>CM049374.1:18302014-18700619 GCA_026937815.1 Etheostoma perlongum
ATTAAATTGGCCATATTCACTAATGGTTTGACCAATCATAAAATTTGTAACCTATCTTCAGTGCGTCATGAGGAATAGACTGATGTATATGGATAGGATTATGAGTTTAACCTATAGGGGGAGCCACAATACCACAAGTAGTGGTAATTTTTGGTACACATGGTCTGGGGGCGAGTAACCAGGATCTGAAGTGTCATAGTGATTGCTGCATGTGAGCATGGCCTATTTAGCATTGTATGCTAAAGTATGCTTTTTCTCAAGTTACTGGGGACTGGAATGAGTTAGAGACATGAAAATTGAAACCATAACTGATGTTGATGTGCTCATGCTCCCCAAAGAACATGATGCATTTCGGCCTGATGGTGGCTCTATAACTTAGACCAAAAGTTTGAAAGGCCTTACCCCTCACATGGTGAGTCCGATTTGACGTAAATTCCTCAAGCAATTCCAGCTCAATGTGCTCTATTTATAAAAAAATAAAAATAAAAGAGCCTCTTGGTCCATAAATGTTTGCCATGATGGTAATTAGCTAATTTGCATAATGTGAAAAACAATTGAATTTGATGAACTGTCAATTTGGATTTCAGCAAGACCAAAAGTGGTATATGGCCTTGCGGGACTGAGATTCACATTTCTACTATAAATGTACAGGATTTATAATACATGGCCACCATCAATCAAAGAACCTTCTTAAGAACAGGGCTAGCAGGGAATCTAAAATTGATGGAGACATAGTATAATACCACGACTTGAACGTATGTATCAAGTTTTGTTAAAATCCGATAAAGGGGGTAGTATTGCGGGACTTGCTGCATCTCTTGTTGGGATGAAACGGGTGTATGGTTGGTTTCACCACTTTTTCCAAAGAGCATTAAAGGTGCCCTGCTACACATTTCATTACTTGGTGGTAATGTCTGGTAAGTTCTACCACAGACTTTAACATTTTTTGTGGAAAAATGCCTTGTTACCTTGTTACCGCAAGCCATTCTAGTGTGGTATAGAAAGCCTGCAGGAAGGCTTAGCTTGATTTGTGCCAGTTCTCATTAATATTCAATGAGCTAAGCTGCTTAACTCTGATCCTCTACCCAATGCAACTGGGCGAGCTCATGAATAGTAATGAGCTCAGGCAACATGATGTCAGACTGACCAGCTGTTGTGATTGGCCTGATTTCTCCTCTTATTTCTTTTCAGTGGCTAGCGCTGACAGAGGAGGTAGCAGTTCATTTTCACATTCACAACATAATACAAACACATATGGACCTAACATATTTTTTAAGAAAAATGCAAGTATAAAACGGTTTTGTGTGGCAGGGCACTTTTAAACTATCTGAAGTGGTTTTCCTTAGCTTTTGTGAAATGACAAACCCGCTCAACTCTGCTCGTGGCTTTGACTTTGGCAATTTGGCATCTGCTCAGTGCTGCTTTGACTTTTGGCGATTGGGCTGCTTCCTAAGCCTGCTGTAGCTCAGACGGTGGAGTGTTTGCCAACCATTCAGAAGGTTGGTGGTACGACCCCAGTACCTGCAATTTTATCTCAAAATGCATGAATGTGAGTGAAAGGTACCTGTAACAAGTGACGCTGCTATGAGAAGCCTAAAAAAAGGGTTTTAACCCGGGAATTGCCTCTTGCAGATATATTGTTTTGTTTTTTTGTTTTTTTACCAACCAAAACAGGTCTGTAGCTAAAACTGGGTCTAGTCAAAGTGTTGTGTTTAATTTGATCTTTTTTTCCACCATTTGGTGCAAACTATGTTTACTGCTTCTTTGGGATCATGAACTGAAGCCCAAACATCTAGATCAGAATCACTACATGATAAGTTTTCTTTTTAACCAGTGTAGTTCTACAATGAAGATATAATCAAACTGCATCATCCAAACAGTAGGAGCAAATCACTTCAATACAACAATATCAAACCAGGGTTCACACTAGCTCCATCACTCCCTTTTTGGTAGTGCTCCATTATATGGGAGCATTCTGCCATGTTTCCATCTGCTCTGTGTGGAATAACAGTCTTCTGGAAACTTCACCCGGCTGCCGTCTAGCCCTGGGCCCCCGTGGAAAACTCTGGAAAGCCTGTAACAGAATTTCCCAAGCTCACTCAAAGCGAAACGGACCAAAACAAAATATATGTATTTTTTGTGCTATTGCCATTGTGACATACAGCATACTGTATAGGAAGCATCTTCTTGTAATGTACTCTTATTTAAGTTTTGGATGGGTAGTCTACTTTTCTTGTAAATGCTTGATTTACAAAACACTTTTATTGTGTTGCTAGTTTATGTGCTCCGTCTGTCTTCTTACTACTAGTGCTACTGTGACATAGAGTTTCCCTTCGGGGATCAATAAAGTATTTCTGATGTCCATAGAACCCTCTACAGGGAAGACTGAGTGCTACTAGGTAACTGTAATTTATATTAAAATCCAGACAGCATAACAAGTTAGTTTTTTTTGCGGGGGGCGTTTTTCCCTTTAAAGACACAGTGGATAGACATGAAAGGGGGAGAGAGATGTGGGGGTGACACGCAGCAAAGGGCCGCAGGTCGGATTCAAACCCACGCCGCTGCAGGACAACATCGGCTGCACGCTCTTACTGGGTGAGCTAGAGGCCGCCCCAAGTTTTGTGTTTCTCGTTGAGTGAAAAAGTAATCCTTGATCACAAAACGGTTCTTTTTCTGATTTTCTTTACGTTGCTTACGAAGCATCCAAAGTTAGTCCAGATGGATTGTAATGAAATTCTGTACAGAGATTCATGGGTCCCTGACAAAAGCCATGTTTCCATTCACGTATTGAAAACGGCTTAATTTGCTAAAACTAATTGCACAATTAAAAACATATATTTTTTTTAATCCTTGCCTGAGGTGTTTTTTGCTTTTTGTCTAAAAAGTGTTGCTGCACTTAATGGGTTAAGGAAAAGGCATTTGCCAAATAAATTCTGATGAAGCAAAAATTTGACTCGTGTGATCGTGTGGCATTTCCACTGTCTGCGTCTTTGCGAATTTGTCCATAACGCATAATCATTACATCAATTTGTCTTTTTCTCCAAACCAGTTGATAGAAACAATCCAAATTTTGCCTCATTTTAATAAATTTGACGTGCAATAATGTGCTCTAATGTAAGTGCTGCCAAAATGTGGTGTATCGATATTTAATACAGCACCTGAACATGTGTAGCATTGGAGACAGACGATTGAAACTGCGGCTCTGCTAACGTGCTGTAAGACTACATTTTAAGGCAGCAGTTGAGACCTGACTTATCTGTTAATGTACTAATTATTGCCATCCATTTTTAGTTCAATGATGCAAATGGTCGCATGTTTTGGATATTTTGTCACACATTCACTGCTCAATTTAAATAAACAACATTGAGGGGGCATTCTTTTAAAAATGTTTTAATATTGTATGCAATGTCCTTTCAGGGTGGAGGAGAGCAGGGATCTTTTGCTGTTCTTCAGGACTCTCAGGACTTTCTCAGACAGGTGTGACGACCGGCGAAGAACCTTCCAACACTTCCAGGTAAGTGAAGACGCACCTGCGCCGAAATGTACTTCAAACTGGCCACAACAGTGTGGTTAGTCTACGTTGACAAAAACGAGTCAAACGTAAAATAGATAAGGCCAATATACACTGGAGGGGGCATTTTAACTTGTGCTTGTTGAGGGTCATTCGAGAGGGACAGGGTTTTTCATTGTGGTCCAGAAGTCGGCCCTGGCTTCAGGTTTGATGTCAAAACAATTTTGCTTTTTGTCAGCTATGAAGATACAGTGACGCGTCCAAAACAGTCTGTATTAATGGTAAAGTGCCTTGAGTCAGTCTCATGAAAGAGAGGCATGGTAAATATCAGGGTGGGACTTCATTGATGAGGTAGCAATAAAATATCAAATAGTAAATCAAGCTGCTGAAGCAATATGGAACATATTCTCCTGTTTACTCAGAGAATGTCAAGTTCTGCCAAGTTGGCTGTTCTCAGGGAGGATTAACCCACATTTTCCATACTGGCCTGTGTGCTCTAAACTCTTATTTTGCTTTAGATGCATTTTCTTCAGTTATAATGGAAAAATGTAATTCCCGTTGTAACTATCGTGCTGTAATGTGGTCAGTGCCTTGTATGTAGATTTTATTGCTTTAATGAAACACAGGCATGAACATATATTTAGAGGAATAAACAAATAAAAAATAAAACCCAAAGGTTTCCCATACAATCCAGGAATCTTAACTTTTTGTTGTTTAAGACTACCACATTAAACCAGCTAGTCACAGTAGGACTACAGGACTGCAGATGATAGTTGGCTATGTAGTGGTTACAAACCACAGACCTTTACAAGCATGTGACCAATCACTGAATGGCATTTCTTGAGGCATATTAGTGTTAACTGTGCCTGCACACAAATGCACAAACATGTGCACACAAATGCACAAACATGTGCAGACTCTTCAGCACAAACATGTGCAGACAACCATGAGAAATGGTGTAATGCAGCTGCAGTCTGCGTGAGCAGCGCTTGTAGGTTGTGGAACCTCTGGCCTTTATTTTGGCGGCCATGGTAACAGGTTAGAGCGGCCACACTGCCAGCGTTAGAAGCATGGCATAGGCTCAGCTGTGGCACATTTGTTTTCCACATGACGTGCATGATTTGCAGAAATTTTCAGACGTGAAAAAGGCCATTTAATTTTTTTTTTCTTAACCTAACGCTTTATCTTTTTTTAAATTTAAAAGCCATCAAGTGTTTCTGTGGACAGGAAGGAGTCTCCTACTTCCTTTCTTGTAATTGTAGACTCTTTCATATCGGAGCTAAATTGGTATTATAACTGAATTGTTAGCATAGTTCATATTGAATCGAAAATTAAATTTGAATTGGGAATAAAATCCATTCAGGACCTTATGACTCGGACTTGAATTGAAAGAATTATACTTTACACACTATCAGCAATGATACCCAGACCGAGTGTAAAGTATAATTATTTTTCTTTCTGCCAGTACCGGTACTTTAGGAAACAGGCTTCAACAATAATTTCAAACAGAAATTTTAATTTAAAAAGTTTAACTTTATTAAAATATCTTAAACATAGCCATGTCACATACACATCTTCCAGTACACCACTATCTTATTCACATCAGTAATCATTTCTAAAGTAATCTTTATTACTGCAAGGGAAGAGTTAGGGACACAAGCAAGACATTTTTAAAAGCAGACAAAATAAAAAAGGAGTAACTTTCACATTACTATAGTTCATAGATACATCATTCCCCAGTTCACTTCAGCTGGAGTCTATAAATTAAAAAAAAACAAGTTAAGATAATGCTTAAGAAAGCCGGCAGTTGGACAAGTCTACAAGGCCATTGCCCTTTTATAAAGAGATATTTTTAATATTTCAAAGTGAAGTGAAGCCACACAATGAAACAGTAAAACCCAGAGTGTTCATTTTTAGTCATTTTCTGAGAGAGCACTCGCTGAGAAAGGCATTTACAGAGTAATCCTGCTGGCATGCCAAGATGATTTGTATCAGATGTTAAAGTCAGGTGAGATCAATAATCTGACAAGAAAATCTCAAATCAACATGAAATGAATGAGAAATGTACATTTTAAAAATGTTTCACTGTCATGTGATAAGGTTAATTTGGGGAAATGAGACTTTATATCAACATGCAGTATTCTTTTAGTATGACGTAACGGTCTTAACTTAAAATGACTTAAATCTAGCCAGAAAAAACTTTCCTTTCCTACTGTCATCAGTACTCTAATCATGAAGCTTGCAACATTAATACACAGAATCTAAAACTGCACTCCAGTCATGTATTCCTTCATTATTTAATAGGGTTAGGGTTAGGGTCTGTCCAAATTATATTACTGATGACCCCCAATGAGCAAAGTGAAAACTGTGATCTGACTTTGCAAGGCTAAAAAATACATGTGGGTCCATTAAAAGCACTTTGTGGACATTTTGCTTGTTGTAGTATTTTAAAAAAAACAACAAGTTTAATGTCAAACCTTGAAATGAGAGGTTTTAAACTAGTACAACATACTTAAGGTCAGCAAAGATATCTAGAAGGTTGTAGAAATATCTTGAATTAAATGGGTTTTTTTTCCTTTACTTACAGTAACAAAATGCATCTATTTCATTTCACAAAGAGTGTGAAAATTGGCCTGTTAAACTGATACAGGTAGTTGACAGTATAAGCAAGCCTATTGGCTTATTTATTGCGTGTGTGTGTGTGTGTGTGTGTGTGTGTGTGTGTGTGTGTGTGTGTGTGTGTGTGTGTGTGTGTGTGTGTGTGTGTGTGTGTGTGTGTGTGTGTGTGTGTGTGTGTGTGTGTGTGTGTGTGTGTGTGTGTGTGTGTGTGTGTGTGTGTGTGTGTGTGTGTGTGTGTGTGTGTGTGTGTGTGTGTGTGTGTGTGTGTGTGTGTGTGTGTGTGTGTGTGTGTGTGTGTGTGTGTGTGTGTGTGTGTGTGTGTGTGTGTGTGTGTGTGTGTGTGTGTGTGTGTGTGTGTGTTGATTCAAAGTCACAAGCAGTTTGTGTAGTTTCATTCATGTAGGTAGTACAGAGTCAGGTAAAAATGAAACAATAAATTGGACTATCTTTGTAGAGGTGTTGACGCTTCTCCACTCATTTAGTACACCGGTTCTATTGGCATTGGGTCACCTGCGGAAAATACATATAGCATGCACCTCACCTGTGGCGTCTTCTGAACAGGTGGCCAAAATCATTCTCTCTGGCTACGTTTAGTCCCACTGTCAAAGCTTTAGTATGCTTAAAACAAAGGGTTTGTCCAAATAATTTCACAGCCCCCTGTCTGTTGGCAAAACCGAAAGTTGTGGTCAGTCTAGAATAACAATCACGTCCACTATGCAGGGATTGCCCAGGTGTGTGGAAGTAGACGTGGTTTGAACTTCTTCTTTCTCAAGTTCTTTCAGCACTTTTCTTGTAAACATTATACATTCCTTAGACGAGAGATTGTCTAAAAGTGTGTGCTGGTATTCCTTTTTGTATGATACAATGTCTCAATACTACAACATGATTCAAAGGACAAAGCAGGCCTTTCCCACTGCCTTTCAGCAAAGATACACACAACTAGTAGAAATGCTGATTTTCTGACAAACTAGTTTGTTGAAGCATATTGAAGCCTTTACATTCCTTCTCAGGTGGTTTTGCACCAGTTCATATGACTGTAGCTCTTAACAACTCTTATGTGCAACTTCATGCAGACGTCTAAATTCTCCACCGGTCAGTGGACTTGAAAAAGGCCAGAGTATAGAAGCTGCTTCAATTCTACAACTTTAGTCCAGTGAATGGTTTCATTTTGACCTGACAATGTCACAAGCTGTCTGTAGGTTTGCTGAAGTAAAAACATTGACACATTTATCCCCACCATGGGACCAGCACCCCAAAATCCATAACATCACGGTATCCCCACAGCAGTCTGCTGTGGGAAAACTGCTTCATCAGCAACAAAGGGGTTACAGTAAAGTTTCTCTCAGCGGTACCGTCCGATAGGCAGTACCTTCATACAGGTGAAGCTGTCGGGATACTTGGACAGCAATACCGGGTTGCCATCCATACGGACCTCATTGAGGCTCAGCCGTAAGAAGTAGGTGTCATTGGACCTGCAGAAGGTGTCTATGTTGACCTCAGTGATGTTGTTGTTCTGGAGGAAATGGTAACAATGCCAAAAATGTAACCATGTGAATACAATCTAAGCTGGTTGATTAAAAACCCTCATTATCTGGTATAAAGATTTGTCCTGTAATAATAATTGATATAACACACACTAAGTTTTAGCAACAAAACGGTAAAAGAAACAAACCTGTAGATGTAAGATCCGAACACTGTCTGGGATGTGTGGAACTGCTTCCAGCTGGTTGTTGGCCAAGAGCAGGTTTGCCAGCTTGGTCATTTTCTGTTGGGGAAACAAATTCACACCATGGAGAACCAGTCCATTCACCTGAGATGTTATTAGTTATCCTATCCCTGTTTGGGAAGTGAAAGTGTACTTGCAAATATACACAGCATACCTGGCTATAGACCAGATATACTTCAGGAATAGCAAAGTTGTGAGTTATACGGATCCATTAACATTTTGGGAATTATATATTTTTTTTATTTTCCTTTTATTAATAAGATGAAAATATTATCAGTCTTATGTCTTTACAAGTATCAAGCTGGAGCCAGGATATGGTTGGCTTAGTATAAAGACTCACTAATAACAATTACACAAACCGTTTTGTAAAAACGACAGTTTTACTGCAGGTTTTAGAGGGAGTTTCCTGTTGAACAACAGCCAGGTGTAGTGACTGAGTACAGCTTTCTGAAGTGTAGTGATTGTGTACAACTTCCTGATGCCTTGTTGCCATACTGAGGTTGCCAGGTATGGTACCATCATGCCTGTGCAAGAAAGAGTTCCAACATAAAACCACATACTTATCATGTCACTCTTGGGACAAAAAATAAGCAAATTTCCCAAACTGTCGAGCTAACTCATGTAGATGTTTTGATAGCTGTGCTTTAAGAAAATATGGGCTCCATCCAAGTTTTCCTGTAATGTAAAGCAATCTAAAGTGTTGTTGCATAGTATGTAATATGTTCTAAAATATTTGAGAAGAGAAGAGATTGACAGGACACAGTACAGTACGTTGTTTGGAGAGCCTACCTTCATTTTCAGCATTGTATTGCTGAGCAGAACTATCATGGCTCACTGTCAGTTTGGCTATATCATTGATACTTTTGTAAAAACAAATGTATTTTTGAAGATCACTCACTTATTAAATAATTGAATTGCTCCAGTCCCTATCTTTAAGATTGGGTTGGGATATTCTTAATTTAAAAAGCTGGGAGAGGTGATGATGTGTACCTTGAAAGCGTTAACTTTGACACCCTTGGTTTTGAGGAGGTTATTGTTGGCATTGAAGGATTTGAGTTTGGCAGCTGGGAGCATAGGGAGTTTGACCAATCTGTTATCAGCCAGAGACAATTCCTCCAGGTCAGTTAGCTTAGAGAACGCCCCATCTTCAATCTCTGAGATCATGTTTCCCGTCAGGTCAATCCTCTTCAGACCCACTGTTGATAGGTGAATAAAAATATGTTAATACAGTTGGACAGAATGGCATGAAAAACCTTTTGAACAGTTGTAGCCATTTTGTTGTTGTACCACCATATTGTTTGTTTTTTTTCAAATTTTATCATCCCTCAGCTTTTGTGTTTAGCATTATATTTTGAAAATTCAGTTTACACTGACAACAATTTGTTCACTAATCTTGGCACATTCTTTTTTTTTTGGGGGGGGGGTGTCAACTGGTTTGTACTCCTTTACTGTTTAATCATCTGTTACAGACCTCTGTCAAGTTGATCCATTATTATGGCCCCTCTGCAGATGATTGTCCAGCACAAAGATTTCTTACGATGTAAGAATATAATGTAATCTTAACTACCAAGGGAAGAGCCTTTTCTTCCTGTTGGTCTGAAAGAAGGAACTGGATACATCAGGCCAGCACTAAAAAGCTGAAGAGTAGCTTCTACTCTGAGGCTCCAAGAATCCTAAAGGAGGACATTCCCTAAGAATCATAATTGAATCACCAGGTGATTATCCCACCCTTACTTGAAAGGACTATCCCTTAGAGTATTTTATGAACTAGTATTCTTGGAGAGCTACTTTTGGTTTGTTACTGATCCAGTTAACAGTGCAGTCACATGAACCAGTGTCCTGTAATTTTGCTACCCCAAATGCATCACATGCACATGCATCTGAACAGCAAATATAAAAAGTGACACGTGACACTTCCCCTTGGGGCTGGGAAATTATCAAATGTTTTATCCTCTCGCAGCCATTACCTGACTATGACTAATTGAGCTTCATGCCTAGTCTGAACATTTTCGTTTTTCCCAAAATTGTGAGGTACTACATTCATTAATTACCGGGAGGTAAATGTATGATGTGATGTTTCTGTACCTGTTGAGCTGGCTCAGAGAAACTAATGGCTCAACTTTTTTTCATGATTATTTTAGTTACTTGATGGGTTTAAAGAATTACCTCACTCATTAAATATGTGGCCTTTGCTGTTGGAGCTCACTGCAGGGTGTCCAAAAGGACACAGTCACAGCTGTTCATATGTCATTCATGAGCAGTAGAGCTGTATATCTTCCTCCTATAATACCATTCAAATTTCTTTCCTTATTTTAAATATTTGATTTATATTTGAATATATAACGCTCAAATTTAGCCTATTATTAATAGTTACTACGCTACTGAGGTTTATGCATTGCCAATGCTACTATCAGCAGGTGGTTGTTATGTTAGTTTGCAATGCAGGCTTTCTGTTATAAATTAGAATTATCCTGGATCAAGCTGAGATGTATAGAGCTAGAACAGTGACAGTAACCTATGGTATTGAAAATAAAACAAACAACAAATATCGGCACTGAAAACTGTTGAGCTGATATATAAAATACAAACATCAAAAATAAATAATCTCACAATCCTATGATTTTATTTAACTTTGACATTTGTTTGCATCATGATGGGTTTTTCAATGTCAATCTACATTTTTTCTTGATGTCTGTGTCTTTTCAGTGGCGTGGCTTTTGGGTAATTAATATAGGCTACTTGCAAGAGACCGCACCTCCACAGGAATCCTTCCAGATGTGTTAAAACCACATATCTGCAATGTCTTCCTCTAGTTCACCTGGAGCCTCCAAATCTCAAGTAAATCTGTTCATCTCTGCCATTTTTCACATAGAAGGTTTCTAGGCAAATCACACACTCACTAAAAGGATGGTTGCATTCACTGACAAACTATATTAAAAGTTACCACTAAACCAGCCTGCTTCTATGTGAAAAAATGGCAGGATTCCTGTGGAATAGTAGCCACCAATGTAATGTAAATTACCCCAAAGCCACGCCCTCTTTGTCCCCCCCCTCAGGCCCCTCCTCCCTACGCCAAAACAGTGACAGAAAGTTGAAACTGAAAACCAGTGACATTGTAAAAATCTTCACGGCGTAAAAAAAAAAAAACTGTCACTGAAAAGACGCAGATTTCAAGAAAAAATGTAGATTGAGATTGAAAAAACATCATTATGCAAACAAATATCAAAGTTAAATAAAATCATAGGATTGTGAGATTATTACTTTTTGATGTTTATATATCACTTCAACAGTTTTGATATTTGTTGTTTCAATGTCAAATTTTATTTTCCATACCACAGGTTATTGTCACTGTTCTAGCTCCATAAGATGAGCCTGATGACTTTATGTAAATAATAAAATACAATATGAAATTGATAACATTTCAATCAAAAATATTATTCAAAGAACAAGGCAAATGGACGAAGCATTCACTGCCAACTTAGTCTTTGAGAGCACAGCTGTAAGAACTTGGCTGAGCAATCGTTCCAGGCTTACATGTGTCAGAAAAGTCTTTGGTGCTGATCTTTTTGATCTTGTTGAAGCGGGCATAAAGGTAGGTTGTCTCTTTTGGCAAGGTGGGAACAGTGGTCATGTCTGGACTGACCTCCTCACAATATACTGAACCAGTCAGACACACACAAAGCAGGCAGGTGGGCAGGTCTGCAACACAAAGGCACCACACAAACATCAAGCCATTTTTCAGAGTAAGTTGTATTCACAGCAGTGCATTATATTCTTTAGTTTAACTATATTCTATTCCCCAATAGGCAATAATTAATTGTTGCCTATTGGGGAATAGAATATAGTTAAACTAATGGGTTAAAATCTTCGTCTAATCTGTAGTTTGTCTTTGAGTATCCCCCCCCTCCCCCTTTACACAAGGTAAACTGGTCTTTCTCTTACCAGAGGCGTCTCCTTCGTCATTGGTTAGGCTGTCCTCAGGTTCATCCGCAAGAAGCTGCTCCCTCTGTAGGAGAAAACATGGCCTGTTCAGATAGCAGCCAGCTCATTTGCTAGAACGAAACATTGACACCGCCAGGGTTAGGAGGTCAGTTTTGGAAATATGCGTAATAAAGCGTTGTACTGGCAATTTTGGGTTAGAAAAAGACTTTTATTTTGAAAATGCAATTTACAGGCTGATGGTGATTGTTACGATATTAAGTTTTGTTATTAATTGTAAGCTTTAACTGTAAAGCTGTAATCTTGAAGATTTTCATTTAAATAAGAAATGTGTTTGTTCACTATCTCTTACTGAAGGAGGCAACACAATAGTCTATGGCCCACGTATTAAAGTAATGCAATATTTATTTATATGCAGTTTTATGCACTGGGTGTCTAGTGTGACATTTACAAAAAACTTTAAAGCCAGGCTCAGACTACAGGAGGTTCTGGGCGATTTATACCCAATTTACCCCTACCCTGATCCAGGACTTGGGTGGGTACTGATTTTTATCCACGATTATCTGGTAATATGAGCGGTTTACAGATCCATCTTAAACCTCCCAAACCTTTGCAGGGCTACCATGATCATTTCAAACATGTTCAATATTTAGGAGTTAAAACCTGGATGATCATGTCAGTACTTCCTAGCATTGGTAAACAGGAGACGGAAACGGTTAAACTGACTTCCAGTTCTGGCTGAAAGACCAAGAACCGACAACTCGTGTTGATCCGTCTCACCTAATCCACACTTGTTTTGGCTCTGCGTTTCTTGTGTCACTGGAAAGCATTAACACTACAGAAAGTTGTTGCACTGAATCAGTTTCGGTTTGTTTACATCTGCTTTCCCATGGGAGATCACGTAAGATAACGTGTGTGATGTGCCATTATTTTTAAATCTTGTAGATGTGAATAATGAAGATTAGAGAAAAGTAGCTGAAGAATCTGAAATTATGTGCTGGCAACCTGATTTCACAGTTGGTTAGGATTTTAAAACTCTTGTCTGAGGTTGGCTTAAGGTGATAATTATAATCTAATGGGATGTGACTTATTGGACATCAATAACTTAAGTTAGACGCTGTTGGGTTTAACAAATCAAGGCTAAGTGGGCAATCAGACTGTAAACGCTACTGTGTTAAACAAAAACACAAGGGTCTGTGATGTGGCAGTGTAAAAGATGAAACATAATCCAGAAAGTCCAGTTTCAGTAACCCATCTAAGTATCAAGTGCATCTATAATGGTTTATCAATACCAAACAGTATTTTATGCTACTGTGCAACAGACTTCTTCAACTCTGGCAAGTTATCACATCGTGAATCATTTTATTCTCAATTTCTACAATCTCCAGATAATCATTAAAATTACACCGTTCTTGTTACTAAGTCATCTAATGGGAAAGTGAGCCTGGATGTATTTGATTGGCCAATGCAGTGCCTTGTTGGATGATTTTTTTCTGCAGAACTTTAGTCAGGTTCAACTTTTGCTGCATTGGTTTGGCCAGAGGCTCATATCTTCAATGGAACTGCCTATGGATGTAAAATGAATGTCAGTGCAACCTCACAATAAGGTTGCAATTTACCACATGGTGGCTGGGTATCACCAATAAGCCATTCATCAATGAAGCTCACAAATCTTATCTGTTGCGTGGCCAAAAAGTAAGAAGGAACTAATCTGCTACCACAATATTAACTTCCATTTAAAGTTAGAGTCCTACATCACCATGGGTCTAATGGTTGGTTAGTTTATTCTCTATAATTAAGGCCTGGGTTAATTTCCCTTCAGTGACAGCAAAGAATCAAGATTTCTTAGAAAAATGTCATCCCCCAACCCTGCTGCAGGTCTCTGTTGGTTTCTGAACTAACTGAATGGCCTGCAAACTAACTAAAGAGAAGAAAGAACTTTTCACATTGTAGATTAAAAAGTTAGCCTGAAAGAAGCTTGATGCAGTTTTTACTCATTAAAACTGACCATACTTTTTATAGCCACATTCACTCACACTTTTTTCTTTTCCACTCATTCTGTGGATTGTTTGTGGGTGTTTCTATTTTCTGTTAGTGTTTCCTGAAGGATAAAAAGTTCAGACTGTGTGTGTGTGTGTGTGTGTTTTTTTTAACCAACTAAATTAACCAACTAAACCATGAAATCTGTATCATTAGATTTTAGAATAATGTGTCTGGATCATTGATATTGAATATTGCTAAACTATTAAGCATGACCTACTTTTCCATGGGGATTAGTAAGGTCTCATTTATCTTGAATTATTTCACCTTCATCTATAATTTCTCACATTTAGCAGAATTTCCCTTACAATAGAAAATTTGTCCGTTCTGACCAAAATCTTGGCATTGTGTCTCTGTGCTCCTATTTAGTGTAACAAGAGGGAGTTACTTGTAATCCTTACAAGTATAAGGATTGTCTTCAGAAGTCATCAGAAGATGTCATTTTCATGTCAGAGCTATTGAAGACAGTTTTTGGTAAATATAAAATAAAAGCATGGCATAAATAATAAAGTTCTTACCGTAGCCCTCCTTGATTTCAAATGGTCACCAAAGTATTCGTTCAGCTCTCTGCCAGGTAGAGATCTTGGTATCAGCTGGG
Organism: Etheostoma perlongum; assembly: GCA_026937815.1. Lineage (NCBI taxonomy): Eukaryota > Metazoa > Chordata > Actinopteri > Perciformes > Percidae > Etheostoma > Etheostoma perlongum. The sequence goes on from CM049374.1 coordinate 18,316,448, forward strand.
AGTCCTGGTCAAACCTCCTGGCCGAGGCTCCCACTAGCCATGGCACCAGCATACAGGTGAATAAGAGAGCCTTCATGCTGTTCAAGCAGTTTGATGCCGACACACTAGCTTGTCTTAAAGCCTGAGTTTAGGTCAGCAGCTGCTTTATGCTACGAACCCCAGTTGGGATGTGTCAAATGACTGTATTTAAAGGCTGATCCAGTAGCTTCCAGCAGACTCTTAAAGCAGAGTTTATAGAGCAGAGCACTTAACCCTTCCCTGACCACCCACCATCCATCTGCTGTGAGAGAGAGAGAGAGAGGCACAGACAGGATGTACAGATAGAGGCGGACACACCAAAAAAAGGCACACATGCAAAAAGACAAAGAGCCAAAAAGAGAGAAAAAAAGTCCTATTTTTTTCTGTTCAGCGTCCCTTTAATGTGTACAGGGGAAAAAACTGCAGGGAAAACAGAAAAATTGAAAGTTGACAACCACAGTGTGAGTGCGTTTGGTCAGGAGGAATGTCTGTGGTCTCTGCCCAGCCACTCAGTAATAACTCGTAATAACCAACCTATCTCTCATTAGGCTGGATGTGTTTTTTCTTTTCTTTTTCACTAGCTCTGTTTTTTTTTGTTGCAGCCGTCAGACACTGATCATAGGCTAGATTTTATGTGATTACTTAGAACTGACTATTAGTAAAATCTGCTTGGCTTTCTGGATGATGACTTCTCATAGAGACTTGTCAGGTTAAGGTTGATGTTACTCAGTGCTTTCATCTCCATTGATGTGATCAACCAATGAAGCTTGTTCGGAAACTTGTCAGCTAGAATGAGGACGTACAATTACACATACATAGTTATACAGTTGCAGATACACAAAACCACAACTGTGTTACTGCACATGTTTTTATTCAAATTATCTAATTTGCATGGTCCCCCTGGATCAGCATAAAGTCTTAATACAAAATTTCTATTCAAGGTCTGATAGAATTTTGAGAAGGATTGTATTTAATTTGAGTGGTTGAGTTTCTGTTTTTATGTTTGGTCCTTATGCATTATTATAGTTTTTTTATATTTATTTTTATATATATATATATATATATATATATATATATAAAGATTATTCCCAGACACCTCCATCTCAACGTAGCCTAAAGAAATAACAATAGGTTCCCCATATCCCCAGCACCCCATTGCCATCAAAAACAAAACTGTTGAAATGGTTGATAGCTTCAAATACCTTAGAGTCACACTAGACAACAAACTCACTTTCAGCCACCACAAAAAGGACATTTAAAAAGGAGCCATCCGTAAACTCAAAGGCCTCTGTTTCCCCCACATCTCCTCCTACTGCTGTGTCAGAGTATTGTCCAGCCCATCCTGCTTTAGCATGCTTTCTGTCACAATGGTCCAACATTGCTGCCAAATTAATTTGTCTCCCCACACCCACACTCAAGATCTCAATTTTAAGGACATCAATCTCATCACAACCACAATAGCACTTACGAGTGCTACTCTTATGAGTATGTGTTTTCATTGACATGATTGGCTATAGAAGCATTTAGGATTGTAGGCACAGACATGCATGACTGTACATGAAGCTTAATTTACATTTTTTTGTCCTGATGCACAGCCTAATTCTGTTTGACAATCTTATCTAAACCACCTGAGGACTCATTCGTGAGACCAGAGCCAGAACAGTCCAGCAGCAGCGTTTGGTGTTCTTATTGCTTCCTTCCTGATGTTGAGGGGTCTTGAATGAGAATGTTGTTCAAATGCTTCCCATCTTTCTGCTCTGCTTTGTGGTATTGGTTGACTTACATAACTTCACAGGTAGAGCAACAGTGTCTCGGTTTGTCTTTGCATTGAATTTATTTACTAGAATGAGCTATTAGCTGTGAACTGGTGACATAGTGACATGAAGAATTTACCATTGCCAACAATCTCTGTCTTATGATTTTACCTTCTCAGGTCTATTCAGGCTAAATGACAATCTTGTTGAAAATAAGATTTTTCTTCTTTAATTATTTCTAATATATTTTATGTAAATCAATTGGAGCATGCACACACTGCAGTTACCACACAGTCTTTTACCATGCCAGGTGTAGAAAGACATAATCTGTGTTGCAATTTCTCATCTGCATTGTTCTTAGACACATGTAGGTCTACTAGTTCTGTGTCGTAATAGTTTTGGCGAACATCTGTGTGCAGGAAGGAATCATTAATGCCTTCAAGCAAAACAGATTAAAATGTTCTATGACTGGCAGATTGATTGGATATTGATTGAATTAAAGTCAAAATGCTGATTCATGTAAATGGTTCATTTCTTGGTCGCAGCCCTTCTTTAGGTCTCATGGCTGTATTTTCTTTTGAATGTTTCATATGAATTTTACACAAATGAACACACATTGATTCATCAGAGTAAGCAGTAGGTTAGGCATTTTGGCTTTATTCAAAGATTATTTTTTGTGCGATTTTGTCTTTCTTTGACAGTTGCTAGGTATCTCAAGGTCCTATGAATTAGCTATTTAAAATAGTAGTTTGGAATAGATGAAATGTCCGTGTTAACTTGATCGGTTGATGAATGGAATGAAAATGCTCCTTAAGAACAGGCTCTCAGTGGTCTGAATAAATTCTAACCAGAACAATGATCCCTGGAAGATATTGTGGGAACATTCTGGATCTCAGCCGTTAATCTCTTAATCGATGCATCTTTATGGTTTACTGTAATATGTATCAGACCTCTACAGCCTCACATTTTGAAAGAGTTATAAAGTGTTGTAGAGGCAATAACACATCAATAAATAACAGCTAATGTGATTAACACAAAAAATGCAAAAAAAAAAACTCCAGGAATGAATCAGAAACAGAATTACTGGAAAACAAAAGTATGGGAGTTTCCTAAGGAGAAAAGCCAAGATATTCTCAGTAATAAATATAAAGAAACTCTATTCACTCAGTCTATTAAACAGCTGTTGAGATCCAGCTGTTCTTGGGTTGATTTCAACCTTGGTTGTCAAATCAGGGAGATGTTGGGCTTACCCAGAGCAGTTCTTAAGAATTTATTTTATTTTTTTGGTGTTGTCCCTAGACATGGTGAAATGACGAGAGACAGTACTTCTCTACAGTCTAAACAACCACAGTGAAAGAGCAAAGAAAGAAGTCTAACAGCAAAACAGTTAAATAGGAAACATGTGACTATTTCAGTTCTCAGAGGAGAGGAAAAAGAATGGGGCCCAGATATAAACATCCAAGGAACATGAGCCCAGACTGTTACAGGTGTGTTAGCAATTATGAACACCTTTAAACTTTTACAACTCTGGGAAGAGGGCCAGCAACTGGAGAATGTTTTTACTGTCACTAATTTTCTATGCCAGAGTTTGGGCTGTCAGGGTGGTTTCACTGGTATTCTACTGCACAATAAAGCGAATCGATATGTTTGTGAACATAAGAGCCTTTTTTAAAGCTTTAATTTTTTAAATCCTTGTAAAATTGTAATAGACAAAAAGTTTGCTTTGCTCATTTATGCTGCAATTTACTCAGAAAAGGGAGAGAAATAAAAGAAAAGTGCTGAGATTGCAAATGGATAAATAAGGGACAGCAGGGACTAGAACTGGTTTTTGAAAGCATTTTCTTCAAACGTTTGCAAAAGCAATTTTTTAATATTTTAAATCCTGCATTGTTTACATTTGTGTATATGCCTGGAGTCTTCGTCTTCACTGCCTTTGTTGGTGCATTACTAAGTATTTTTTTTATTTTTTTTTTAGTAGATTACAATCTGCAACTGTCGATGAGCCAAAGGGTGTTAATCTGGCAGTAGGAATTCTGTCACCCATGAAATGGGGCCCCACTCTTTAAAACATTGCTTCGTTGCGCAACTAGTGGTAATAACTTTCCAGGGTACCTTTTTGAAGCATCAGTTTGTTTTAAATACAGCTTGATAATCATAACCACTTTAATTGATTTGGCCAGGTGTGCAAAGGTATGAAAATAGTTGAGGATTGAACTTCTTTCTCAAGTTGTTACTTTAATTCAAACACTCACACTATGTCACTTGTCATGTGAACAACATTGCACCCCAGTGAATGCTTTCAAGGAGAAACTAAAAGAGTGTGCTGCTATTCCCATTTGTACAATTGGCACTTCATGCCCCTTTCCATTCAGATGATAAGGTATAAACAATTTAGCCTTAAGATGTACTGTATGAAGGAAACTTTACGGTTGTATTGCTTAAGATTTCTGTTCTTCTTCTTTCAAAAGCAGTCATTTAGTTGCTGCTGTTACCCAGCGTCCCGCTGGAACGTCTAAATCTTTTCTGTTGCCACAGTTGCTGAAGTTGAACTGAAGTCGGTGTCTGGAGCTGCCGTCTGCTCTCCACCTGGCTATGTATAGAAACCGTGGGGTGTGCTAGCTAGCTAGTTGGGTTCTCATTTGTGGTCTGGTAAAAAGTAAATTAATCTACTTCAGTGTTTTATATCGCTATTTTCCAAGTTACTCTAGCTGTCATATTTAATGGAACCTCTGTTAGTGTGGATAGTAGATGGACAATGCACATTAATCAACATTTCTGTAAGTCCGTCAGCGTTAGCCAGTCGGCTAATTTGCAACTGTAGTCCTAGTTACCTTGCATGCACGTCTTTATGGTGGGAGGAAATTGGAGCACCCGGAGGAAACCCACACAAACACTGGGAGAACATGCAAACTCCACACAGGCCCGAACAAACCTGAATTCAAACCCAGAACCTTCTTGCTGTGAGACGGGGCTTTCGGTATATGGAATACGCTTTGTGATGACGCTGTCCCCTGAAGTTTTCTCTTCAGATGTCTCAATTTTAAAAAAAACCCTGCTTACTGCCAAGCACTGATTTAATGTATTTATATTTGAGGCTCCATACAAACTAATGTCGTGTTAACAAATGTTAAAAGCAACCCCGATCTAATTTCATGCAGCTCGCACAGCGCAAGTAGTTTTCCACAGAATAGCAGGACACAGTGAAAATAGTTTTTATACAGCTTATTGTGGCTGCTCTTTCTTGTTCCTTTACTCTTTGCCATATTTAAACTTGATCTGCTTTCAAAAATGACCAAGCCTAGTTTTGAAGATGCATGTTCGAACAATCCCAGTCGGTGCTAAACTCTGTGATGAATACATTACGTTTTAAGTGACTGCTTCAAAATAAAAGCCACTGCATGTTCCGCAAGTTGAATGGTTTTAATTGGAAGCAGTAGCAGTAGGAAATGTTGTTATAACTAACTAGTCTTGCATTGCCAGACCTATCTCCTCAGCGCTGGAGTATGGTCTGGCTAGTTAACATTCTGGAACAGGGGGAAGAAATGCTCTGTGTTGTACGTTTTTAAACCAATCATAATCCTCTTGGACAGTGCTAAGCCCCGGATGTAGCAACGGATCCTTTGCAAAATAAATAGCGGAGATAGCGGAAGGGGAGGAGAATGTGGATGTCAGGCTCTATTCAGGGCTAGGGTAAAACAATCAGCCCTGGGGTCTCATTTATAAAACTGTGCATAAGAAGTGTACATACGCCCAAAAGCCAAAAATGGCGTATGCCCCCCAAAAAATTCTGATTTTTCATGTTTAAAAACACATCTGTAAGCAATGTTCTCTATAAATCACAGATTACCTACAAATATAAATCAGTCTCTTATCCTGCCCTGTACATGCTCATTTTTAACCATAAATACTCGATGCAAAGCACCTTGTGAATGCTAATAAGTATGTTAATGACCCTGGCAGTTGTTCTTTTGTGACGCTGAATCATGCTGAATGATGACATTTGGCAAAAGCAAAAAACCTTTCAGATTATCGGGAATTGCTGCAAATCAAACCCCACCGCAGTATTTGTTTAATTTGTGATTGTTGACACCAAAATTGAGTGGTATCCCCCACCCAGAGATTCAATTTAAAAGACAAAGGTGAAAAAGGCAAACACACTTTTCTTAATGCAGGTTTTGTCACCAACAGTATTAAAGTTCGGACTGATATCGAGGACATTAAGGGTAACAATTGTGCGAGAGCTTAACAGGTATATTTTCAGACTTTGACATTTGATTATATAGGCACAGTATTAAAGACAGATATTTAGGTTTTTACACTGTGTTCTGCAGTTATCTAACGGTAGGGTTTTTGATGCTATCCTGTATTCCATGGAGTCGGACCATCTCCTCCTCCTGTGCTCCATAGCGGACAATGTGACGGTGATTTAAGATTTGAGTTGAATTTTACAAGGTGTTTATGGAACAATTATCACTCAGTAAAAGCGCAAATAACATTGGATTTATATTTTTATGATAATGTTGATTATATAGAGCGAAAAAAATTGTTTGATGCATCAATACTTGAACATATTACAAGTAATACGCATGGGTCATATGCACCAAACAAGAGTTCGGAGAATTCTGCCGTCTTGGAGACCTTGAATGGAGTCCTGTATGGGGGGACCCCATAGTTTTGCTGGGGGATTTCAGCGCACACGTGGGCAATGATGGAGATACATGGAAAGGCGTGATTGGGAGGAACGGCCTCCCTGATCTAAACCAGAGGGGTTGTCTGTTGTTTGACTTCTGTGCTAGTCTTGGATTGTCTATAACAAACACCATGTTCAAGCATAGGGATGCTCATTGGTGTTTGTGGTACCAGAGCACCCTAGGCCGAAGGTCAATGATCAATTTTATAATCGATTCATCTTATCTGAGGCCGTATGTTTTGGACACTCGGGTGAAGAGAGGGGCGGATGTGTCAACTGATCACCATCTGATGGTGTGTTGGGTCAAGGGGTGGGGGAAGATTCTGGGCAGAACTGGTAAGCCCAAACTGGTAGTGCGGGTAAATTGGGAACCTTTGGCAGAAGGCTCCTGTCCAGCAGACTTTCAACTCACACCTCCGGCGGAGCTTTTCGTGCATCCCTGTGGAGGCTGGGGACATTGAACCTGAGTGAACAATGTTTAAAGTTTCCATTGCTAAAGCTGCGGTGGAGAGCTGTGGTCTTAGGTGCCTCAAGGGGCGGTAACCCATGACTGAATCCGACTGAAAGAGTCTTTCTGGGATAGTCTTTCTGGGATAGGTTATTCCGGAGGGATCCAGAGGCAGTGGGAGCATGCCCAACCGGTCTATATATGGTCTATTGTGGATCTGGAAAAGGCATTTGACCGGGGCCCCTGGGAGATACTGTGGGAGGTGCTGCAGGAGTATGGGGTGAGGGGGTCTCTTCTCAGGGCCATCCAATCTCTGTATGACCAAAGTAAGAGCTGTGTCCGGGTTCTTGGCAGTAAGTCACTCGTTTCAGGTGAGGGTTGGCCTCTGCCGGGGCTGCGCTTTGTCACCAATCCTGTTTGTTGTATTTATGGACATGATATTGAGGCATAGTCGGGGCGGGGAGGTGTTGCAGTTCGGCGGACTTGGGATCTCATTGCTGCTTTTTGCAGAGGATGTGGTCCTGATGACATCATCGGCCGGTGACCTTCAGCACTCACTGGATCGGTTCGCAGCCGAGTGTGAAGCGGCTGGGATGAGGATCCGCACCTCTAAATCTGAGACCATGGTTCTCAGCAAGAAACTGATGGAGTGCCTTCTTCAGGTAGGGAATGAGTCCTTACCCCAAGTGAAGGAGTTTAAATACCTCGGGGTCTTGTTCACAAGTGAAGGGACTATGGAGCGGGAGATCGGTCGGTGAATTGGCGCAGTGGGGGTATTATATTCAATTTATCGCACTGTTGTGACCAAAAGAGAGTTGAGCAAGAAGGGCTGGGTCATGACCGAAAGAACGAGATCCAGGGTACAAGCAGCCGAAATGGGTTTCCTCAGAGCTCCGAGGAGAGCCGCTGCTCCTTTGCGTTGAAAGGAGCCAGTTGAGGTGGTTCAGGCATCTGGTAAGGATGCCTTCTGGGCGCCTAGGGAGGAGGCCTCAGGGAAGACCCAGGACTAGGTGGAGGGATTATATCTCCAACCTGGCCTGAAACGCCTCGGGATCTCTCAGTCGGCGCTGGTTAATGTGGCTTGGGAAAGGGAAGTTTGGGGTCCCTAGCTGGAGCTGCTGCCCCTACGTGACCCAACATCGGATAAGCAGACTGAGATGGATGGATGGCGCGGGTCAGAGTTTGCGTGGAGGGCTGCACATTCTCCCATCAAGTTTGTAATAATAAATCAACACCTTTTGCGTGGGAAATGGCTTACACACATTCATCCCCGTTTTGTGTGTAAACCATGTTCATAAACATGGACTTTTGAGATCCAGCCCACTGCAATCAGCAGGATACCACCATCCTTGCACTCCCCTTCAACACATGTACATACCAGCAGGGTTCAACATTAGCATCATTTGCCATCCATATGCGTGTAAAATATGCAAGTAGCTAGATTTGCTTCACTAAGCAGCCAAAAAACAATGATTATCTATTGAGTAGCTGGTAAGATTTAAACATTCACTAGCCATTTGGTTGGTGGACAAAAAGTTAGTTTTAAACCCTGCTTACCAGCCCCAAATACTATCATTTAGCTGAGTTGTAAGTAAGATAGTATGAGAGTTTACTCACAGATTAAAAAAGGATGCCTGGTTCTTGATGGCAAGATAGCTAAAGGTTGAGGGTGGAGCATGGCTGTCATCAGGATGTCTTGTATAGTAATCAAGTGATACGTCTGGAAATTAAGCTAAAGCTGCGTTTTGTACACAGTATGCAACTTGTGTTCTAGTGCGATGTGGATAAATCTGAAGACTTGCGTATTATGTTTGCAAGTGCCTTAGCTTGCTAATACAGAACTAACATTAGCTTACTAACAGCTGACGTGTCGTCTGAGAAAAAGGGTGCTAAAATAATCCCTTGACGTGCTTAAATCTCGTGTTTTTGGCTAGGTACAGTGCACTTTGTGAAGTTGTTTTCCTCACCGGGGTGCTCTGTCTCTATAGTATGACGGAGGTGAGACATATTAGGGTGGGATTTGCCAGTGTTCACATGAAAGACAAACAAGTGGGCCAATCATATGATCTCATGTCTCTCTATCGCCAGTGTGCAGCTCATTCAGCCCAGACAAATAGAACGGCCCACCGCTGAAATCTCCCGGTACTTCCAATGGCAAATCCATGCCTATACATCTGGTAAGACAGACTTCTACTGTACTACTGTAACTAAACAGCCAACAGTCCAATCCGGAAGTCCATAATCTTGTCATGAATGTCAACTTGTCATACTGTAATTCCCTTTATAATATCTGTTTTACAGTTTGTACAAATTATACTACTACTTAGACTATTGGTTCAGATAACAAAAATTATACTAAATAAATACTTCATGAGGTCCGAGAAAGCTTGAGTCCTAAAATGCTAATTGTCAGCAATCTGATAAAACTAGTAAATTTGTTCCAGAGTGGTGGTGTTATGCTTGACGTTGCCTGCTCAAAACCCACCACTTTTCAACACAATCATCATAACGGGGAACTCTTTTCTGGCTTATTTCTTCTTACAGCTGCAATCAGCGTGACAGTAAGCTGGGTTAAAGGTGACAGGTGCAGTTGCTAAACATGACTGACTGAAGCCAGCCTAGACAAAACAACATACGTCAGTGAATTTACTTCACACACAGACGCCCATTTGATTGCAGAGTAGCTTTCGACACAGCCGACCACCTGGCTAGGCATTAAACCTTGGTCTGCATGGGTCGGGCTGACATCTGACATGATGTATTGACCCACCGCTGAAAGCTGTGTTTTGGTCGTGACATAGCCACCTGCCTTCTCTGGACTTACAATGAGGTTTTTATTTTAGCCCAGACTCATTACGTAATGAGTGTCACATGTTTTCAAATTAAATGGTTGGAAGAAAAAAAACTACTAGCTTTAATTCCCATCATTAGCCTCCATGTGAAAATAAACAGACAAATCAAACTGAGCCTATTAAAGCTTATAGTTTTGCTTTGCGCAACATATACTGTATAGTTCACTCTCTCCGTCCTTATGAACCCTGTTTCAAGCCGCAGCAGGCAACTGACTGTAGCAAACAAGCTCTGATAAAACCACTGTACGATACCGGCCCATCACCAAATGACAAAAGATGATAGAGAAAAGTTAGAGACTAGCTAGTGAAGAAACCGCAAGAGCCAGGGCCTGAATGCACAAAAGACCTTAAGTTAAGATTTTACTTAAAGTCAGAGTTAAGGTTACCTTAAAACAAAATTGGTTGAACAAAACACTCTTAAGTTTCATCGTTGAGGTTTCCTTTAAATGTTTACTTATGTATTTAAGTTTTTTTCTCTTCCTTATTTTACTTAGTAATCCCTTAGTTAAAACATTGCACACAATACCTTGGCAACTAAAGTAGGGAAACCCTCAAGGTACCTCTGCCTATACGTTAACATGACATGAACCAAAAATTATCTTTAATTCACCCCAGTTGAATCCAATGGTTTAATTGTGGTTTATTCTCCTTAGACTTCATCAAGAGCCAAAGAACAGAATACATCCAAAATTTTGTCAGAGTTTAGGTCAATAAATAAATAAAAATAAACTCATCCCAAGAAGACTGGTCTTTGACCGGGAGAACCCAATGGATACGCTCAACAAAGAGGACTTGATTTGAAACTACATATTTGCCCCAAAGTTAATTCATAATTTGTCTGTCCGTCCCGAGTTGCATCACTCAGTTGTGCACTTCATGCACGGCAGTACCCATGGTATCGCAAGCTAGCGGTCACCATGAAAACTGTACAATTGTTTTTGTACAATCTCTTTCAATGCAGTAAATTCCCTAACATGTTTTACTTAACTAAGGGAACCTTTTTAAGGTATTCTGTGCAACAGGAGAAAATACGCCCTAGTCTTGACACACCAAGGAGATATTGGGCCTTGAGTCATATTAGGTTTCCAAAACACCTAAGGCAAAATCATTTGCTAGCATAGGAATGTATTTTTTAGGACACAGGGTTGCATTCTTCAGAATAATAACAAATGACAAACACGACTCCAATGGGATTATAATGTTGATGTGGAAGTGCAGTGTGTTTTTCTTGTTAGCCTGAAAAAAACTTAAAAGCAAATTATTGCTGTTTTAAGGGGGAGTTTAAAGGAGAAAGGCTTCCATAATGAAAGATATGTACCTGTGACCAAAAAGTGATACAGACAGGGAAAGTGAATTTCAACCAAACTGTTGGAATGCTGCCTGCGCTGGTCATTGCGTCGCCACAAAAATAGTCCTTAAACTTTGAGCCAGTTCCGAATGTCTGCTGACATTTAGCATTGGTTTATCAGAAGTGGTCCTGGATGGAGTTCATGATATGGAACCTATCCTCGACATAAATATGACTTCCAAAAGTGAGCATGCGGCTGACATAAATGGGCATAATCTGTAATGTTTGCTGTGACGGTGTTTAAAACTGTTTAAAATGTAACATTGATTTAATCTCTGTGATTATTTGACATTTCTCTTTTCAAATATCTGTAATTCCCTTAAATGCTTGTGACGTTGCACTAGCTGTTATTTTTCCACTCTAATCTTTTGGACGTAAACCTCTGTGCAGGAAAAGTATTTTGTCTTCCTATTTACTGTAGAAGTGAGTCTTTTTCCTTATGTCGAGTTCTGGTTCAAATACTGGCATTAAGCCTTGGAATTCGGTCCTAGAGGATCTGAAGACGACATGATGGCTAAAACAGAATTGTATTCTCCACAAGGAGACCACTACTCTGCACTGGAGCAAGCTTTTTCAGTTACCTCCTAATGAGTTTGATATGACGGTGGTCCCATGCCAAAATGTTGTCCTTGTTTAAATTTTGAAGAAAATCCACATGCTGAGTTGAAAGTGTACCCTTTCCTGTTTTGTTTTTATTACATGTTCAGTTCACGAAATTTATGTGTTCAGAAATATTAGGCTTTTTTTTTTTTAATTCTGTCCAGGCCAAAGAAAGGCATTGCAGAGTAGAGATCTTATACTGTTCTTTGGTTTAATTGTGGTTTATTCTCCTTAGATTTCATCAAGAGCCATTGGATTCAGCTGTGGTGAATTAAAGATAATCTTTGGTTCATGTCATGTTGTGGACATCTCAGGGTCTGGTGTATGTGTGTAGCTGCTGCCTGTTTACTGTAAAAAGGGCCTTCATGGTTCACTAAGCCTGGAAGCTCTTATCCCAGTGTGAGATTTCCTGTCAGCTTTCTACTTAAACAGCACCCAGGGAGGAGGGTCTCAGTAGGTTCCATCAGGGGTGAGTGAGATGGGTGGCCAGTGTTGTTTTTGTTGCTGTTTAAACCAGGGGCACTCTTTCATTGGCCTAAAGGACATGGATTGTTACTGAAATCCAAATTTTAAGTGTCACAGCTTGTAAACACTTCTCGTAGCCAGCCAAGAGTCTTTCAATTTTTGTTTGAGGTATCTTCTCCCATTCTTCCTTCCAAAAGTCTTCCAGTTGTTTGATATTTCTGGGCTGTCTGTCACACACTGCTATTTTAAGGTCTATCCATAGATTTTCAATTATTTATGGTCAGGAGATTGTGAAGGCCATGGCAAAACCTTTAGTTTATGCCTCCAGATGTAATCCACCGTGGATTTGAGGTGTGTTTAGGATCATTATCCATTTGTAGAAGCCATCCTCTCTTTAACTTCAGCTTTTTCACAGATGGCATCAAGTTAGCGTCCAAAATTTGCTGAAATTTTATTACCACAACTCTGTCTGCCAGATCTTTCTGGATGGATCGTGCAGTCAAACGTGGGTTTGGACTTGCTTTTCTCACAATCCTGCGAGCTGTTGTGATATTTTTCTTGGTCTTCCAGACCTTGCTTTAACTTCCACTGTTCCTGATGACGGACATTTCTTAATTACATTCCCGAACAGAGGATATTGGCATCTGAAAACGCTTTGCTATCTTCTTATAGCCTTCTCCTGCTTTGTGAGCGTCTCTTTTCAGTTTGAGTTTTCTAGACAACTGCTTAGAAGAACCCATGGTGTTGATTGTTGGGGCCAGGTCAGATGAGTCTGGGCATTTAAAACCTTAAGATTGACATCACCTGGTCTTTCCAGACAATGATTGCGAACAATCCATGACACTGTCAGGTCTCAGCTTTCCAAAGGGGGCGGGGCATGCTATAAACTCTGCAGGGTGCCCAAACTTTTGCAGACGCCATTTTTTGTTTTCTGTTATTTTGAAAGTGTAAATGATGGAAATAAAATCTAACTTTTTTGTGACATATTATACAAATGTCTAATCTGTCATTTGATGCCTTTTGGAGATTGGACCATCTTTTCTTGGCTTCTTTATGCATATTAATACAGATGTTTACCTGGGGTGCCCAAACTTTTGAGCCCCACTATATGTATAACAAATAATTTATGCATTTTGATTTTTAAACACTGTGTTTAAAGTCAGTGTAGGAAACATATCCTGGTAGAAGTTGTTTAGTCCTAGTTTAACTTTTAGGACAATCCTTAGGAGGGATTCAAAGACGCTTGATAAATAGAGAGGCAAGAGTAAGTAGTCCTAAGCATGTATTCAATTTGGTAGTTAAAGTGTGTTTACTAAGTCAAAACTAATGCATCACTTAATTGAAATATTGTACGCCAAGCAGATCTACCAATAGTTAGTTTTACCACTTTCTAATTGATACTGGCTCACCCTGCCCAACCCCATTAATATACACAAAAAGAGTCAAATACAATAGCATCAAACATGACATCAAATATGCCTTTTCTAAGAAAACTAAGACTTAGTTTTGAATTTAAAAAAGGTTTTTGAGTAGATCATTCAACCATATGAGAAGCACTAAGGAAATACATGGAGATAGTAGAATTGTGACTATGGTAACTGGCGCTAGGCCTGCACGATTCGGGGAAAAATACGAATCACGATTTTTTTTTGCTTAGAATTGATATCGGTATTCTCTGCCACGATTTTTTTTTTTTTGACCATGACAAAACAAAGCAAATTGGCAGTACCAAACCAAGGTTATTATAGTTTTGCATTTTTCATTAGTTATTTTTTTTTATATTTTGTTTTGACTTTTTGTTTTCAAATTCAGTCTACTTTTAATTAGTTTTGTTATAGCCACTATTCATTTCAATACCCAACCGGCCCCGTCAGACCCCGCCTACCAAGAGCCTGGGTCTGTCCCATGTTTCTGCCTAAAAGGGAGTTTTTCCTCGCCACTGTCGCACTGTTGCTTGCTCTGGAGGGAACTACTAGAACTGTTAGGTCCTTGTAAATTATAGTGTGGTCTAGATCTACTCTCTGTTAAGTGTTTCAAGAAAACTCTTGTTATGAATTGATACTATAAATAAAATTGAATTGAAAGCGGGGTTTTTTTAGGTTAGTTTAATTTTTATTTTTTGAAAATGCTTAGTTTTAGTTTTTATTTAGTCTTTTTTGTAATATGGGTTATTTGTCGGGATTTGAAAAGGTCAGAAAAGGTATTGTGTAATAATAACTCAACAAAAACATCATACAATTTTAGAAATATGTATTCACAATGTATTCAACAATAACAACAGTACAAACAATGTAAATGATGATGGGCACACATGTGTAAACAGTTGACACAAGACGCCACGGTGAGTGCAGAATGTGTTTGACGTGTTCCAGGAAAAAAACCTAAATAGCCAACAGACTAAAGAAGACAGACATGAGCAGGTGTTTTGAACTTTGGTTCAAGTAAATTGGTGAACTTTTTGAGTCAATCGACTCACACAGTTGTGTAGACATCCCAGTATTAACCCACATATTAACCCACGTTCCCTCCCGGTTTTGGTTTTCCTGCGTATTTACTAACCAGCAGATATCGGGACGCCGGTGAAAGCACACCTGTAGTGTTCTCTATTTTACCACCTTCCACTGCAAGGCACTTGCTTTTTTAATCAAATAGGACTCTGCTGCTTTCTTCCGACATTCAGTACCGCCATGAGGCCAGGCGAGGGGCACGGACTGTTTGTTGTGTTCAATTTTACACGGCATGTCGGAATTTTTGGGTTCCCAGCCGGAAACTATACACATCTATGGGAAATATCCATGTTGGAAAGATATGTTATTTGCTCTATAAAAGACATTGACAAAGACAAAAACTAAGGACATTTACTCGATAATTTTAACCAAACTGAATTTTTATTTTGGCACCTATTGCACATAGCGCATCACCACAAACCTGTAAACATAGAGGCCTCAATGAAGAGAAAGTATGCAGCGCTTGGAGCGCTTTAAAACCTATTTTATACAGTGTTTAAAACTCACAGAAGAAAGTAGTAGCGTTTGATGCATTCGGCTTGTTAAATTAAATGAGAACCAAAGTTTTAAAAAATTAAATCGCGTTCATTTAAAAATTAACTTGTGAACAGGGTGAATCAAGGTTGTGATTTTATGATTAATTGTGTAGGCCTAACTGGCACTCATTTGTTTTACAGAAAAGACTGAGTGAGAGTTTGGTAAATAATGATCTAATCTTTTAGTTTTTCAATGTCTTGGTGCTGTGTCAGCAGTGTTGGTGTCTTGATGATGGTCTCTGTCTGTCGGTACTGGACAAGAGACCGGCTCTGATTAGACTGTCAGCTACGGCATGACGGTTTGGACTAAACCAGTAGAAGACATATGGAGAGTATTACTGGCTGACTAGGATCCAGTGTGCGGTGGTATTGGATATTTGTTTTCTGTTCTCTGATGACTACTGGATTTGTTATCCCTGCATTCCTGGCGTTTTCCTTCTCCCAGACAGAAACAGAGACAGTTTAGCGTTGGCTCAAACGTGATTCATGCTAAATTTGTATCTGTTGAAATACTAAATGTGAGTAGTCCTGGTTATTCAAGGGACCCCCTGGTGTTTAAAGTTCTTCAGGTCATCTGTCCCAGCGAAGCATGTACCATCTTTATCAATCAGGCTTGCTTACAGCTAGAAGGCACTTTCTGAATCTTGGAACTTGGAGAGAGCTCAGAGTCAACATGTGTTTCCAGGTTACCATACTTCATTGTTGACCTGAGGCTGCTGAAAATAAATAAAATGCATGAATGGAATGATTCAGAGTCAAAGGGTTTATGTTAATAAGATCTTGAAAAAGATGATTTTATCATTTTCGTTTTTTCTAAACTTAAATGCACAGTATGCCGTTTTTACATCTCAATCAAAACAATAACAAAAGACAGACTTGGATGACGTCAAGTAGCATGGGATCTTCCTGGGAGTTTTTGTCGTTATTGCTAAACAATTACTATTGCCAATAAAAATCTGACGTGACTTGGGTAGAAATACTGTAGACGTGTGTTAGTGCCAGGTTTGAACAGGGCCTGGGTTTCAGATACCAGCTTAGTGTACTGTCTGTGTAACGCCAAGTTCATATGAACACTGTGTTAGAGCTGTTTATAATAAAGTATTTTCATTAATTGAGCAACCTGCAGGTGATATTTGTTTTTTTGATTAATATTTTGGTCTATAAAATGTTAAAGAAATTACGACAATTGCTAAAGCCTAAGGTGACAGCTTAATGTCTTGTTTAGTCTAACAGCCCAGGAAGCTGAAAGCACAGAATGCTTGGTATTTCTGCTCGACAAATGACAGAATTAATCAATTGTCAAAAACTTCTGATTAATTCTGTTTTAACTAATTGCTTCATTGCTGCTGTACATAGCTTTTGCAAAAAAAAGTAGCTTAAATTACTAAAGTTGTTGGAAACACCAGTGTTTTATCTATTCAAATGATTGAAGTCCACAACAATATTGACATGTAAATATGGTGTTGTCTTTTTTTCAGTCAATGAATCATACTCAGAACAGTAGCCTTACTACAGTTACAGTTGATCTATATTATTGTTTGTGGTTAAAGTCAATGTATTTTTCATGTGTTTGGGCAGGCAGGGGAATTCTGGGAAGTTCCCATGTTAATGTAATTATGTCTGTTTAATAGGACTTTGTGGTCTTGAATTGTGCTAATTGTGATGAGGAGAACACGGCTGTCTCCTCAGCAGTAGACTCCATCTGGATAAAATCTCTTTTTATTGGACTGCTCTTCAAAAGCTCTTGCTTTAAGATTGCTACTGGCTAAAATAACTCTGTGATTCTGGCTATGACCGTCGGTCTCTCTCATTTCTTCTCTCCTGTCTATTTTTGGGCCTTTTATTAATGTTACAGCATACACTTACCATAGATTTTAATGCACTTCTGTCATTAAATTTAATACTAGGAAACTCAATTTCACGCAGTAGTTACAGTAACTTGAAATAGATAAAAGCACAAGTAAGATTTTATGCTTAATTAACTTAAGATGGTAATTGTCATGGAAGTGACAGCAACTAAGTTGCTTGTAGCTGTTTGTACTTTTTCAGGTGTTTATTTTTGCAGAATCTTTTACACCAAAATGGACATTTTATTATGGATGTTATTATGTATGACAATATGTATGTGTGATACAGCCAGTTGCGGTGTTTTTAGAAGGAAGAATGTGTGTTGTCACGGTAGCTAGTTAGGAAAAGATGCACCAGGAAAAATTACGCTCTGTGACAATGTTTTATGGATGACAAATGTGTAGTGCAAGTACAGATGGTGCATTTTAACTAAGTAGTGCGTTTAGTGTCAAACTAAAGAGTTGTTTAAAAACGATTTAGGTTGCTTCAGTATAGAAACTCCTGAATCAGCGTGGGAAGCGTTAGTTTATAGATATAGTTTTACTACTTTTACTTTTCTACTTTTATTTTACTATATTGATGCTCCCAGTTAGATCTACACTCTCTTCTGTCTCACTAACTCACTCACTCTCTCTCTCTCTCTCTCTCTCTCTCTCTCAGACAGACACACACAGACAGACACACACAGACACACACCATAGGCCAGGTTTTTCCACTCCAGAACCAGACAACTATTGGCTCGTCATCCTTATTTGCTCATTTTTCATGTCAGTCCTTTCCCTGCAGAACGCATCACTTCTGGGATTCTCTCACACGAACAAACAGGCCTTTCAGTCTTTGCCTCTAAACATTTTAATTTCATTGGCCTTATTTAGCCTTGGCTCTGCTCTGGATGAGTTGGTAGTGTACATTTTAGTTGTGTGTGTGTGTGTTTTTGGGCAGTGAAGGTGTGTTGAGTGAGCGCTGACACACTAAATGTCCAATTTTCTCCAACTTCTGAGTTTTTTGCTGTAATTTTGGCTTCCTGAAGTGTTTGATTTCTCTCTTAAAGCGTCCTTAGCAGTCTGGGGAGACTTTGGACCTTAATAGTTGTTTGGGTTTGTTGGCAGTAACCGTGTAGGATTTGCCTTTCTCTAAAAAAAAAAACATGATGTACTGGTTGAGAAGGGCTCTGATTGGACAAGCTTCTGCAGCGAACTTATGACGATCTGTGATAATTAATGTTTTGATGCTTGGACTTGTAATTGTTAACTTTGAAGAAATTGTGAAAAGCTAAAAACTTATAAGGGATTTACCATCCTGACAATAACCCAAAATAAGCCTTTTGTCTGCATTGATAAACTTAACCCTAAACTGGATCCTGAAAGCAGAAATACATTAAGACTACTGTATGTCCATATTAATCTCGATCATTTTGACAATGCCATTTTTATGTAAATACCATGTACGTCCACTCCACACTGTTTCCCAGTCACACTGAAACGCCTAAACAGGACAGTTAAATCTATTTGTCAAGATCTTTGTGATTGTTGTCAAAATGTGTTTTTCTATTCAGAATTGAGATCACAATTTTCTCCAATGATTATTGATGGGACACATCTTAAAAAAAAAGTATACAAATGTATTGCAATCCATATGGTCTTTGTTACTGACCTTTTACGAAGCTCAACTGCATGGAATGCTAAATTTGAGAATTATCAATTTATTGTTTCTACACATCCGTCTTGTCTAAAAGTATGCAAGACAAATATTTCTGTTAGTGTGTAGTTGGATAAGGTAAATAGTATTACTAGATTATTACAACTATAGCCAGATATAGCCTATGATTGAAAAAGTTTATTCACACTGAAACAATGCTGCTGTATGGGCTTTGCAGAGATAGGACTCATCTGTTGGCCTGGAAATCCAGACCCAAATCCAAAGGATTAAGGGTCTGGAATCGAGTAATGAAAGTCGGCCATCACGAGGGGCGGCACCAAGCGTGCATTTGAAAATCTCACTGCATGCAATTGGATAATACTACAACCAATCACAACAACACACAGGGTGACGTATCCAGAGCCCCATACGCTTAGCTACCAGCGTAGCTAACTGGTAGATTAAACTGTCGTCATCTGTTCAGCTTGCTTCTGGCCTGCCTATATCAGATACACCGACGTGATTGGTGCATCTCGGTTACAAGGCTATAGTTAATGAGAAGCGTTACTCGATGCCAGAGTAACTTGCTTAGCAAATTCAAATTGTGCTCTTGCGGTAACTCCAGGGTACTCATCAGTATCTTTTTGATGAGAAGCTAGCGTTTGCTGGGAGAGCCTAGATAGAGTTAGGTGACATTTCAACTTGTTGGATTTGGGTGTTAAGTCAGCTTTGAATAGAAAATGCTCACATACTTCTTACTGGAAAGTTAATGAGAATTAAAGATATATTGAAATTTTAGTAGCCTTGGAGTAATCAGTGAGTTGTGAAGTGATTTAGGTTTTTTGGCCCTTTCCTGCTTAATGTCTCTACCATTGTCTACTTTGCCCTCAGTTTATACTCTGGAAACCTGAGCTCCGTCCGCACCTCCTCTGCCTCTTTTGTTGGCTCCTAACCAGCTTTTTCCAGGCTCACAGCATAATCAAGGTCACTCACTGCATCCTCTAAAGACAAACCTGTCAGAGTTAATATTAAAAACTTGAGTTCAGCTAGATTGGTACCCTTTTTGTCCGAACCACCTAAAAAGCATGCAGCCAAGTTTAAAAATGAAAACCCCTGAAGTGTAAAGTTTATTATGACAAGTCAGATTACATTGTGTGCTTACAAATGGTACGACTGACACTAATCAGGGTTTAAAGAGCACTGAACTGTCAAAAAAGGTTTTAATATAATTTATTTTTCTTAAAATCAGTGATGCAATGGAACTATACAAGCTATAACGTTATTGTGTGCCTTATTGTTGTGTGCCCTGCTGTATGGCTTTTACATCAAGGGGTCTTAGATGAGGAAAAAATGACAAGTGTTTGATAGCTAAGGGAGGCTGAAGAGTAGGAAAGGGGAGGAAAGGATAGAAGCTGCGAAAAGTGATGTGAATTTGTTGCTTTTGGATGAAAAATATTTGAACAGCAGAGAGGGACAGTTGATTTATCGACACGTTCCTAAAAAAGGTTCAATAAATCCAGCACACATCACAGATTTACAGTTTCACAAAAAAAGCAAAAGAGAAAATAGTGTCCAGCAGCTTTACACATGAAATACGTTATTGAAGCCTGATGAGGAGTAGCCAAATGAAAGAGGAAACAGAGGTAAAATGATGAGACATCTTTGGGGTAATATTGCATCAAACAGATTAAAGCCCATGTTGCAGGTTAACCACCACTATTGATTATTGGGTACAAAAAGCACTCAAGATATATCATTTTATAAAAATGTCTCCAAATAGTGTTAAAAGTTAGTTTTTGGTCATTTTTGGTGTTCACGGGTTTATGAAGTCAATTCGGCGATGACGTCACGCTGGGGAGCGAAGTCTCAGCCTGGCACTAGAACTACGGTGACTGACTGGGAGGAGGAAGAGGAGGAAAGGCCAGCAGCCAAATAATTACGAACCTGCCAGACGTGAGAGGGCAAATGAGGAATTGTCAAGATTGTGGTGAAGTCTTCTTCAATTTCTTCTTCATTTATCTCCTTTATTTAGCAACGCAGAAGTGCATACAATGACTTTACTTAGTCAGTAAATAGCACCGAGTGAACGTCAGCATTTTCTTTCGCTCTAGTGACAGCGATCATGTCGTTAGTTCAGATAAGTACTGGTACACTTATCTAGATATAGGAATAGAAGGCATCCCCGAGTGTTATTTCTAAGTGTTTACCTCTTCCTCCGGTGAAAACGTGTCGCTGTGTTAGGCAGGTGCTTGTGTGTGTGTGGTGGTGAAGCTGCGGTGGAGAGCGGGTGCTGTAGGGGAGTTAGCCTCCGGTCGGGAAGCTCGCCCCCTCGATCAGCTGATCTGAAGATGCCTAAATCAGTTTGTGACATTTCAGGCCAGGATCATGGTCCTCCCCAACCAGCACGCACCAGTATTGTAATTGTTTATATTTACTTTACCATTCCTTTTAGACTGAGTTATATGAAAGGCTACTTATCCCTGAACAAGAAGTTCACTGCATACAAACTGTAAAAACGTCTTATGACAGTATCAAGACAATCATTATGGGCCATTATAGCCATTCCCCTTGATGTCATATAATCTAAAGAACACAGAATAAGATATGGTGATACCTCATGATAGCAGTGTTAGAAACGATACAAACACCAATCCACTACTGTTACCACTGCTAAAGTAGGTACTAGTACTGCGCATTTGAGAAACTCTATGACAATATAGCTTTACTCCAGATGTAGTGTAGGAAAGAAGTGAGAAGTGACCAGTATTACTGTGTACCCCTATGGTTGGTCTATGCCTTCCCTAAACCATATTGTTATTGGGACGTGGGTTAATAGGAAAGACATGTATTTTCAGAAAACATTAAAGTTTGGTTAAACAACAATGAACAGAGTGTAATTTATGTTCTTTTTATTTGAGAACAAAGTGCATCATTTTAAAAGAAATCCATATGGAAGTTTTTAAGGAAGGAGCAGGTTGGCGCAAAATCTATATTTTGGGATATACGGATGACGATTAGCTGAGAACTCCATAAAACATTTCCACAGTATACTCAACAGTGCACATATTTGTACACCGATGTATCCTTCAAAAGTTTTTTTTAAAGCTAGTCCGAGTCCGTTGTCTGTGAGGTTGAAACATCCACACCAGTCCAGGCTTTGGATGAATCATGGAGCTCAGACTTGGTCTTAAACTGAGAATCTGAACTTTATTCCCCTGGTCTGCAGACTGCTTGCCACAGATGTAGCTCGGCTTCCACACCGACTCGTGGTAGGACGTGTCCCTCCAGGCTGCGCACACTCGGGCTACTCTTCATTTAACGTAACGTCATAAATGAAAATATGTCCAGGATCTCAGGAGAAAGAAACTATATGCGTGTCTCCATTTCAAACATCACTGCAGGTTGATTGTGGGCGACAACGCTGTCGTGGTTAGCTTACCAAAACTCTACTGCCGAAGTTGCTGGCTGGCTACGCGACGTTAGCTATATCCGCTAGCATCCGTACAGGCTAATTATAGTCAGTTAGCTTTGTGTGTAACGTAACAACCCCCCCCCCATCTTGTAGGAGCGAAGCTTACTATTTCATTCAATACAATTATGGTACAAAATGTGCACTAGTGCCACATGTATGATGTTGACAACATGGGCGCATATATAGGCAACACCAAAGGCAGTCGTAATATTTACCTAGCATGCTAGGTTAACGCTGTTGTGCTAACGTCCGGCGCCATAGTGTTAGCTAGCTGTCTAAACTTGTGAAAAGCCGAACAACATCCCCGTCTAAGCTGTGTTTCACTTTCCCTCCAATATTATTATAAATATAATAAAGTCACATGGACTTGGTCAAGACCATAGACTGTTAATATTAAAAGACCAGAAGCCACATTAGGCCAGACCAGTGGCAAATACAACGCAGGCTGCTCTGTTTGCTCCCCAACGTGAGCTCATGCAATGCATTGTGGGGGGAAAAAAGGAAACACTGTAAAATTGTGCCTACTTTTCGTATTATATTCAGTTTTTTGCGATATCCAACACCATCAAATACAATAGATAACAGTTCAAATATTTACTACCAACAAGCAAATTTGCACAAATTCGTTACAAAATTAAACCTGCAACATGGGCTTTAAGGTAAAGAAATATAGCAAATGGCCTAGTCCTGCCAGATGTAGATAAGACGGGTATCCAAATAGGATTAATATCATGCCTTGTGCTGAAAAGATTTGTCTATTATTCAATTTACAGAAAATTAATACATTTTTAATAAAAATAAAAGTTTATCATGTTTTGATGCAACTTCTAAAACATGTTCAGCTGGTTATAATGAAACTAACTTCAAACTGGTTTCTGACCTACACCTGATTGAGCCATTTGTCTTGACTTTTTCCAACTTGTATAAACTTTTCCCTGCTTTGATTAATTACTGCAAACAAGAATAATAATGTACACTGGTCCTCATTTATCAACCTAACGTAGAAACTAGCGCAGATATGAGTGCAGAAACATCTTACGACAGGCTTCACGTGTGATTCATGAAACGTTCGTATCACACCAATCAGAGCGTAAGAATGATCGTACATTGATAAATGCAGCGGCTGGAAACAATCATGATTGAAATATCACGCCCCAATATATTCTCTGTTTTGAGGCACTAATGTGTGTACTATTTGGCAGCCTGAAAACTGGTATTAGGCTGTAGTGGAATGCGGAATGGAAAGAGATCAGTGATGCGGTCAACAGTGTTGCCGTAGTAAATTGGACTTCAGCAGAATTTTAGTTAATTTATTCATCCTTGACATACTATATTCCTAATAGTAATGTACAGTCTTATATTGCAATTTCTTAGGCCTACATGTACAGTACAGGCCAAAGTTTTGGAAAACCTTCTCATTCAATGCCTTTTCTTTATTTTCATGACTGTTTACATTGTAGATTATCACTGAAGGCATCAAAACTATGAATGAACACATATGGAATTATGTACTTAACAAAAAAGTGTGAAAAACATGTCTTATATTCTAGTTTCTTCAAAGTAGCCACCCTTGACTTTATTGATAGTGCCCTTGGTGTTCTCAATGAGCTTCATGAGGTTGTCACCTGAAATGGTTTTCACTTCATAGGTGTGCCTTGTCAGGGTTAATTATTGCCATATTAATGGTTTTTTTTCAGTTGTGTTGTGCAGAAGTCAGATTGATACACAGCCGACAGCCATATTGGACAACTGTTAGAATTCATATTATGGCAAGAACCAATCAGCTAAGTAAGGAGAAACAAGTGACCATCATTACTTGACGGTCAGTCAGTCCGGAAAATTGCGAAAACTTTGAATGTGTCCCCAAGTGCAGTTACAAAAACCATCAAGCACTACAACGAAACTGGCTCACATGAGGATCGCCCCAGGTAAGGAAGACCAAGAATCACCTCTGCTGCTGAGGATAAGTTCATCTGAGTCACCAGCCTCAGAAATCACAAGTTAACATCAGCTCAGATTAGAGACCAGATGTATACCGCACAGAGTTCTAGCAGCAGACACATCTCTAGAACAATTATTAAGAGGAGACTGCGCGGATCTGGCCTTCATGGTCAAATAGCAGCTAGGAAACCACTGCTAAAGAGAGGCAACAAGCAGAAGAGATTTGTTTGGGCCAAGAAACACAAGGGAGGGACATTAGACCAGTGGAAATCTGTGCTTTGGTCTGATGAGTCCAAGTTTGAGATCTTTGGTTCCAACCGTCGTGTCTTTGCGCCATGGAGAAAAGGTGACTGGATGGATTCTACATGCCTGGTTCCCACCTTGAAGCATGAAGGAGGAGGTGTGATGGTGTGGGGGTGCTTTGCTGGTGACAATGTTGGGAATTTATTCAAAATTGAAGCCATACTGAACCAGCATGGCTACCACAGCATCCCGCAGCAACATGCCATCCCATCCGGTTTGCATTTAGTTGGACCATCTTTTATTTTTCAACAGTACAATGACCCCAAACCCACCTCCAGGCTGTGTAAGGGCTATTTGACCAAGAAGGAGAGTGATGGAGTGCTGCGCCTCCACAGTCACCGGACCTGAACCCACTCAAGATGGTTTGGGGAGAGCTGGACTGCAGAGTGAAGGAAAAAGGCCCAACTAGTGCTAAGCATCTCTGTTTTTTAGTTTAGCCCATCATGTGCTAACATGAGGGGGACAGGGTTTATGACCTATACTGCAGCCAGCCACCAGGAGGCGATCCAGATGTTTTGGCTTTACTTTTGGGGAGCTATCACGCTGTCCATCTTTATATACAGTCAATGTAATTGGCATCACTGCTTACTTTCCTTGAAGTATAATAACCATAATATATTTTAGAAAAAAAGTTTAATTTATTTTTGACCTTAGCAAAGGCAGCCTTTATTCAGTTGAGGCAAGGAGCCATGTACGTTTTGGGAAACCCTGTATAACTTGGTCATGTGACAAATTTAGACTATAAATTGAGGACTGACTGCAAAGTGATTGTGGATTGGTGGGTGACTGGTTGTTGCGATTAGGGTACACAAACTGTATCATACAAATTCAGCCAAAAGAAGGCTGCTGTTTTTTTTCTAAGACAATGATTGCGATGTCAATCTTAAGGTTTTAAATGCCCAGACTCATCTGACCTTGCCCCAACAATCAGCACCATGGGTTCTTCTAATCAGTTGTCTAGAAAAACTGAAACTGAAAATAGTTGATGCTCACAAAGCAGGAGAATGATATAAGAAGATAGCAAAGCGTTTTCAGATGCAAAATATCCTCTGTTCAGAATGTAATTAAGAAATGGCAGTCATCAAGAACAGTAGAAGTTAAAGCAAGGTCTGGAAGACCAAGAAAAATATCAGACAGAACAGCTCGCAGGATTGTGAGAAAAGCAAGTACAAACCCACGTTTGACTGCACGATCCATCCAGAAAGACCTAGCAGACACTGGAGTTGTGGTACACCTTTCCACTATAAAGAGATACTTGTACAAATATGGTCATCATGGAAGAGTCATCAGAAGAAAACCTCTTCTACGTCCTCACCACAAAAATCAGCGTTTGAACATATAGACAAGCCTGATGCATTGTGGAAAAAAGTTCCACGGAACGATGAGGTTAAAATAGAACTTTTTGGCCGAAATGAGCAAAGGTATGTTTGGAGAAGAAAGGGCACAGAATTTAATGAAAAGAACCTCTGTCCAACTGTTAAACATGGGGTGGATCAATCATGCTTTGGGGTTGTATTGCAGCCGGTGGCACAGGAAACATTTCATGAGTAGAAGGAAAAATGGATTCAATAAAATTTCAGCAAATTTTGGACGCTAACTTGATGCCATCTGTGAAAAAAGCAGAAATTAAAGAGAAGATGGCTTCTATAAATGGATAATGATCCTAAACACACCTCAAAATCCACGGTGGATTACATCAAGAGGCGTAAACTGAAGGATTTGCCATGGCCTTCACAATCTTCTGACCTCAACATAATTGAAAATCTATGGATAGACCTTTTAAAGAGCAGTGCGTTACAGCCCAGAAATCTCAAAGAACTGGAAGACTTTTGGAAGGAAGAATGGGAGAAGATACCTCAAACAAGAATTGAAAGACTCTTGGCTGGCTACAAGAAGCGTTTACTAGCTGTGATACTCGCCAAAGGGGGCAGTACAAAGTATTAACTCAGCAGGGTGCCCAAACCTTTACAGACGCCATTTTTTTGTTTTGTTATTTTGAAAGTGTAAATGATGGAAATTAAATCTAACTTTTTGTGACATATACAAATGTCTAATCTGTCATTCGATGCCTTTGAGATTTTTCCATCTTTTCTTGGCTTCTTTATGCACATTAATAGAATTTGTTTTAGCCGGGGTGCCCAAACTTTGGAGTCCCCCTGTAGATGGAGCACAAAGTAGAAGACTGAAGAGGAGATGACAAGAATAAACTAGAAAATAAAGTTATGACCATTTTCTCTGTGTGTGTGTGTGTGTGTGTGTGTGTGTGTGTGTGTGTGTGTGTGTGTGTGTGTGTGTGTGTGTGTGTGTGTGTGAGACGTGGCAGATTGAGACCTGGCCTACCGGCAGATCTGTTCCATATGTTTCCTGGAGAAAGAGAGTAAGGCAGCTTCCCTCCACCCTACCCACAGCACAAAGAGTCTTCATTTAAAAAGGCATAACAATTTAGAAGCCAACCACTTGCAGCACTACTTTGTTGTACTGCAGCTCAGCCTTGTTGACTGTAGATATCGGTAATATCAGGTTAAGATGTATTTGAGAAAAGGCAGCAGGCAAGTGTTGGGTTTTTGGGAATCAGCAGGGAGCTGGCTGCTGTTTGACAGGGGCCTCCCCACGAGACAGAGGGCAAAGAAAACACACACAGTCACATTTTCACATAGTTGGTTTCACATTAATCGTGTTTCTGTCTGTTTAAATTAATTGCTTTTGTCAGCGAGGCAATGAAGAACTTTTTGTGTCCAGCATCAATAACCAGCACCTTCCAAAATATATACCATATTTTAAAAGACCTAATGTAATAGGCACCTGTAATTATTGGGAGAAACTTTCTTTTCTGGTAGCCCATTTGTTAATACCATATGGATTCCTGACAAGGTATGTCACACAAACTGTCAACACCACCATGACCATCACTAATTAAAGAAGTATATATCATACATCATGCAGCCCGTAGTGATGAACCCACAGAAAATTATCAACAACAATGTTGTTCCAGTTAGAGTTTTTTCAGCATCTCTCCACTTATTGTTTTGGTATTATGACCGACGACATTGTTTTGGTTCATTCAGCGCAATTAGAATAATACATTGTCGTGTTGATGGCTTGTTGTGCTGCCCCCAAGTGGCCCAAAAAAAGTAAAATGCAGGTTTAAAGGATTAATGTACGTTACTAAAATGTCACAACCCAAGCATATTATCCTCCAAGATAGTCTTCTGCTGCCCCACGACAAGGGCTGGGCATCGATTTCAACAATTATGATTCCAGTTCTGATTCGGTTCTTATCGATTCTGATTCTTTGAGGGGTGGAGTTGAAACGGTCACATGCTTATTTCACAGATAATAGGTAGATTTTTATTTTAGTGCAATGGTGATTTACAGTTTTACCGGCTTTTTCAACGTAAAATAAAGCCACAAGTGAGAGCGCCGCTTACTTTGCTCCATGGCTGCAACACATCCAGCGCCTAGAGGTACGGCTGCCGCAATGGAACCCAAAACTTTACCTTTTAAATTTGAAACCGATGATAAGATTTGAAGTGATTCTAAAAAAATAAAAATAAATAAATAAATAAATAAAAAAATCTCGGTTCTCGATGCCCATTCCTTCCCCCAACCCTCCTTAAAGATGAGCCGTATAGCTTATGGATGGATGGATAAAAACAATATTGCCATTTATAAATATGCTGCATTGGCTCAAATTCAACAAATGGCCACACAACAATAAATGTGACACATAATCCTTTAAATCAATAAAACCAAACCAATTCTTGTATAATTTAAAAAATATAAAAAATTGCAGGAGTCTTCAAATACTCATTATGAAGTAAAAAAAATAAAATGTTCAGCTCCATCAAATAAGAATGAAGTTTAACTGCTTTTTATTGATGAATCTGAACCAATCTTCAGTAAGTGGTCTGGGTGAGTCCTGTGTACTCATCTCTTTAATTAAAGGAAGTTTTAAAAGATGAACTGAGCTGGTTAGATGAGGTTAGCTGGTTAGCTGTAGGTGACAGGTGCTTTCTGCAGTTTAGGGAAATTCATTTTCAAGCACATCATTGAGATAGGCAACACATTTTACTGTGTCCTTCCAGATGAATGGAAAACCTTTTCATACCATGCTACTGTACATTAGGTTTTCTTGTAGGGTCAAATGTTTTCCATGATTAAATAATTGTCAATTTTAACACCCAGCTTTAAACTAGCCTTAAACCAGATGCAAAGTAAGACAATATTTGAGTTTAAATCGGTCTGGCTACTTGAGAGTTCCTTAGTTTAGAAGTAGTGGTAGAGTTGTTATACTTGGCAAAAAAAACAAAACAAATATAGATAGATACATACATAGATAGATAGAATATATCAAAATTGACTCAAAATTGTCCTGTTAACTGCAAAATAGAGGGACAGTCTTCCAGGAAACCAGTTTCTCAACACTATATAGACTTGAAATCTGAACCAATCATTCGGTGTCTTTATTACTCTGAATCAATCGCCAGACCTCCACTGACACCAACATAACTAACAGTATCTCTTTATGTGCAGTGACATCTGCTGGTGGATAAAAAAAACTGCTCAACTGGTGTCTCATTTATAAAACTGTGTTACTAAAAGTGTAGGTACGGCCAAAAGCCAAAAATCTTTTGTTAGGCCAAATCATGGCGACTGGTGGAGAAAAAGCTAAAAACTACTCAGATGTTCAGGAATTGCTGCTAATTGAATCATAATTGTGGCCTCTTCTCACACTGTGTAGGGAAACCTGATCTATAGACTAAATATATTAATAACACTGTCCAAAATGGCAGACATTTTGGCACTCAGGGACAGCTTCCATATACTAGACCTATATGAGAAGATTTAACAGAAGTATATTATAGCCAAACAAGCCTCAGTTGAAGACTATATATAATATTAATCAAAAAACAACAACACTTGGCTGTCTGCCATGTCCCTCTGGAAACAGCCGGTTTCTACACTGTGTTCTGCCGTTATCTAATGCTAGGGTATTTTGATGCTATCCTGTATTTCATCTCCTCCTGCGCTCTGTAGCAGACAATGTGACACAGTGCCGATTAAACATTAAGAAAAAATGTTTGAGTTGGAGGTGTTTATGGAACAATTATCACTCGGTACAGGTACATTCACTGTTGGATTTCTTTTTCATGAAGATGTGGATGATATGGAGTGGAAAAAATGGGCATGAGACATCAGTACATGAAAATATTAAGAGTAATCGTTATACCCACGTGTACTTTCTGCAGTCTGACTTTAGTTCACCATCTGCGTCGCCAATTTGCATTGTCTCCAAAATGTGCGTACGCTTGGTTAGAGTTTGCGTGGAGGACCGCACATTCTCCCGTCAAGTTTGTTTTTTTATAAATTCCAACTTTTGCGTGTGAAGTGGCATACGCACATTTTCAGCCCCGTTTTGTGCGTACTCCACGTTTATAAGTGAGACCCCTGGTCTTTATCAGACTTCAAGGAAAAACACTGGTTCCAGTAACTCTATATATATATATATATATATATATATATATATATATATATATATATATATATATATATATATATATAATAGAGAGAGAGAGAGAGAAAGCTTGCGTGTGAGTGGAGAAATCACTTTTGGTCTGGGTGTAAACTGATCACTGATGATTTTTGCAAAGAAAAGACACTGGACCTATATTATTTTATAATACACTTAACGAGGTAGTCCTCTGGA
The DNA here is from genome assembly GCA_026937815.1 of Etheostoma perlongum. Lineage (NCBI taxonomy): Eukaryota > Metazoa > Chordata > Actinopteri > Perciformes > Percidae > Etheostoma > Etheostoma perlongum. The sequence continues at coordinate 18,346,575 of CM049374.1, forward strand.
CAAATAAACAGATGTACCCCTTTCAACAGGCTCAAAGTGATTTAACGAGAAGAAACATACTTAGAATTTAGGCTGAAACGTAAGCTGATGAATTTATTTCATCAAAAGCAATTGATTACTAATTTTTACCAAATTGTTTTGTTTGTTGGTTCAAGCTTATCCAATGCGAGGATTTTCTGGTTTTGTATATCATTATAAACTGAAGATTAGCGGGTTTTGGAATATGGTTGGACAGGTCAAGGTATTTGACGTAACCTTGGACTTAACAACTTTTAGTTTATTTTCCGACTATTGATAATGTTATTCAAAAAAAAAAAAGCTTTGTTTGACATTTAAGTCAGATGTATACAGTATAGCCAAAATCACAAATTCTGACTGGAAGAAAAAGGTATATGGCAATAAAAGCTTGAATAACAAACTCAAATGTTAACTTTCTAACTCAAATGCGCTTTCATTTTTACAAAAAGTAACAACATAAATGGAGAAGGGTTCCAGCTTTATTTTAAGACATACTAAATAAATATAGCACCATTTCATAGGAGAGAGCACTGGAGGAAACGGAACATGTTTACAAGGAAGATTCATTCCAGGAAGACATTCCAGGTTGGGAATTACATTACCTGCTTATAATTTCAATAAGTGAAGTTCCCTTTGTTAGCTGTAGTTCATTAAAACAAATTGATGTTTTGGGTTTACATAAAAACAATATATAATCCAGTCTGACATGTTGCTTGTTTCTAAATAAAGACAGTACAGACATGCAGTGGGATAATAATACAAACTCGACATAAAGACAGACATGGGGCATCAAAGTGACTTATTGCACTAAATAATGCCAGTCATTCATTGACTATATAGACTTCTGCTGGAAGGAAAATATGTTTAAGTGAAAGTGTTTTTTAGGTTGCTGTTGTGTTACAGTTCTGGCCTATAGTGACTCTTCTATAATGATTACAATGTCTCAACTTAAAAAAAGCATTCATATAATACGTAAGGAAATTGAAAAAGAGGGTAAAATATTCAGTTTGTAGTTTAGAAGACAACTTAAATTTGGACTAATTAAAAGATGTCGTCTTTTTAAACTAAAAAGAAAATAACTAAAAATCTCTTTTGTTAAAAAAAGGGGGAAAAATACTAATACTACTCAACTCAGGTCATTGGGTGGTTTTGCTCAAAGAGTGACCAGATGGTGGCGCTTTATTCTTGGGAACGTTTACACAGCAACGGTTGAAGTAAAAGCCAAGGATCACCTCACAGAATAGACCTCACAAAGGTAAGTAGGTACTCCTGTTATTGCTGTATGTCATCCCCCTGTACGTTTTCCCTCTGTATACTGTCTGTAGCTACTAAAAACATTTTCTTAGTCTTGTATCTTAAGATTTAATATTCATTTCAAGCACCAACATTCAGACTAGAATTTAGTTTCTAGTTACATTTTTCCCCTGGCCGAGAACTTTTATGTGTAGACCTAAATTATACTACCATTCAACATGTACTATAGCTTTCTTGAACAGCTAACAGTAGGCATCTTGTTTCATTCATCAGAACTATTTGCAACTCCTTCCTTATACTGTACCTGGATAATGGTAGTTCTCCATTTCTGTGCTGTCTTCAGGTGTTTTCACTACCTATTTTCTAAAGTTTCCTAGCTGAACGCCCCTCCGTCCGGTCACACAGCGAAAGGTGGCCGGCTGGATGTCCCAGTATTTAACAGGATTGGCAAACAGACTGATGCCTGTGTACAGGTTCTTCTTGATATCGGGCCTGATGGGACAGAAATCGTTGACTCCCACAGTGCTGATTCTGTTGCCATGGAGGTAAATCACCTAAACAGACGGAGAGGATTTGTTTTGTTAATCAATTACTTTTCTGCTTTGTCAGTAAACCCACTTTGATTGGGAGTTATGTTCTAATGCTGATTAACTGCTACCTTGGAAACTTAAGATCACAACCTTTAGAGCAGAGAAAAGAAAGTCTTAGTCGGAAAGTTGGACGTCATTTTAGAGCTCCAGTTTTCTGAGTTAAAGGAAACTGATGTTTTTCAGATGGCTAACAAGTGACTTTACTCTTTCCCTTCATTCCCCTTTATATAATGTATTTGGCTTTCTTCAACATATACTTAAGCTACAGTGAGGAAAATAAGTATTTGAACACCCTGCTATTTTGCAAGTTCTCCCACTTAGAAATCATGGAGGGATCTGAAATTGTCATCGTAGGTGCATGTCCACTGTGAGAGACATAATCTAATCTAATATCCAGAAATCACAATGTATGATTTTTTTAACTATTTATTTGTATGATACAGCTGCAAATAAGTATTTGAACACCTGTCTATCAGCTACAATTCTGACCCTCAAAGACCTGTTAGTCTGCCTTCAAAATGTCCACCTCCACTCCATTTATTATCCTAAATTAGATGCACCTGTTTGAGGTCGTTAGCTGCATAAAGACACCTGTCCACCCCATACAATCAGTAAGAATCCAACTTTCAACATGGCCAAGACCAAAGAGCTGTCCAAAGATACTAGAGACAAAATTGTACACCTCCACAAGCCTGGAAAGAGCTACGGGGAAATTGCCAAGCAGCTTGGTGAAAAAAGGTCCACTGTTGGAGCAATCATTAGAAAATGGAAGAAGCTAAACATGACTGTCAATCTCCCTCGGACTGGGGCTCCATGTAAGATCTCACCTCGTGGGGTCTCAATGATCCTAAGAAAGGTGAGAAATCAGCCCAGAACTACACAGGAGGAGCTGGTCAATGACCTGAAAAGAGCTGGGACCAACGTTTCCAAGGTTACTGTTGGTTATACACCAAGACGTCATGGTTTGAAATCATGCATGGCACGGAAGGTTCCCCTGCTTAAACCAGCACATGTAAAGGCCTGTCTTAAGTTTGCCAATGACCATTTGGATGATCCAGAGGAGTCATGGGAGAAAGTCATGTGGTCAGATGAGACCAAAATAGAACGTTTTGGTCATAATTCCACTAACCGTGTTTGGAGGAAGAAGAATGATGAGTACCATCTCAAGAACACCATCCCTACTGTGAAGCATGGGGGTGGTAGCATCATGCTTTGGGGTGTTTTTCTGCACATGGGACAGGGTGACTGCACTGTATCAAGGAGAGGATGACCGGGGCCATGTATTGCGAGATTTTGGGGAACAACCTCCTTCCCTCAGTTAGAGCATTGAAGATGGGTCGAGGCTGGGTCTTCCAACATGACAATGACCCGAAGCACACAGCCTGGATAACCAAGGAGTGGCTCTGTAAGAAGCATATCAAGGTTCTGGCGTGGCCTAGCCAGTCTCCAGACCTAAACCCAATAGAGAATCTTTTGAGGGAGCTCAAACTCCGTGTTTCTCAGCGACAGCCCAGAAACCTGACTGATCTAGTGAAGATCTGTGGGAGGAGTGGGCCAAAATCCCTTCTGCAGTGTGTGCAAACCTGGTGGAAAAACTACAAGAAACGTTTGACCTCTGTAATTGCAAACAAAGGCTACTGTACCAAATATTAACATTGATTTTCTCAGGTGTTCAAATACTTATTTGCAGCTGTATCATACAAATAAATAGTTAAAAAATCATACATTGTGATTTCAGGATTTTTGTTTTAGATTCGGTCTCTCACAGTGGACATGCACCTACGATGACAATTTCAGACCCCTCCATAATTTCTAAGTGGGAGAACTTTCAAAATAGCAGGTTATGTTCCAAAAATCATCCACGATGATCAACTATGGGTAGAAACCAAAGGAATATGATCAATGAGAGATGATGGATACAATCAGCCAAATGAGTTTTATTTATTTTTTTATTTTATTTTTTTAAGAGTGTCAGTAATAAAGACCAGGTAATGAGCTCAAACATCTGGAATGAGCTTGAAGTAAAACAGCTACTGTGCAGTGAGAGAAAGATTAAGATTTTGGACATGTACATGGGAACTTTGGGTTACTCTAGGATGAGCTGGAGGACATGGCTACAGAGAAGGAGGTCTGGACTACATGCCTTCTGCCACTGCACTTTAATTTAATTTCTTCCAGTATATAGATTGGTCCAGGTCATGTTTAGCCTAGCTTAATAGGAATGTGAAAAGGAGACATTGCTGTTTTAGGTGAAGTTAGCGTTGGTGGAATTTTCTGACCGACAACCGTGGTGTACTGTGACTGCATGCAGCATTTCAAAGGTCCTGCCCTTATAGTGGGGTGGCCAGCTTTGAGCCCTGTCCTAAATCATTAGTCAATTAAACCTAGCTCATATTGTCAGTTTGACACATGCACTTTAGTCTACTGATACTGATCAAACTGTTTGTAGATCCCACCTGGAGGTAGCGCAGGGAGCTGAGATTCGGTGGAACCTTTTTCAGACGGTTGTTGTCCAGGTGGATCTCACGGATGCTCGGGATGCTGGCTAAGCTGCCATTTTCTACAAACTTTACCTGGTTAAAACCAAGTCCTAGCCTGCAAAAATGGCGACAGATAGTTGAAAGGTGTAGTATTACCATTTTTGAGTAAAAATGAAAAAAAAATAGATTTAAACATCAACATAACATAACATAACAAACATAACTATATTTAACCTTTTCATTCTAACTTACACATAAACAGAGCCATTAGGGGGTGACAGATAAAAAGTGAACTTTTGAATTGTAGACCTTTTTAAGCTACATGGCAGCTTAAAGGACTCTACTTATGTTAACAGACATATAAAACCATGAACTTGGAGTTTTGAAGAGGAGTCAGATTTGAACAGTCAAACAAAAAAGTCAGTTTCTAGGACAAAACTTAGCTCGTACCTCTTCAGGTTTTTATATCTGATAAAGTCTTCTATTTCCACCTTAGAGATCTTGTTGTAGTCCAGGCTCAGCTCTGTGATGGAGGATGGGAGGTCTGGGAGAGACAAACCACACCAAACATAACAAGTGTGAAGGGTAGAATTCATTGCTTTTAATAGTGATTTGAAAACAAACATTAAATTGACATATTAAAGTGTCATATTAAAAGATATTAGTGTTTTTTTGTTATGCCTCATTTAGTTGTACTTAATGTCCAGTGTAGTAATACTGTAAGTTGGTGACTGGAGGAGAAAGAAGAGGGTACCATTCATTTGTTTAAGTCAGCATACTGTAACATGAGGTGAGGGATAGTCTACCTTTTGGTACAGCAGTTAGTTTGGCCTCTGCTATACCAATATACAGGGTCGACAAGCCGTTAAAAGCTCCCAAGGCAATCCCACTGTTGGCCAGCGGGTTGGCGCCCAGCTCTGTTTGGACAAGCACAAAACATCTGGTTTAATTATAAATGATCAATTAGTTTGAGGACTTGCTGCCCTGGATAAGTCTGCAGTTCACATATAGTTTTTGAATAGTACAGTGTAGCAGTGTTTCCATTACCTCTGGTTAAAGCATTGTTTAATCAATGAAATTAACTGCTGCAGTGTTTGGGTTGAATTACCTAGCACATTTAGTTTCATCAGGCCTTTAAACGCATCCGTCTGGATTTTGTTGATCTTGTTTTCATGGAAACGTAGCTCAATGACGTTGGGAGGCAGGTTTGCTGGGATCTCAGTCAGCAGGTTGTAGGAGAGGTACAGCAGTCTGAGATGGTCCATGTTTCTGAAAGCCTTGGGGTGAATCTTGGAGATCTTGTTGTTGATCAGAAACAGGCCCTAATGGAGAAAAAAGGAATCGGAATAAGATTTTATAAATTCAAACTGAGTTTTGCTGCATTTCTTATGCCAGGTGTATGAATGGAAACCACTGTTTTCAAGGTCAAGAAATCACGCTAAACATTCAACCTGTGCATGGCAAGATAGAGAATATGAAAGGTTTATTTGACATTTTCAACACAATCTTTTTTCAGGTTAGCTGCACCATTCAACACTTGATTACAAGTCACTGTATTGGCACAAAGATGCAGATTATCACGGTTTGCTTTGATACAGCACAGTATAATCCAGAGTGATTTGGCCTTGATATGGTTTATTCTCATCAGCTAAATCAAAGACAGACCCTTTTACTCTTACTTCTTCACTGGGAGTTTCATACAGAGGGACCACAATCTCATAATACTACAGGCTACATTTTTACTGATAATAGTGGACTGTGTCTTCTTATCTAGTAACTTTAAAAGCTGCAAGATGCTATGGTAATTCACATGTATATTATGAGTCTTAATGTGACTCATTTACATTTATGAACCAACTCTAGGCATTTTGTAGATAGAAGTAGTAGGATGTAAATCTAACTTGCCTTAGCTGTAGGAGCCATGTGAGCACTGCAGAGAATGGGGGATTCAATAAATTCCTTGTTTAAATGCATCCTGTGTAGACACTGACAGAACTGAAACTGCTGCTGCTGCTTTTTCTATGCAGGCCTTGTAAACTCGGTGTTGGTCTTGTTGACAAAACCAAAATGCATTTCACATGTATCCATCTTGTTTAAGCTTGAAGAAGCCAGTCTTTTCAGCTCCCATCTTCACTTAGCCAATTCTCATCTTATGTGGTCAAGATTTCCTCGTAGTTTTGAGTTGGTCACTGAACTGTTTTGACTGTGTACAACGTTTTTGTCACAGGGTAGGGTTTAATAGGTAGGAGAAAGAGGTAGGTAGGAGAAAGCCAATTATGATCTAGACTAGAACTAGATCATAAGTACCTGCATTCATTCTATACTTTTTAAATTCAGACATGCCTGATGTTTATACGTTTAATGTTAACAGGAAGGGGTTGTGATGTTCATTACTGTGTGCAGGGTAAACCAGTTCTCTTACATAAAGCTTGTGGAGGCCTTTAAAGTCGTTCTCCTTGATCTCAGTGATATCATTGTTTTGGAGGTCTAGTATCACAGTATCTTCAGGAATCTTGTCAGGAACAGCGATCTGACCTGTTGGCAGAAACACAAATGCCTAAATAAAGACCACATTTGGACCAAAAGTGATGAAAATTGGAGCTCATGAAACACCCATCTGTGCATATTTAATGCTGAGAGGTATAGGTATTATGCGTTGTCCTATTTGTTTTTTTTTTTTAGATTATTTTTTGGGGCATTTTAGGCCTAGACAGGACAGCTTGAGACGTGAAATGAGAGGGGGGGATGACATGCAGCTAAGGGCCGCAGGTCGGAACCACATACGCGTTCCGCTGCGGTAAGGACTGAGTCTTCGTACATAGGGCACACGCTCAACCAGGTGAGCTATCCAGGTGCCCCGTCATTATGCTTTTGTTGACTGAAACCATTTTAGTCAAACTTCACATATTTGATGCAAAATGCATCAATCAGCAGTTTATAACATTCATCTTGTGACTTTCTGATATAAATCACTTTTTTGAGTAGTCAGGTAGTTGATTAGAGTATTAGGAGACACACTAACACGTTGTTGGTTGAAATCTTTTCATAGGATTTGTAGAGAAAAACAAAAATATACATCACGAAACTTATAGTGGCATCTTAAATGGAAAACTTCAAAAAATGTTTAAAATCAGATCAAAGAAAGAGCCTATATATCAATTTCCATGAATGCAGTTTAGGTTTGCAGTAACATGGATCCAGATGTGTTTAAACTGTGTTCTTACCCATGTCTGAGCACTGCACCACTCTGGGTGAGCAACGGCAACCAGACGGACAGTTCTCGTCTTCATCATAATCGTCGTCATCATCATCATCATCATCGTCGTCATCCTCATTGTTGTCGTCATCTTCATCACCCGAATCAGCCATCATGATGTCATAGTTTTTCATGAAATCCAGGGTATTGATTGGGCGGTAGGGCTTGGCGTTGCCTAGTGCCAGCAGGCAAAGCAGGAGGAAGACCCTCATGGTTATGTCGAAGACTGGTCCGTGAAATGGCAACCAGGGAGAGCTGTGGGAAAAGACAGATGTTAGGTTAGCTTTAAAACAAATAGACAGGACTAAACTGTGATGTCATGGCGCTGAGGCAATAATCTAACCAAGCAGCTTGTTTTTCCTACTTTTTTATTCTAACATCAACAGAACATAGATGCAGAACCCACATTAATGACCCACTGTAACTGTATCTACAAGTGAAGATTTTGTGGTAGTTCCGATTTTACTAGCTCTCATATTCAATGGCACTTTTTCGTAAGTGGCCTGTGTGTAATCTGTCTTTCTTAGGATGGTATTAAAATGCATTCAGGAAACGACTAACTCTACACAATGTTTGAAAAGAGAACAAGGAGGAGCTTCACGCCATCTTTTTTTTTTTCTTTCAATTTTAACCACTTCAATGATGAAAATATCATTTACAGAGGTCTTCACAGGTATTTTTTCAGCAGCAGCAGCAATAGAACAGGACCAAACTCCTGATAAGAAAACCTGATAAGACTGAATATAATTTCGACCCAGCCATCTAGGCAGGACTCCTTGATTGTATACTGGATAGGATTACTACTACTACTACTACTACTACTACTACTACTACTACTACTACTACTACAAGCCTCTGAAAATGTATTTAAAATACATCACTAGGTTTGTGTATAAAGTTCTTAATAACTACTCTATCTAGTGATTTACTTTCATCATTAAAACTAAAGAAAGGTGGCCGGGGTGGATCAGTGAGCAGAGCATGTGCACATATACAGTACTTCGAGGTTTATGCCTCGACGCAAAGGTTCAGGGTTTAAGTCCAACCTGTGACCTTTTCTAGCTGTCCTGTCCATTAAAGGCGGAAAAGCCCAAGAATAAATGTCTCACACAGTTATTAGGAACAAACACACACCAAACAACTCACCGCTCTCTGAAAATGGCAGCTCATTGAGTTTCTTATAGGGATTAGACATTAGCTGTTTTACTCTTTACCACTTAGACACCTCAACGCAATGCTGAGTTGCTGTACACTAAAAGTCTAATTTCACACTTCATTACTTATATATTTTGCATATTTTTCTTATTATTCCACCTCTTCATGCTCCTTCATATAAGAAAAGCACTTCCTTCAGAATTGGCATTCTCTAGGTTTTTTAAATTCTTTATTTAACCATGTAAACATACAAAGTACAGTGGTGTACATGATTTCCACAGCCATTCATAAAACATAAAGCACAGTTGTACACAGTAACCAATTTATTTAGGCACTCTTCAGGTATCACTGTAATCCAGACCATTGCCTTGCCTGGGGGAGGAAACAGGATTTTCCTAACTAAAATTTCAGCTTGGAAAGAAGGTTTTCAATGTGTGATTTTAATGACAAGTTATACCTAAATATTTATGTGATGTGACAATTTCTTGAGCTATTGAGATCTTAGAAAGACTAGATGTTACATTTTTGCCATTTGAAAATGGCATGAATTTGTATTTGTCTGCATTTAACACAACTTAAGTTGACTTCAAATGGGATTGAACAACATCAAAGGTAGACTGCAAGAATTCAAGAGTTTGTACTACTGGATGTGATGAGCAATAGATAACAATCTACATTAAATGGAGCACAGTATTTGATAAATTATCACAAAGATAATTTACTTATGGACAACAGCAAAGGTCCTGGTATGGAACCCTGGGGCACATTTTTTGGAGACTGTACTTTAATGTTGTAGTAAGTCAAGGTGAAGTGGATTTCACTACTACAAAATATACTTTTGAGTAGTTAAATCTATTGTAAGGCATTCTATCTTATTGCATTATATCTTATCTGAAAAGTAATCTGGAACTACAGCTGCCAAAAAAATGGAGTGAAGTAAAAAAACAATGTTTTCCTCTTGTGGAGTAGGCAGTAAGGAGGGGGGTGTTGTTACATTATAAAAAAGCTAACTGGCGATAGTTAGCCCGTTTGTATGCTAGCAGACATTAGCTAACGTTGCCGAGCCAGCTGTCTGTCTCTGTGTGTGTGTGTGTGTTTGTGTGTTCGTTCCCTAAACAACTTCTTCCTGATGGATTTATTTTATAATTTTGCAATTTGTCTCAAATAAAACGAACATATGTTAAATTACACTCTGTTCATTGTTGTTTAACCAAACTTTAATGTTTTCTGAAAAATCCATGTATTTCCTATTAACCCACGTCCAAATAACAATAGAATACAATATTTTTTTAAAAGCCATAAACCAACCATAGGGCTCCACTCTGTAATACTGGTCACTTCATTTCTACACTACATCTGGAGTGAAGCTATGTTGTAATTTAGTTGTTCAAATGCTCAGTACTAGTACCCACTGTAGCAGTATTGTCTATGGAGCTATTATGAGTTATCACCATATGATATCAAGGGGAATAGCTATACTCATAAATCCTGGGTGTTCTGACACTGTTTTCAACAAATAACCCAAAATGATTGTCTTGATACTGTCATGCTTAAGACCTTTTTTTCTGTCCTGGACTTGGTAGACTCTGACTCGAACCTCTTTGGACTCTGTCTTGACTCGAACCTCTTTGGACTCGGTCTTGACTTGGACTCGACTTCAGATCCTCAAAAAAGTTTTTTGTGCTCCAGTTGAGTTTCAGTTTCACAGATTTTTATTAGCCTGATTTTTAGGAATGTATTGCTAAAACAGTGCATGGTGAAAGAACATGCAGAGTTCCTTGATTGATCGGATTCAGTAAGTGCTACTGTTTTTTCTATCAGTGTTTCCATAAAGTTCTGAAAACCTCCACTGGAAATGAGTCCTTGCAGCCAACATAAATGTTTCTCCTGCTCTCACCTATTCAGCATTTGTGGTGGTGATTCACAATATGATTTATATATCTTCCTCTATTACACATTTACACAGCCAGCAGAGAGAGGCTTCTGGTAATCTTGATGGATTCTAAACCCTTCAGTTGAGCAGTCAGTCCACCCACAAATATGTGGTGGTGGTCGAGCATCCTGCTGCGACAGCAAATACTGCTCATCATAGACCCTTCCTCTGCACCCAGACTGTATTTTGTACCACATGTGCACATTTAGCACAAAAGAAGCTGTTTCTTGATTTGTGTTTTGCAACTTGGTGTTTTACAACAACTTATAGTTCTCTGGTTTGCATTTCATAAACCACTAAACCAAAGAGTTGTCCCCATCCTTTATCCCCCTCTGTCTCCATCAGGACACTCAACCAGTAAATGTCCCTATCATTTATGGCTGCAACTGCTCACAAGTTATAATCAAATATTTTTTATGATTATTGGGGTTAGGTAGAAGTTGAGTCATTAAACTGTTAGAAAATAGTGAAAGATTTCAATACCAATTAAACAGAGCTCTTTTTCTGTTGATCGTTTCAGCACTCTTCATTCTAGTGTAAGATCTGCTTGGGGAAATTTGAGATGATTCAGACAGATTTCCCTCCATGTGTTTGTATTTACCATTTGCTGTTCATTCATGGAAAATTACTTACATTGTTATCAAATCAGATCTCTTTGAACTTAGACTCCAGGCAAGTAATACCACAAAGACCACAGAATTCAAAATAAAACCCAACCATTAAACATTATCTTGCATTCAGATTTTGTAGTTCTGTAGTTTACTTTAAAGGTGACCCACAGACTTCCACAGTACAGTCCTGTAGATAAAAAAAAATGTTGTGCTCTAAAATTTGCATGCAAATCAAACTGACTCAGAAATAGGTGCATTTTAAATATTTTGCCTTAAAATACAGCATTTCTTCCTACAATGTAGATTGAGATTAGCTGGTGAAATTAAAATGTTACAGACTACAGTTTGCAGCCCAGTCCTGTGGCTTCTCTGAAATGCCTCAACCATCTTTAAGGCATCCATCAGAATTCTTGTAAACTGATCTAAACACCTCAGAGATGCTGCATTCTCTGAAAATATTCCAGATCCACCAGGTAAAAAATTTAAAAGATGAGTTTTTTATTAATAAATCCAGGGTGTGTCCTACCTTAGCCGTCAGGTGTGTTTGTGTCCTTGTTGAAACCCCACACAGAGAGCAGAGCAGCAGCAGGGTCCAGCTGGATGGCTGAGAGTTGAATCCTCAGTCAATAAATTCCCAGTGAACGGAGAACAGCATCACCCTCTCTCACCAGAAATAAAAAAACTGCCCTCAGAACACCCCCACCAACGGAAAACCACTGCTGTTAGGGTGAGAGGTTCAGTTTCAGTTAAGAGCTATTGACTCTCAGTGATCACACCATCTGTACGTCTCTGGGACAACGTTTGAAAAGGCAATGTTAGGACTTTAGTCATGTGCTTTTCATCTGGAGCTTTGAAGTGATGCCAGGATTGTTAGCGTCAGACTCCTGAATGATCTGATGAAGTCTTTATATATAAAACATACTGGTAGGTCTTTCACCGCCGGCTGCCATCTTAAATATTTCACATCGTGAATTGTTCTTACACTAAGGTCTGTTGACACTGTGTTAAATAAGGATAGTGGGACTGTACAGCTGCTGTAGTTGTTTGGATCTTCTCAGTGAAACATCAACCATTAGGGGAGGTGAGCCGGCCCTGCAAGGGATTTTTTTGGATGATGCCAACTAGTCTGGCGGCTTCATAAGTGGACTTCCCCAAACTGCCATATGGACCTGCAGTGCATTTCAATAAGCAATCTGGGAAGTGATCAGCAGGAGGAGAATCTTTAAGATGTAGTAGTACATAGAGAGTGAAAATAGAAGTGTGTGTGTGTGTGTGCAAAGTGACATCCTGTAAGATCATTTCCCCATGCACATCTTCCCTTTATCTAAATGTTCTGGCAATAGTGCCTGTTGGTCTTGAATAAGCGTGCCAAGTAACTTTTACACAGTCTCTTTAGCATTCTGACGTCTGACCTGTAACATTCCTGTTCTACTTCCATCACAGCTCGAATTGTGTCACATTAATCTACAGCAGCACTAGGTGAAATAGACAGAACAATTAAATGACCACCTTCAAGAGCATTCTAACACATGTGAGTCAATCGTAACTTCAATGCAGGGCTCAATTTAAAGTCTCCTCTCTCTGTACACTGTCAGACGTTCACAAATGGGCAGCAGAATTAACTAATACATTATAAAATTGATGAGAATGCATCAGTGGATTCACCATGAGGTGAGCACCACTCAATGTCATAATGTTCATTAAATAAGGCTCCAGCATACTGATGCATCCTGTGAGACAACTAAGAACTCTCCTTTGTTCTTAAGCAGTGACAGTTCTCACTTTGTAGACCAGCTGCCAAAAACGGCATCACTGTGCAGTTTGGAGAGTGCCGTTACATAACAGGCACCTATGTCTGAACAGAAAGACATTAAAAAAAAAAAAAAGACTAAAACCAAGGAGCTACTAACATGATCTTAACCCACAGGCAACTGGAAAAATGTCCATAAGATTGAATGACTTGTTAAAACGGATGAGTCTTCAGTAGTGTAGTCTCATGACTTAAGTTGGTTCAAATTAACATCAGAATCAGTGAGAACCGGTTGCTTTCTTTTTTATTATAGATTTCCTCACTAATTGGAAAGCGGAGACAGTAGAGGCAGACGAGTCACAGAGGTGATGCTTTGCAACATGCAATCAACATTTATTTGTTCAGCAATTATTTGTTCGGTGTTGTGTTCTGCTCGTCTAGCTTAACAAGGCAACACAGGAATGCCTTTATATTTGAGGCAGAAATACCTCCCAATAATGGAAAAGCTAACAGGAGCTGGCCCCCTCAGGGGTTCACGTGTTATACTATTCCTTTTTCCATTCAGGGCTGGTATTTTCTGCTGAGCTGAGCTGGAACTGCACTCTGAGGCACAACTTACTAGACCATTTAAATATGCCTTGGTTTGGCAGTCAGACAAACCGAAATGGGAGCGGGTCTGTGTTCTGGTTTCACTGCATTTAGAGCCTGACCAATAAAGAATTTTTAAGACAGATACCAATAAAAATATTTGGTTATTTAAAAATCTGACATTCTGATTTATTGACCGACATATACTGTATATATTTTAAAAACAAAAATTCCAGAAACGCGTAACATAGATTTCCCCTTACATTGTTTTTTTTTAGTTATTTATAATATAATTTGTTTTATTGTCACAACAGAACAGAGGAACATCAACATTTATTAAAGCTCTGATGAATAAAATGTATAAAAATACAAACTTAAGATATGAAACTTAAAGTCCTTTGAACAAAAACACAATAACAAAAAAAGAATTAGTGTTGCCAACAAGGACGTTGTAGAGCCCCTCTGGTGGACAAACTAGACATTTATCAGAATCATTTAAATTTATTTATTGATAGTTCGGGAAATGCCTAATATCGGCCCATATATCGGTCGGGCTCAACATGTTTTCATCAATTCATCAGAGATCTGGTTAAATGATCATCTCATCAAAAAGAAGCCTGTTGCGCTCTCCCATGTTGAACATACTCTTTAAGGAAACTCATAAACCTAAAAACGATTCTCACTCCACTGTTTACCCTCTCATACTGTAGATTTAAGGCACTGACATTTCTCATCATCATACATGTGTAAACAGGGGCAGCCTGCTTGTGTGTGCAGATTTAAGGTCCTGACCATGTAATCAAAAGGTTCCAAGTTTGAGTCTGACCTTTGTTGCACCTAGATAGGAAGTGGTGTGTCTGGTCTTCTTTAAGATGTATTGATGGATCTAGATTAGTTTTATTTAGTTAATTTTTAAGGAAGCACTTCAGGGTTGTTTCATGATGTGATCTTTTTCACAATTGGCCATTTTATTTTTATGGTTCTGTCCACTTCCTCATTATTATAGCTTTGCTGAAACAATACCCTGTTATGAGCCAGATTAAAGAAACCATTTTCCCAAATGTTGCAGGGATCTCATTAGAACCCAATGTAAACCTGCTTTATGTGCACTATAAGAGGACACAGGCTTTGTTCTGCACTGTAGGGACCACAAGCTCAAAGTATTTACTGTTGTGTGTATATTTGCCTTGATATCGGTAGTCTGCCCAAAAAGTACAAATACAACTTATAAAAATGTTGGACTTGTTGTTTTGAGCAGTTTGTTGTGCTGTCATTTTCTTTTCTGGTGGATCTTGTGCATGAAACCCTCATACTTCTCAGCTGACTGGTTTGCCACAGAAAGATTTAATTCAGTAGTTTCAATAGTCCAAAAAGGAAAAAATGGTTTGTGGTAGTGAAAAATGTGATGGCGTAACTGTTGGTATTACAGTAAACTGCAAATTAAATGTTAGAGCTTATTTCCTGATGGGAGATGGTCTGCGCTGCTGATGGGTGGTGGTCAGGATGTCTCTTTTCTCTCAGGATCTCATACTTTCCAACCCATCAGACGCTGAGATGACTCTGGGCCCACTGGCGCTTGTTGTGTTCTTATGATGAGAAGAATTTCCTTCATCTGAGCGTTCAAATGCTGTGAGTCACCAGGGCAACATGCAGGTCAACAGTGCCAAGGAGTTTTCCTCAGCGCTGTTGTTGCTTTAGTGCCACAGGAACTAGTTGTTAGTTGCCAGGAAACATTTTTTAGAGCTGTGACAGGGTCACAACTCAGCATCTTACCTGAGGCTGGGAGTGTTACCCAACCAGGCTGCACAACAGACCAGTGTTCACCATGACTTCACTTCACAGTCCACCTGATGATGTTTAAAAATAATGGGCATACGCTCCGATTCCATGAGTGTTCGGGAGCTTGAACACCCACAGCAAAATCTTAAAGTGGTCTATGAGCTAAACCTGTATTCATAAGCGGATACTATTTTTACCCTTATTTGTGTAGTTCGACAAGCCCCTTATGTTTTGTCCAATCAGTGGTTTCTTGCAGAGTAAAGTGCCTAATTTAGCGTTTTGTGCACATGCCCTCTGACCTAATTTTCTCTGCGAATGCGCATTAAACAAGCACACGATAACTTTCCACCTGAAGTGTTGAGTTTAATAATGTAACCCATTTTGTCCATCAAGTTTTTATTAAATGTAAAGACTTGCTGTGAACAGTCTTGATACCAGCAACATCAGTCATTGTGAGTAGCCTGAACCTATAATGATTGCTGTATTATAGGAACATGTAATTTAGTACTAAATATAGCAGAAATACGGATGATGTTTAATTGGTAGACTGCAGATGAATAAATTAAAATTCCTTCCGCAAACCAAGAAATAAGAACATGCAAAACTATCAAATTTGTCCACATGCAAGCAAACAATTACAAAAATACATTTTCGTGTCTAAATGTTGTTCAGGTTTATACAGCTATTTCAGTAAACTTACAATTAATAAATGTAATTATTGACCCGTTTTTAGGTACATGTTACCAACAATATACAAAACTTTCTGCACACTGTTTATTTAGTTGGTAAGTCGCAGGTTAATATTGAAGTGAGGATAGCACTACCCTATATTTTTAACAATACAGTTTATATGCCCTTCCTTTGCTTTACCTCCAAGTAAAGTGGTTTAGATCAGTGGCTTTTTGCCTTGTAACCCCTTAAAAGGATGTAATACTTGAAAGCCATTGTTAGTGGATGTTCGCGTCTATAGATTATGTCAACGAAGGAGTAATTGTAATTAAAAAACCTCTGTGCTTGTGACTGGTGTGGCCGGAGGCATCATGTTTTTTGGATGTCCCATTCTTGTCAACGTGATATCTTAGTAACCCTTGGAGGGAATTTCTTTGTGGTAAAAATGTCCACTTGGGTTCATGGAAGAACTGATGACCTCACGTCTGTCCCATGAACACGATATCAGGAACACCTGGAGGGAATGTCTTTTACATTTAGCACAAATGTCTCTCATATAATTTAAAACATCTGAGGATAAAAAAACTACAAAAATAAGACTTAAGTTATAATAGGATTTATTTCCAAAGAATTTATCCTGGTATGGAGCTGAAACAAGGTCAAACCTAATACTAATTTGTACCTGATAAAATGTTTGTGAAGTACATAAAACCTGATTATAAGCCTTATAAGGTTATGCAACTGACTATTAGATTGTTCCTTCATGTGTTTGATTTGTGAGACTGATGAACACAGCAGCTGTTCACATTGGCAGATACAAAGAATTTTCTCTTCAACAGGAAAACCGTTTGATCTTTGAGCTTCGGCTCATTGAAAGAAAGTTTTCCAGCTCAAGTTCGATGAGATGACGACTGCCTGCACTTAGAGAGTGACCAGACATTACTGATTTAAAAAAATGTATTGCTTTTCTACTTCGTTTTTTGTCTGCATATATTTCCAATTTGTCTTACCAAAGAGGGAGCTGAGGTTTTTGTCCTCTTCACCTCTTAGCTTTTTGTTCCAATCGTCCTTTAGATCTGTCTGCTACTAAGTTAATGATCCTAAACCTCAAGCTTTTAGAGGAAAATATTATGATAAAGTTGGCTTTCAGCTTTGATAATTACAGCTTTCACTGAATGTGTATTGCATGAGGGTAGAGGACATTTGATGCAAAGATTTTATCAACCACATTTTATCATGACTCATTCTTTAATAGTCCTCATGACTCCTCCTCCTCCCTGAGGTCTGATGTGTTAATTTGATAACATCCTCAATGTACTGGATGGGCTGACAGTGAAGGGGCTCAGGCAATTCAGTGGAATGTGATCTAATGGAACTTCTTGTTTGAAAATGTGACTCATATACAGTACCTTGCTGGTTTAGTAGTTGCATTCAATGTCAACATTTGTCTAATCTTTAAAAAAAAAAAAAAAAATGATTCAGTTCAAAGAGGTCTGGTATTGCGCTTATTCACAGTAGTTCCCAGATCATCAGGCTATAGCTTATAAAATTCTCTAAGCGCTTAAATTTTCAGGGTTGTTGGAAATGATTAGAACAGGTTGGAATTCACTGTAGAGGCATTGCGATTTATAAAGTAGTAGGGACAGCATATATTAACCATAACTTCCAGTTATGTTGGTTTAATTATCCTGCTATCTTTGATCAATCAGGCAGTAATGGGAACATTGTGAAGTTTGAAGTTTATTTGAATCCTGCATGGTAACATTGTGTTAAACTATAGTATATAATTGTTGGCACATTAAATAGACATTTTGTCATTTCATTCATGCATGTTGGCCAGCCAAGAGCAAAGTTAAGGGCAGATCTTTTAATTCAAATGCTGAAAGAGTTTTTTTTTCTTCTTTTGTCTCATTTAAACATTTCTGAAATCGTTGGGTACACTGTACTTCCAGTCAGTGCTATCTAAAGCAAAGGTACAATATATAAATACTAAGAGCATTTAAAGCACATCTACCCACGCGTACATAAAGGATTTACACTCACAACTGATGTTGAATTATTAACACATTATACTACAGTTAACTGGCTGATACTTGAAGCATAGACATAGACCTATAGTATGGTTAAATAACATTTTTGTGTTGAGGACAGGACTTTCAGCAGGTTTGCTGAAAGTATATATATATATATATATATATATTTTTTTTTTAAGCAAACCTGCTGAAATTGCATACACACCAACTCAATTTAATAATCTCCTCCTCAATGACACAATGCAAAACAGAAGTTATTTGGATGTATCTCCAGTTATAAGTATGAGTGCGGTCCATGTAAGGCCATCAAAGTAGGGAAATCAGATGTTGAACTTTAAATCAAAACCTACGCCATACCTACGGACTCACATTGCATCATAAATAAATCTGACTTGACTCCACCAGAGGAAGTGCAGAAAAAAGAAAAAGGTGGAGGAACTGGGCAGACATTTTCTGTTTCTTTATCTGTCAGAGGGATAACTGTAGCTCTCCAACAGCACTTACTATAACTTCATTTACCTTTTTCTATATCTTTAACACAAAAAGCTCAAAGGATGTGCCACACATGACAACACTACTCTTTTCCATGTCAGAGTTTTTATGAAAGAAGGCATGGAAGAAACTGAGCTGGGGAATGGAACATGAAGGTGGTGAGGTTGTTAAAAATAATGTGTTGGGCTTGTGGTCTTCATTTCATTGAATTCTTTCCATTTCTTTATTAGCATTTTCATTTTACTGTGTATGGTGCAGGAGTTCTTTCCATTTTAGAGAGTTTAACATTTTACTAAAGGAGACAGATGTGTTTGATTTGAAGTCTGAAGGTGTTCTGTCAACTTCACACCGGGCTAAGGTTGGCCAGGCGACCGTGCAAAACGACTTACCAGATCTAAAAGGGTTGAAGAAGAAGAAAATCTTGTTTTTATGCAGCATACAGCATCAGAGGAAGCTGGGGAGGGGAAACATCTCATGTTGGCACAAAAAATATCTAAATATTTGCCCCTGTGTTTCTGGGGGTTTAAACAAGTGTCATTTAGTTTTTGGTTTTATGTGGTCACTTGGTTTTCTGTGGTTTAAGGACCACACTGGAGGAAGAGCGCACACAGGAGAAGGCTGTCGGTGAGATCTTCTGGGGGTCGATGTAGTTGTTTTCCAGCCTCAGGGCCACCAGGGTGGTGTCCCCGCTGTGGTTTGGGTCACAGATGCCTTCGTCAGGAATACTCCTGGAGGACACAACATAAGGATGCTGTTAGAGGCCGCTTTAGTCCCATTATGTGCATAAGAGAAAGTTTTTTTTTTTTATCATTAAATTTGATGATCATTTTCTCAATCAGTTAATCATTTGGTCTTTAAGATGTCAGAACATTCCCATTACAGTTATCTAAAGCCTGTTTTGTCTGACCAATATTAAAAAAAAATCTAAAGATATTATAAGACCACAAATCTTAACAATTGAAAAGCTGGCGTGAGTTGTTTGGCTTTCTTGTTTGTTCACACTTCTCAGGAACAAAACTAATATCACTCTAGCCTGTTTTGTATCACAGACATTTAATAACGATAATGCAGTTCCTTGCGGAAGCATTCTGTGCCCTATTCAAGTAAATACAGAAAGACGGTGTTGTGGACATCTCCATGGTCAAACCAGACTCTGTTCATTTAAATAATCAGACATTGTTTTTTAAATGACTTTACTACATATGCTCTGGTCACTAAGATTTTGCTCTGTTCTGCCGGTCTCTGTCTCAAACTTTAGCGGCAGCTTGTTTGACCACCGAAGTGCGAGTGATCGTCTATTTCTGTAAGAAAAACATTGCGAGCTGCTACAGTTACAAAGCACACCTGACGACAGGAGCCGTTTAGCTCAGACTTGTGGATTACACATACCTGTAGTTTGTGTGGTTTGAGGTCGGATTACGTTCCCACCACATACAAACCCGCTCCCGAGTTTAATTGAAAGCATACAGAGACCACCTCTTCAAACCGGTCTCCGTATGCTTGTTTGGTCAGCTTTTGGTGCACATCCGAGTATGATTACTACGTTAACACCTGCCCATAAGAACCGCACGCAACAGGGAAAACAACCTCTAGAGCAATTCACCTGAACTAAATAAGACGGCAGGTGTGAAAACTCACTTAGGAGCATCGCAAAAATGAGACCACTTCTAAGTCAGAATGATGATGAAATGATGATTATTACAAGTTGCCTATACTACACAAATTCCCTTTTTGCCAAGTTATCTAAAATATCTATAAGTACACTACATTTATTCTTTTAGAATGCTGCATCCAAGATTTTGATTAACAGTAGAAAAATTCTGTACTGTAGGTTGTTGTTATGGTTTGTTCTGTAGTACCACATGTTAAAATAATCTGCAGTATTGGCTTTGAGGCAGGTTACAATTTCAGTATCAGCCATCTTGGCAGTGAAGATTGTTATGATGTTTAAAATGTTATATAAAACCATCCTACAACTTGGACTAAGTATGTGTACCTTGTATGGACCTGTGAGTGAGTAATAAGGTGATTCAGGGTGACTCAGGTGGAAATATCCATCTCAGCTTGTTTTGTTTCTTGTCGTCAAGACAACATTCAGTTCTGTGAACTTTCAGCTGTCCCTTGTGGGCTGAGATGAATAATTCAGTCATCTGGTCTGTTTCGGGACTCTTTGTTGTTGGTCTTATAGGACTGTATTGAAATTTGATTTTTTTTTCTTTCCTTGTGTTCTGTCATTAATCACCTGGTTTCATTGTTTTCTGTCTGCAGCTTTGCAACTTAATTAACAGTAAAGTACATTTTTATAGACAAACTAAGGCCAGTGAAATTTGATTTTGGTGCACTATGTTACGTACAGCAGACAATCAGTGGTATGTAAGGAGTGGGCTAGATAGAGGAATTCAGAATTCTGATAACTAAGGGAAAAAGCTGTTTGTAGTAGATCTTATGTTTGTAGTTTATGAATCAATCCCTATACCTATAATTGACACTTTTTAATTGATTTGTATTTCTTACAATGTGGGTCCTATTTATATAGTTTCTTCTGTCATTTCGATTAGTCATGATAGCATTGTTCTCATCAAGTTGATAGTTTAGTTTATTCAGACATTTAGGAACACAGTAAGCTTTCAGATCTTAGAAATTAACTTGTTAAATCATCACTGATGTATATTCTCTGCTACTTCACACAGTGTGACCTCAGGTCAGTGCTAAGGTAGACCCACACTTCCATGTAACCACTCACAAGGAGAATTCCGGTCGATTCCAACACGTAGCTCTGTTTATAATTTGGAGTGCTGTCAGTACAGAGAAAGATGAAACCAATCAGTGCTGCCTACACCGTGTTATCCTCCTGCTAGAGTTAGTACCCAACAGGCTTAAACAGGGCTAGTTTAAAACGGGCCTCGAAACATGTTCAAAATGTCATTAAAAGGGCCCATCCATGTGCAGTGATTGCTTCCGAGGGAACACAGTGAATCTGACTGCTGTAGATGGGAAAGAAATGCATTGTGCTAATTCAGCTGTGTTTAGTTCCTGTGTTGAGAGGTAGTTGGAGAGTTTGGGGACCGTCTACAAACTACATCACCAAAAAGAGTTAAAACTAAAATATGTAGGCTATCAATTTAATTAAATAAGGCAGTGTCTCCAAACTTACCTCAATTATAACTTGTTTCCTGCTAGTTGTACTACTGCACTTAAAAAAACAAAAAAACAAATTGAAAATGTGTTTTTTATCTCGTTTCTGTGTTGTAGTTTGTAGACGGTCCCGAAGCACTCCTTGGCGTATCAACACAGGAACTAAACAGAGCTGAATTAGCACAACTTTTATTCCTTTCTTTCACATCTACACCAGTCAGATTCAATGTTTTGACTCGGAAGGAATCACTTCACATGGGTAGGTACTTTTAATGACATTTTTAACATGTTTAGAGGCTAAAAACACGTTTAAAACTTGCCCTGTTTAAGCCTGTTGGATGCTAACTCTAGCAGGAGGATAACGTGTTGTAGGCAGCACCGATTGGTTTAGTTTTTCTAGTTTTTAGTGACAGCACTCCAAATTTGCAAACGTGTTGGAATTGTCTTTTAAAACTAGGGAAACTTGATGAAAAAAGGCTTAAATCATTCTGTTAAGTTGAAGTTGTTTTTTTAAGCAGGAATGGTTCTACTAAAAATACATATAATTTGAATGAATATAATTTTATGATTGTTATTTTCATAATCCTACTCCATTGATTGCGTGAATTCAGGAATACTGGAGAAAAGACTGAAATATTCCCAGGAAGTAATCATTTTAAAAGCATAGTAAATCCTTCATCCCTAATAGATGGATTTTTGTGGATGATGGCTTCATACCTGATCATGTTATTGTTGAGTCTGAGGAAATGTAAGTTGGTCATCTCGTTGATGCCAGATGGGACATGGACCAGCTGGTTGTGATCCAGACACAGTTCCACCATGGATTGGTACGAGCCGAAGAAAGACTCAGGCTCGATTGCCTCTCCATCCAGTTTGTTGTAAGAGAGGTAGAGATACTCTAAACCAGGGTCCATGTGGGCGAAGACGTAACCTGTGGACGTGTTTGAAGGAGACAATGTAACTGTGGAAGACCATGAACCTGTTTGTTTTTTTGACAATCTACAAACGATTAGTTTGTTTAATGTCTATCAAATTTCATAATTGGATTTTAGTCTCTTTGGTAAGTAAATGAAGTAAGGGACTGTGGAACAATGATAGAATTATTTTATTATATTATTCTTGTTGGATTTTTTTTTTTGATTTTTCCTGCTCTGCTTGACTGTCATATTTTCCGATTACCAGATGATGAGACTATAGCTTCTTTCCAACCAAGTAGTTAAAGGAACGTACAGTAGTTATAGGAACAGTCCACTTCTAAACAGTTCTTCTAACTACTGTCCCCCAAGGCCATTTGCATTCACACTGGCCAAGTGGCCATAGGATCTGACCTTTTGTTGTTATAACACAGCCATATAACAACCACTATGTGGAAAAGGGAAAGGACTCTGCCCTGAAGTATGAGGTGAAAGAGTTACAGGAACTGTGGCCAGAGGAACTTAATAATCCCCAAATTGGCCCAGTCAGAACACGAGGAAAAAGGGCTTCTAGGAACTGCAAAAATCTCTCCGGGATGAATGGCCTTCTCTCCACTAACTGTTGGAGATGCAAGTTCCCCAACTATTGTTCTTTGGATGTCCTGATCCCTACAGATGCAGTAGTTAAACAGTAGGTACTCTTGTGTGTGTTTAATTGACCTTCTTTGGCTCAACCAATCACAATTAAGATAACTGCAGGCAATCCCTAAAAGTACCTGAAACTTGGGTTCACTGCCACATTAGAGTTCTTTTCGTGTGTTTGAAAATACAATAATATGTCGTTCTTAATTTTGGGGGACCTAAACGATAAGGAATTCCTCACTCCATTTAATTATAAACCTCTGCCATCTGCTAGGTTTAATGTTGGTCAGCTAAGTGTTCTATCAACTCTTTCCACGTACCAGGTATCCTCTCTATGTTGTTTCCCACCAGCACTAAGTGGACCAGAGATCTAGGCAGGTATGATGGAACTAGGTAAAGGTGATTATGTGAAAGGTCGATGGACTCCAGATTTCTGCAGAGAAGGAGGAAGATAAAGGGAGGAAGGATTTGTAAGGAATGGAAATGATAACATAAGTAATTAATTGACCGTAACAGGTTTTTCTTGTTGTCTGACCTGTGGTTGATCCAGGCCAGCGGGGCAATCCTGTTCTCCTCCAGCCTGTTGTATCTCAGAGAGACTACATTCAGACTGTGGGTCTGATTGAAAACTGTCTCTGAGATTTCCTCAATCAGGTTGTTCTCCAAGTACAGCTCCTGAATGACAGAAAAAAAAAGTTTCCTGCATATTCTTGGATCTGTACTTATGTATCTCAATGGTACACATGTGCGGTAGTTTGAATGCACTTCATTTCTGTAAAGGTTTGTTGCTGAAAAGAGCTGTAGCTTAGCTCCAAGATGGCTGACACTTGACTTGCCTCAGCTTGCTTTGGGTAAAGAGTCCAACCCCTTATGGACGGGTTGAAAACATGCAGAAGTAGCTGGCTTGCAGTCCACAGCCTCATGGCAAAAATGCTTCAGATGACGCAAAATGACGTTTTTTACGTCAACGGAGGCTTTTTTCCAGACCCACAATACAGAGAAATCTAGTCTCAGGCGGACATGAGGGAGACAAGCACGGTCATTGGAAAATAATACCAGGTTTCTACTGATACAAAGCTTAATGCTAATTGGTAAAGTATCCCTTTAAATCATGATCATTATCACATTTGGCTATACAAAGGTGAAAGTGTAAATCCTGGAATCCCAGAGCTAATTAGCAAATAACTAAAAGGTACTGGGTTTTGGATCTACTATAGAGTGTAGAAATAATCCAAGGTTATAACATTTGATTGGTTTTAAGATAGATTTACAGCAGTAGCATGTCCCTGGTGTGTGTGGTTAACCAGGGGCAGCAATTACAAGTTGGGTGGACAGGTTTCCCACAGAAGCAGAGTGAAGTCAGTGGAGGAGTTTTCAAAGGGAATCCTTTTGAATTTATTGAACCATTAAGGATTGAGCCATGACAACTAGTTTTCGCCTAGGTCCGTTTACTGGTGGCACCATCGCACCAAAGCAGCAGTCTGTGGTTGGTGATGGTATTTGAACCCAGTAGAGATCACTGTGTCCTGGACGTTTATGAATAAACTCATAAGTCTGTCTATGTTTGGGGAATGAAGAGTTTAGAGCTGGAGAGATACAGTAGTTATGTAAACAGATAATACTTCATACCAGCAATGAAATGGGAAGGCCTTGTGGTACGGTGCGGAAGTGGTTTCTGCCCAGTCGGAGGTAGGAGAGCTGTTTGAGGGGAGCGAAGGCCAGAGGATCTACATTCCCCTCACTTAGCAGATTTCCCTCCAACTCCAGAATCACCAGGCTGCTCAGTTCTTAAAGATAAACAATAAATAAGCGTACTGCCAACTTGAATTTTGTCTCAGAATCAGTGCATCAAGGAAACGTGTCACTGTAATAGTCAAACAGTTACTTTGCAAAATAAAACAGCAAATTCTTATTTCATTGTAACATGCATTTATAACATTACTGTTGGGTAGGTTATCAAAAGGTAGTGCACAACACATGCGGCTTAGCAAGTAAGACTACACATAATCAGTGGTATAAGCTGTGCAGATCAGTGTGAGGGGCAAAGTGTAGTGAAGGTTTACATCGAGTGCTGGGCAGCTGCAGGAAAGTGCAAGATTGATTAACAAAACAATGCACCTATAGTAGGGCTGGGCAGTATATAGATCTTATTTATATATTTGATATGAGACTAAATATACTCTTATATCATAATACTATAACATGACATAAGTGTTTTCTTTTACTGGTTTTCAATTGATGTAATGTTCTGAACTTATCAGACTGTTGTAGCTATTCTATTATTTGCCTTTTCCCACTCAGTCATTATGTCCACATTATTGATGATTATCCCAAATCTAAATGTGTAAATATTTTGTGAAAGCGCCGATTTTCAACCATACAATATTGTTGCAATACCGTAATTAAGGTATTTAGTCAAGAATATCGTGATACTTGATTTTCTCCATATCACCCAGCCCTCACCTATAGTAAAATAGTAGCATTTGGGAATTATGTAACACAAAAAATTATTATTATTCATTTGAGACGAAGACTGGTTAAAGCCTGACAACACAGGGACCAATTTACTTTATCTTCAACCAAATGTCAAAGTTGAATCTGATTTAACTTTTGCTGAAACTGAGGTGAACAATCAACTGCCAGCTAAAGTAAACTGTAGCTAATAAACATTATATTAGTGAAACAAAATGAAGCTCCCTAGTGTATCTGGCTAATGTCTGCGGAGAAACACACTCTTCTGTATCATTTTGGTGTTTGCAAATGTAGAGTAAACTGTACTTTTACAGTTCAAAAAGACCAACGCTGTGATGAGTCTATCAACAATCTAATGTAATTGAATGACAGCTGGCAGAGTATTGCCAGTATGGGGTGCATCATGGGATACTATGGCAGTACCTTGGAAGCTGTGTTTATTGATTCCTCTTAGTTTGTTCTCGCTGATCTTCAGCTCCTGCAGGGTGGGTGGAAGGTAAGCGGGCACGGCTTCTAGAAGATTTCCATCCAAGTACAGGCGCCTTAGCATCTTCAGAACCTGACACACACACACACACACACACACACACAGTACAGTGATACCACAAATATTACTTCCAAAAAATGCCTGGATATCTCTTTGGCCTGTTTATAGTTTTACAGCTCTTAGTTAATGCAAAACAAAATAAAATAACAATCACTGTTTTATTTAAAGGCACAGTTTGTTGGATTCTGTGGCATGTTGCGGTGAAGTTAAAGATTGCAACCAACTGAAACTTCTCCTGTGTGCCAAGCTTGTAAGAGAACTATGGTGGCCAACGCAAACACGGCCGTATCTTGTGCTAGTGTTTGGTTTGTCCGTTCCAGGCTACTGTAGAAACATGGCAGTGCAACATGGCTAACCCGCTCCCTATATAGATATACGGCTCATTCTAAGGTAAACAAAACAACAACAATTGTTTTTTTCAAGTATTAAGAAACATTAAAGGTGCTCTAAGCGATGTTGGGTGACGTTACTTCTTGTTGACATTAGAAGTATTACCCCAACCCCCATTCCCAAATCCTTCTTGTCGGTTATTGGCTGGGAACACTGTTTGTGTAAGCTTCATTGTGCAGGTGGGCCCTGTTTGGTTTTGTTGCCGTTTGTAGACCCTGGGCTGTCTACAGAGACCACGTTTTTTTACAGTGTGTTCAGGGGACAGACAGCTAGCAGATAGTGAGGAGATGGTTTTTTTACAGTGTGTTCTGGGGACAGCTAGCAGATAGTGAGGAGATGTTTTTTACAGTGTGTTCTGGGGACAGGCAGCTTGGAGATAGTGAGGAGATGTTTTTTACAGTGTGTTCTGGGGACAGGCAGCTTGGAGATAGTGAGGAGATGGTTTTTACAGTGTGTTCTGGGGACAGGCAGCTTGGAGATAGTGAGGAGATGGTTTTTACAGTGTGTTCAGGGAACGGGCAGCTAGCAGATAGTGAGGAGATGTTCGCTGTATGTGACAACAAATGTAGCCTAAAACACTCGTGACATCGCTTAGAGCACCTTTTAACTGATTTCTTCTTCCGTTATATTCTTGTTGGTCTATGTGACACCTAAACATCTTTGGGAATATTTTTATGTCACAGAAATTATCCTATATATAATTTCTTTCTAGTTGTTTGTATAACTTCAGATGTTAAATATGTTGGGTTTACACGCCTGTCTTCACAGTTTGGTCACTTTTAGAGAAACACTACAATTGAGAATTGGCAGATGGTTTGATGAAAAGTTGGGTTTTATTCTGAAGGGCTGCATTGGTTTAGTATCTTACTTTGAAGGCTTTAGCATCAATGCCGGCAAATGTGAGTTTGTTTTTCTTCAGGTTGATCCATTCAAGGTTAGGGATACCATTGAAGGCTTCTGCTGGGATGCTGCTGATGTTGTTGCCTGCAGGTCAGAAGAGTTTCAGTCAGTTTAAACTGAGAGCATGTTTTCAGCGGTTTTCAAATTGGTGACTGTGATTCTCAGGTTGCTTGTGTTTTATTTTATTTCATTTTTTGTTTCTAATTGCATCATATAGGACTAGGTTCTATTTGATTAAATAAAATGGCGGAATTTGCCATTGAAAGTGTCCCTCCTCACACTTTCTATTAGCAATGAAATGGATAAGCTGATCATGTCACATCAGTTTTTGGAGTCCAAATCTCCAACTTAAACTTCCATTCCATTGTAGGTGAATAATTTAAAGTATGAGTCAGGTGTTATCTATATTTCTCTTATTGTCAACAAATCCCATGGGCAGACGAAGGTTGCCACCTAAATGCTTATGATTCAAATAATCATGTCCCATGTTTAAGTACATGAGAGCGTTTGCTAAGAAGGAAACTAAAAAATTATTCCAGGCTCATAAATTAAGCAACTTAAGAGTTCTGAATTAGAACCTCCAGTGTTTTAAAAAAAAAAGTAGCTAATAAAAATAATAAATAAAGAAGAAAATCTCAACTGAATCTTTGTTTTTGTTATTTTAACTTTAGTTAAATGTTGTTTCCAAAAGGATTCAGATTAAATACAATGCTAATTGTTTGACATGTTGCAGTGTGTGGCACTACCTTCTCCTTCTCTGGTCTTGGTGCTGACTTACCCTCCAGACTGAGAGACCTGAGCTCCGGTATGGCCAGAGGAGGAAAGTAGAGGAGTTTTGCATTTTCACATGTCAGAGTGACATCAGAGATGTAGCATCCTGGAGGGAGGCCTCCTCTGTTTACTAATACTACCACCTCCCTCTCCTCCTCTTCCTCCTCCACCTCTGCTTCCATCTCCTTCAGCTCATCCTCTGTGGCAGCAGGAGGTCTTGGGATGGGAGCAGGGAAGAGGTCTGGTTTGTCAGGTTCCTCAGGTCCTTTTGGGGGCATCTCAAACACATCTCCTCTCAGCCACAGCGCCTGCTCTACTTCCTCCTGCTTCTTGTCTTCCTCCTCCTCCACCAGAGCCAGTAGTTCTTCCATCAGTATCTCCTCCTGCCTCCACCTTTCTTCCTCTAGCTTCCTTTCCATCTCCCTTGCTTCTCTCTCCGCTGCCTCTTTGCGCTTCCTGTCTTCTTCCTCCATAAGCCTCCTCCACTCCTCCTCCTCTTTTGCCACCTGCAGCCTTAGCGCCTCCTCCTCCTCCCTCCTCCTCTCCTCCACTATCTTCCTTTGTTTTTCTGCCTGCTCCTTCCTCTGCTTCCTCCTCATCTTCCTGGCCTCATCTTTCTTCCTCAGGCGCTCCTCTTCCTCGCGGTGTTCCTCTTCCTCCCGCCAGAGGATTCGCTGGATCTCCTCCTGGGTCAACGGGTTCACGGGCTCGGCCGGGTCGTTGCTAACTGGGGAGTCACCAGAAAGGTCAAGGCTGAGGTCAGAGTCTAGGGTGGGTGTAGGGTGGTGCGGGGCAACCAATCAGAGGTCAGGAGGTTGTTGAGAGGAAAGAAAAAGGTGACGGAATAGAAATAAGGAAGGAAGAAAGGGATAGAAATAAGAGAGAAGACAAAAGAAAAAGAAGAAAAAGAAAACTAAAGAGAATGATACAGGATGGAGATTAAGGAGGTGGACAGACAAACAGCTGTGTGTTAGTGTTGTAGACACACGTGCAGACAGACCAGCTTGTTGTAGCTACAGAGCAGACGGCTGCTGTAGACCAGTCTGGACCAGATCCCATTGAACTGCTCATGTAGGACCAGTCAGGTAAAGCTGGTCTTTTTTTTGTTCACATACTGTAAGTTGGTGCCAGCTGGTACTGAATCTAAATTGAATACATAGTTTTAAATACAACCAAGTACCATAAAATGCATTACAATGATCTATAGATACATATCAACGTGTGAATATTTTAGACCAACCTTAGCTCACTTGACACTTAATGCTGTTTTATAGTCATAAAACTGTGTGCCTAAAGGGACACTTTGTCTGAGAATACCTCTGTGTGTTGATGGACCAACACGTTTCTTCTGAGTAAAAAACAGCTCTTAGTGTTTTTCCTTTACAGTTGACTCCACATATACTGTGCAGTACAGCAGACATAGTTAATACATAGTGTACTTCAACAGATACGTACATGTTTCTATGTTTTTCTTATTGCTACCATGTCAATGCTGTATTCTACCTACAAAATGTCTTTTAAGAGGTTTCCTCCGGCTTCCCCTCCATATATGCACACAGTGGCTGTGCAGTGTATGACTGTGAACAATGAGTTTGTTACTGTCAATTCAACTACTGCAGTTTTCTACATAATTTCGCAAAGGTCGAATGGACAAGTTGTTTACAATAAGGATGCTCATACAGCAGAGAGATAGAAAACTCATTGCCACGGTGTCAGGATCGTTTGGACACTTTCAGTTTTAAGAAATTAGCAATTAAAAAGCAAGCATTTATCTTAAAACCAGTAAAATTGTTTGGAGAAACAAAAGCTGAAGGGAAAAACAGGAGCTAGTGACAGTGTTAATACCAATACTACTCAAAGTAAATTAAATTCCTGCTGTTTGCTATCAGATTATGCTATATGTTTTAGTACATACAATAATGTTGCTTGGCAACTTGTCTGACAAAAGGAGTCTTTGTTAGAGATTTAACTTTTATATGCTCTAAACTAATAACTGCATTTTAACTATATCCATGGCTCGGTGCAAGTGTGCCTGAAGTTAGCCTGAGTGGCTTACCCTTTTTCTATATTTCACCATAAAGTTTGTCTTCACAAACACCTTGATTTTTACATCTTTGTATTTTTTTGTAGATTCAGATGTTCAGTTTTCACCTTGGTGAGATTGAATTGACAGTAAAGTCCTGGTATACTACATGTTGAAAAAACATGTAGTATCTTCCAATAATAGACATGTTAAAACTTTCACAACATGTGTTGAACTCATCCAAAATGTGGTAAAACACATTTTATAAAGCCATGATGAAGTAGGAAGCAACATGCCGAGGCCTCAGAGATGGAAACTGTTTCAATTTAATTTCTTCCATGAAACGAGTGATGAATAATATAACTTGCATGATGAAGATTAACTCCAAAATGAAACTTCTACCGGAAGCTGAGGGTAGATGTAGATCTAATTCGGATTTCCAGTAAAACTTGTTTTTATGATTTTTAAACTGAAAATCCTTCAAATATTGGTCGTGACTGTCAAACTTTGCTCATCTTTGCTGCCTCTTGATGTTGAACCATGGCGTTTCCACATGTTGTGTTTCTACCTGACTCCATGCAGACGGGGCAGCACTCCCCAGCAGGGGTGAAGGGGAAATGGCAGTGTACTACGGGGCAGGTGATCTCGTCACAAACCACTCGCCCTCCGGTACACAGACAAGTCACACAGGGCTTAGGAGACCAGACAGCCTGGTTGAACATGGTCAGACCCCGGTACACACACTGGCCCTGCTTACCTGAAAGAATAGACACATCACACTCAATTCAGTAGTTCATTAAAGCTCAAGATCCTTATTGGTTTCACAGTGGGTGAAATATGAAGAGGGTAAAAGTAAATTGGTTATTGTTGAATTCTGACAGTCTATACGCAAGTCTATTTAACATCAGTAATATGTCAGTGAAAGCCAGCGTGATGTGGCTAAAATAAAAGACCTTTATACATATACTCCCACACCAACAGCAGGCACAGTCATTTATAATAGTTTGGATAGGCAGATGTGTTTACACATGCAGTTGCAGCAAACAGCGGTCAGCGGATGGCAAAAGAATAGTATAATTTGACGTCCCTATTCTTATTTCCAACAAAGAAACAACTGTTATTGAGCGCAACAAACAGAACTGAATCACTAAACAAATCAGAAATGTGGGTAGAAATTAGAAGTCTAGAACAAGGCAAATTTAAACCTGCGGAGTCACAGCTTTAACCTAACATCCAGGACAACAACCGAACTGTTTGGACCCTCGTCATCCTCATCCTCCTCCTCCTCCTCAGCAGCAGGCCCTGCTGCTGTAATTGCTGTATGCGTCTAGTCAAATCTAAAGCCTGTACTTTACGTTTCCACTCCTCCCTCTGCATTAACTCCACCCTTTAACATCAGACCTCGGACAGGACAAGGCTGTGACTGGCTGTGAGTCAGTAGGAAAAACTGCAAACCACTATGATGAGGAAGAGGCTCTTTGTTTCTATTTTAAGTCTGTCCTGTCTGTCATCTATCCTTTCTAATGGTATGCTCTTTGTTACGTCCATAGAAACACAGGTAGTTAAGAGGCTCAGTTTATTTCCCTTAAATACCGTCTCTCCTAGTGCTGTCCTTTTTACAGAGAGGAGTGTGACTGTCACCCTGTCATCTCTGCTGGAGCACATACTTTAGAGCTTTTCTTTTCACTGTAAAATATTGTCTTGCTGTTGTAGAATATCTGTATTGTCTAGTAAATTGCAGGGTTTTGTTTAAATAATAGCAACCGTCAGACTCTGCTGTGACACCATTATTCTATGGTGGTCACTGCATACATTAAAAAAAAATAAGTCTTATGTTTTAACCTTCTCCAATGTGACAATGTTTCTGCTTTTCTTACTTGTCATTATAAACTGAATACCTTTTTGGACTGTTGGTCGGTCAAACCTAGCCTCTGTTTTTATCTTTCTGTGCGTTAGCTAATATAACCTAAAAGTAAATGGCTTAATTTTTGGTTTAAAAAAAGAAAAAAAGTCAGAACAAAGGTCAGATGCCGTGAAAACAAAAAAGGCTGATTTAAATATGTAATTCCAGTAAATGCTGATTAAGGGGGGAGGCACCAATGCATTTGCACAATGCACCAGAGTCAGAGGATGCACAATCACTTTTTTCAAATTAAAAGAAAATGGGCTAGTAGGTTGACCTTAGATCTACTTATTTTGTCCAAATACTGTTCCCAAGATCAATAATTAGCTTTCACACTAAAGTACCCTGTAACATTCCCAAAGATGATTGGTTATCTTGTCAGTCCGACATCTTTAACTTTCTGTTTCTGTAACTGCTGTTGGTTGTTGTTACATTACAGTAGTTTTGTCCGCTTGCCTGAACACGAAGGCATGTGCTCCGATCCCAAACAACAGCAAAAACAGAACCAGAAAAAAAAAACTCCAGCTGCCACCAGCACCACCTTCCCTTCTAATTACATAATGCTGACTTTATTGTTTTAAACTGAAGGGTTTCTTTGTAGCTTTGAGGTTCTTCTTTTGAGTCTCTCTCCTAACTCTGTGTGGGTCTTAGTATCTGTCAAGCTCTATTCCCACAGATCGTTTTCCATTCTGTTCATGTTGGAATGTGATGATTTGTCATTAAATTACTGAGCTGTAACAGGCAGCTCCAGTATGAGAAGAGGAGGAAGTCTCTGAGCTAAGCTGTTTTCTTACATCTTGTTTGATTTAAATGTCATGTTTTATTCACTATTTTTTCATTTTGTTGCAATAAGATTGATTGACTAAAAAACTCTTATGTAATATACCACTTACCAGTTTTAAATGCAAAGACATAAGCCTGTTTCCATGTTGGTTTACAAGTTTGAAGTTTTAATTTACATGTTTTTATTTTTGAAATTAAAACAGACTTTTTGTGGATTATTTTTGGTGGTATCCGAGATTTTATATTATAAAGTAAAGGCTGGAACATGCCTCTCCATTTGCACACGAGCAACACCAGTGCGGGTTTGTTTAGTGACTTTCACATGGTTATTTTCTTTTAAACTTTGGATATTATGTTAATATTTCCACTTCAGTTCCGTTATTCTATTTTAATTTGCTTCCCAAACAGAAGTTGAATTAATCAGCTTGTTTGATATATAGCATCGCACAGCACGTTATATTTGGTAGGGGAGCGGAAATAATTGTTGATTAATCAATTGACAAAAAATGATCTACAACAACTATGATCATAAATATAAACAGTTTATCAAGCCAAAACAACACATTTTTGATGGCTCCAACTTCTCCAGTTAAAGTACTGGCTACTTTGCCTTGGACTGGGAAATTGTGACAGATGTCTTCCCTATTTTATAGACTAGGATTGATAATTCCAGATCTATTTTGGAGGTCTGGTACCATAACACTCTGTACCACAAAGATCTATAGAAATGTGAACATGTATCTTTGCGGAAGTATAACTACTAAATCCTAATTTATAACAACCTTAAAAAGCCTGATCAGAGCATCTATAGTAGTTACTAGTCACTAACCTGAGTTAAGGGTGAATTACTGGTCTCACTAAATAAAATCTTTGGTCTCATTAACTTGGGTTAAGGCTTTGTTTCTAGTCTTGCTGGTTTTACTTACCTGGGTTAAGGTAGGGTTAATGGTCTCACTGACCTGGGATAACGTTGTAGCTGGAATGTTGTTCTTGTATGTTCTTGTAGGACTCCATGAAAAGAGTGTTTTCTTGGTTTTCACCAGGCACCACCAGGCTTCCGGCACCAGGAACCTGTCTGATCTTTGGAGGTCTAGAGTGCCCCGCTCTGGCCTTCCCAGGACCTGCAACACATGGGCATATCAATTTTCATCATCAACCTTTCATCTGTCTAGATACTTCTAAAAGGAAGACAGGTTTCAGTCATTGTGTTTTAGCCATATCAGGAGACAACTTGTCTACGAGCCAGGTCTTGATCTTACTAAATTCCTCACTTGCGACAAACCTTACTGTATTTCCATTCTTTTGTTAAAAAAAGGTCCTAAAATGGCTGGATCAGTGGCATTTATAAATACACTAAAAGAGTCCAAGTATTCACATATAATAAAAAAACAGTAGTGGGCCCAGGATGCTCCCTTGAGGGACTCTACATGTTAAAAGTTGATCTTGGTGTCATTAGGTTTTTAAATGTGAAAGAAAACATGACTGCACTTTGAATTGTGACGGCCAGAGAACCATAAGGTGATGTTAGGAGTGAGCTAAAACCTGGCATTCAGGCCTTTTGAGATGCTGCATGAAGTCACTGCGCCCAGCGGGTGTTGGTCAACAAATTGCGCCAACGTTAACTGCTGCTAAGAACTGCAATGTCACATTTCTATGTCTACAACTGTTCAATGCTTTGAATATGTTGGAAGGTGATTATTTTTTTTCCCTTTTAAATGAAATGCTAGGCAAACATTTTCTCCTTTCAGTCTTTGTGCTAAGCTAGGCTAACACATGCTAGAGAATAAACTGATAACAATCTTCTCATCTAGCAAGTCCTCTTGTTAGCCATTGTGTCAAATATCAGTGTTTTTCTTCAAGAGGCCAAGTCTTACCCTGTCCGTCCCTCTTCCTCTTTCCCCGGTTGCGATGTCTGATCATAGCCTGGTCGTCCGAGGCGGTCAGGACCACTAGCAGCCACAAACTGGCCACCACCAGCCACCACCTCATCCCTGTAGAGCAGCACAGACCAGGTTCAGATTTACCTCTAATGGTTGTTCACTATGTCTGGGCATTAATAGATACAGTAGGTCTTATCAGTATCAAAACCTTCTAAGTACTGATACCAAAGTTATGATTTTTTTCAAAGCCTTACTTTGAGAAATATAAACATGTTTTTCTACAAAAACATTTTTCTCATTTAAAAGCCAAAATTCTCAAGTATTAAATGGAAGTCTAAACACAAGCAGTGATACAGTTTTTTGATACGGCTGTACAAACGCATTTCAGCCTGTACACAAAATGAAATGGGTTTGTACCCAACCCTAGACTTCACTGGTTTCTTAGCAGGATCCAGCAGGATTATGAAATATACAAAAAGAAACAAAAAACAAAGAAAACTGTTAATTCTCCCAACAGCCATGGGTTGAAATCAAAAGTTCAGAAGCTCTACACTACCCAATGGTAAAACCCCAGGGTTTGAGTCTGACCAGGGACCTATATTTCCTGTGATCTCCCCCCCTCTCTCTCTCTCTCTCTATCTCTCTCTCTCCCCCATTTCCTGCCATCTCTCAGCTGTTGAAGAGAAACAGTTATATAAACGTCATATTTTAAAACCTGAATTATTGCAGAAACAAACTGCTAAAATAACTGGAACCAAACAGCCAGATCCATGTTGTTTCTCCACCCACAGTAAAATAGACAAAAATGAAGACAGGTTTTTACCTGCAGCAGCTTCTCAGGCAAAAAGAGCTGTCAGTGATGTTGCTGGCCCTGATATAGCGTTCTGCTGGGGTCCTAATGGGGGGGGGGGTGTAATGACTGGTCTATACACAGCAGTCCTGTCATTATTAAAGCAGAGATCTGACGATAACCCACGTCTTCACACACCTCATAGTTGGAGCACTTCTCTGTATTAACCTTAATAACCATAATAAGTGTGCTGTAGCCGTGTCCCAGTGCATGATGGGAGCTGTTGGTGTTGTTAAATCATAGGAGCCTCTGATTTGTTGGAATGGTGCCCAAACAAGTCTCAATATCCAGGAAGAGACATTTAGTATTATATGTAGCACGTCTCCACATGTAGCTCTGAATAACCGCAGCACTCCTGAAATATCCAAACAGAAAGACTTAGCATTTCTATTGAGTTTCACTTTATGACCACATGAGCTTGGATTCAATGTCAGGTCCTGATTTTGCACTCGGACCTCTCAATTAAATGAAAGCATGAGAAGTTATCCACATCAAACTGTAATAACTGGGCTCAGATCACTTCATGGTGCCAATATCAGCCTCTAATCATAACTCACTGTAATCCAACACCTGTCCCAGTCCTAACATTAACACTGACCCACACATCTAGTATAAGACGCAGACTCATAGTGTTGTTTTTACTATCAGTTTACATTCTGAACCAGCACCTAAAACTTGAATGAAGCCTCTGGACTGGAGTAATGTCAACACTGATTTGCATGTAGACAGGAAAACTAAGGTATGTGATGTGGCCAATGGAGATCCAGATGTGGCTTACATTGTGCCCAAAATCATAGCCTTGTTCACTCATTCACTACTCCCTTTAAAAAGACTGTTTAGTTAGCAGTAAATGGAGATTTCAGACACTTCACTAACATGTGTTTGTTAGTCTCACAACAGATGTTCTTTTTATCTCTAAGACGTGACAAGTTTTATTGTGGGAATTTTCAAACACTCAAACAAAATGGGGTGATGTGTGTTTTGATGCCCTAGGGACCCAGCGTTGTGTCGGCGCTAGCCCCCGCTGATGTCATCAAAGCTTGAACCTTTTAGCGGGTTGTGAGTGAACCAGGAGGGAACTAGCTGTGGCCGCTGCCTTCCTACATCCTAACGATCCTGTTTCCAATCTCCTTCAAGTGCCTTTTTCAAGGCGATTGCTTGGAGAGAAGAAAAATTATTTTAAGAGCTACGGCACACAGTTTGACCTGGGCAGACTCAGAGCAGAGCTCAAAGTGATGTACAGCGTGACAAACTTTCAGGGAAAGAGTCCAAGTGACCTACTGACATTTCTGAGGTGCACGGGGCTTGCAGTCAGCATGCCACAGCTTCATTCCCTCACATGCTTGATTGTGACAATACCAGTGTCCACCGCATCAGTTGAACGATCTTTCTCAGCTCTCAAGCGCATCAAAAAAATTCACAGAAAGCAACCGGACAAACACAACTCTCTGCACTGGCATCTATTGCCATAGAGAAGGAGCTGCTCATTCTGCTTAAGCAGGACGCTCAACTGCAGGAGGAGGTCATTAAACGTTTCATCAGAAAGGATAGGACGATGGATTTCATTTACAAGTAAATGGGGAGTGTCACTCTTACTGTTTAGGAGAGATACACGTATTGCGGTATTTTACACATTTGCATTGCTGTTGTTTGGATATAGATGGTAAAGTGTAAATAGGGCCTAAGATAAATGAATACAGAATTTAAACCCTTTGCGGCAGTTGTTAAACGGTAAAGTGATCGGATTTTGGTTCGGATTGGACCAATCTTGAAAATGGGTTGTTCCAAAGGGAAAGAAGGAATCTGAAATCAGATTAGATCACGGAATCCAATCCTAGTTTTAATCTGGATCAAACCTTCAGTTTGTGTTGTTCAAAACTTGTCAGTAGGATTTGGAGAACTTTGATCCAAAAAAAAAACAGGATTATCCTGATCCAACGGGGGGTATTCAAGGTGGATTCCAGGAAGAAAATGTAGTAAAACTTTAAAATGTATGTTAAATAATACGTTTGTATCATTTAGTGTATATACTTTTGTTTATATTTTACACTTGACTTGTGTAACCGTTGTAACAGTGATAACTTAGATAAAGTAGACATAGGCTACCAATTAAGCTTTTCAGTATAGTAAAGGAAAAATAAAATAAAATAGATCTTGGCCCCATGAAACAATCCCCCAAACACATTTCAATAACAAACAAAAATAATATATTCTATTTTTCTGTCATTCATCACTGTATATTAATTTCAAAGAAACTCATCAGAGATGAGCCTGTCAAAAAAAATTCTGGTCTCTCTCTTTCCCCCCCTCTCTCTTGCTCTCGCTCTCTCTTGCTCTCGCTCTCTCTCCTGTTTTCAAAATATCCACAATGTACTGTATTAATGTATATTTTTGTATTTATTGTAGCCCAGATGAGGGGTCATAAAAGAAATTCTGAATGGAAGTGGATGTTTATTTTTGTGTTTTGTCTCAAAATAAGAAACACAGTGACCCCATGCTGGCTCTTCTACCTGTTCTTATCATATCTCGTAGCCCACATTGTGATATGTTGTCCCATTTAGAGCACTGGTATATCCAGATTTGGTAATCTTGAAAACTGGATCTGGATCAGGGGGATCCAGTCCAATGTTGCTTTGAAAAACGGCATAAAAGGAAGACGGATCATTTTGATCCAGATTAATTGCTTTGAACGACTGGCCCCTTGTGATTATCACAAAATGAAACAACAATGAATTTGTTGGCAACCAAAAACTACTGCTGCCATGACGATTCACCAGAGCAGCAGCCTACATATTACACGTCATGATAAGTGGGTCCCCGTTATTCATGACATCCGCTCACACTCTGTTTTAATCATTCATTTTCTTTTAGATGAAAACAAAACTTAAGTGTGCAGCTCCACAGGCAGTAGGCTCTGAGACCCTCCCACCACAACTCCAAAAGGCCAATAGGAAACCAGACGTGAGTGCTGACGGAGAGAGAGAGTGAGTGAGAGAGAGAGAGATCTTTGCACAGTAGACAGAGGAAAGAAAACAAGAGTAAGGGGAGAGAAATGAAAAAATATTCAACAGTTTCTGGATGAGCAGGCTCAGATGGAGAGACTTCCAGCAGGAACGGGACAAAAATAACTTGGAGACTGTTTATGTGAAGTTTAATGAAACCCAGACAGTGTTGAGCTGAAGTATTTCACTCAGAAACTGGGCTTGGGAAAATGGTTTAAAAAAAAAAAAAAAATTCTAACATCTATTCCTCTTCCTTTTCAGTAACAAACGCTCCAAAACTCCAAATTTAGTAAACAAATTTCTTCACACGGAAACGTGACTAAAGTTTGACTCTTTGGTTTTTCAAATGTCTGCCAGAACATGATTGGTGAGCTAAGAGGAAAGGAATTTCCAGAACAGACGTGTAAATGTATTTTAAACATTAAAGAATCTGGTTCAGGTCTGTGCTGCAGGAGTCCTTATCTTTCTGTTAAGATCCTGGAAGTCACAGATACAAGCGTGTTGTTTTTTGTCTTTTGGACCTGCGAAGATCATCATCAGCGACTTAAACAACTGTTTACAATCCATGGCAAGGCAGACAGACAGGCTGACAGGGAGACAGACAGACAGGGAGGCAGACAGACAGGCAGGGAGGCAGACAGACAGGCAGGGAGGCAGACAGACAGACAGGGAGGCAGACAGAGAGGGGAGGAGCCGAGCAGACAGACAGGCAGACAGACAGGCAGGGAGGCAGACAGGGAGGCAGACAGAGAGGGGATGAGCCGAGCAGACAGGCAGGGAGGCAGACAGACAGGCAGGGAGGCAGACAGACAGGCAGGGAGGCAGATAGACAGACAGGCAGGGAGGCAGACAGGCAGGGAGGCAGACAGACAGACAGGGAGGCAGACAGAGAGGGGAGGAGCCGAGCAGACAGACAGACATTAACTCTACTTTACCAACCGTTTGAAGGCGGCTGCAGGACTCGAGGCCAAATTCTTCCACCCTCTTTTCTCCTCCTCTGGTTCTGCAGAAGCTCCAGGAGAGGTGTGTGTCGCTGTGATGGTAGTGTGTCTCACACCATAGCGCAGTTGTGTGGAGCAGAGCAGGCTATTGCAGCTGTGAGGTAAAGTCAGGATTTGTACTGCAAGCGGGACAAAAGAGAGTGAGAGAGTAATAAACAGAGAGAGAGAGAAAGAGACAGAACATCTGTCTTTCTGCCTGAGGGAGGACACGGCCAACATGTAGCAGCTGGTTAATGAAGTGAAAGTGCTGGTAATGACCTGTGAGAACGACCCAATCAGGAGGCATGAAGGCTGGTTCAGTGCCGGGGTGGAACTAACCGGAAGGTGACCAGGTCTCAGAGGCCAGAGGTCACACAAAACCGCACAACATTCCACTTCAGTGTCAACTAGAAAGATGTGAAAAACAGCGTGTTTAAACGAGAGACCACGTCGGGCATTTAGTTTGATTTCAACTACACACCGTAACGTTCCGGGACGTAGACCGTGAGAAATATAAACATCTGGCAAAGTACTCAAAACCTTCTCTTCACTAGATCCAGCTGCTGTAGGTGCTTCTAGAACCACATTTTGCCACACACACACACAACACCAGCATAGCTGATGTAGTACCTCTGATCAGGTCATGTGTGTCTTATGTGAACTGTGACGTTACGTGCCTAGAAGTTTATGAATAGGACCTGTTATAGATCATAGACATTTTTTTTGTTAAGCCACGCAGACCGAGCTCTCGCTCCGTAGGCGAATGAGACCTCGCAGGTCTCGGAGGAGAGTTGCCCGACGCAGACGCTAGGCAACGCCATTACACTTGTAGCGCAAGCACTAAAATGACAGTGCCCTTATTTTTTTAAAAAAAACATAAATAAATTCCACTGTTCCAGTGTTTGTTTTTCTAATAACATCATATTATGTAACATAAAAGGAAATGGA
This sequence comes from Etheostoma perlongum, assembly GCA_026937815.1. Taxonomy (NCBI): domain Eukaryota; kingdom Metazoa; phylum Chordata; class Actinopteri; order Perciformes; family Percidae; genus Etheostoma; species Etheostoma perlongum. The sequence continues at coordinate 18,387,323 of CM049374.1, forward strand.
CTAAGCATGAGCAAGAATAGGGCGCCCTCATTACTTGACAGCAGTGTCATTATGTAATTCCTCTGAAGTCAGAAATCAGATTTACTATTTATTACATCAATAAACTCAGCCCAATTATTTTCTTCAAAACTGAAGCAGCTTTCATTTATCAACCTCTCAGCTGCACAGTCAGTGAAACAACAACACAGCCTAAAACTAGTGTACTCAGTACTTCATATTTGTGTATTTTCTGTGACAAATGAGGCCTAGTGTTCAGGTTACTAAACAGATGTTGTAGCGCCCCCCACAGGCCAACTGAGACAACTTTGGTAGAAACCCACAGTAATGGACAGCATTTCCCCAAGTCTCTACAGGCCACAAATGATCTAGTACTTACCTGGTAATGTAGGAAGAACTAAAGGGAAATTACAATTTAAGATTTGTTTTATAATAAGTCAGAAATCTTCCTTGAAAAGAGTAACAAACAATTTTATACATAACCCATTCTTTAAAGATAGTAACTTCTCATGTATGCTGAAAGAATCAGTTGTGATGCATAGTTCACTCTATATTTACTATGGAATGTTGTCTTCTGTTTTTAGAGAATATTTAAAGTAATAACCTGAGATTATCGCTGTGATATTTGGTGTAAACCTTCTGCATAATTCCTCATAATAAATGTAAAAGTTAGTCTGTAGATCAGAATCATGTATTCATCAAACATTTAAAGTCTGTCTTAAAACAATACCAACATGTCCATATGTCCGGTATATGTCCATATGTATACTGGTTGCTGTAGTTTTTCTTGCATTCTGGCCGCATTAATGCCACGGGATCAACGTCTACTCTGAGTGAAATATCTTCCTAAAGTTGATCTGAAGATAAGTCTTTCTGTGTGTTCATCTCTCTGTAGGAGAAGTATCCGTCTGTTGTCTCTCTTCCTGGAGGCTGCAGGTCAGCGGTCATGTCTCTGAATCACCCCGAGCTTTCTGGGTAAATATAACGATACCGATAGAGCACAGTACCACCCAGCCCTGAGTCAGCTCAGCTGGCCTCTCACTGCGTCTCTGTGTCCACAGCTGTGTCTTGTTCGTTTATTGGTCCGTCGAGGTCTCCAGAGAGGGCAGAGTCACTCCAAAGATCGAGCTGCTGACAAAGATCCCAGAGAAAGGTAAAATACAGTTTACCTCAACTCAAACCAGGAAAAGACAATGACATTTCTGTCTTATTAATACACTAATCTTACCTGCAATCACAAGTTTATTCCCAGAACAAAATGTGGGTGTCATGTGTTTTCTTGCCCTGAGTACTTTAGAACAATACATAGCCTGAATGAATCATACCAGAGAATAAATAAATGCTAAATATTACTTTACTACTTACTTATGACTTTTTTCAGACTGTAACAGATAAATGGATAATCAGGACAATAAACCAGCAGGTAATGTGTCCGAAATGTCAACTTTCGCTACCGCTAAGAAATTTAAACCAGACTCTAGGTTTGCGAGCCATCAGGGCTGCAACGTACAATTATTTATCACTGATTAAACTACTACTACTGTTGTTTTTTTAATTTATAGTTTTGTTTACAGAATGCCAGTAAATAAGTTTGGAAGAATGTGCCAGTATGGATTTTTGTTGAGTTATATCTGATCATCAGTCCATCACAGAAAAATAGAATAAAATCCTCACATTGAGAATCTGGAACCAGCTAAAGTATTACATAATTTTCTGCTTTAAAAATGACTAAAATATTTATCAAAATAGTTGTAAATTAATGTAAACATTTTTGACATCTTCACAGGTCAAACTGACTGGCAACACTTTGGTAAGATGGCGTTCAGTTGTTTTTCTCTCTTCCTTCTCTGCAGCGCTGCAGTTGTTTCCCTCCCAGGCGGTCGGTGGCGCTGCTGAGGCCTTTCAGAGCCTGCTGAGAATTCTGGGACCTGAAGCCGCTGTGGAGTCAGTCATCATGGCGGTCAGCTTTTCATAGGACACATGACACACATTTACATCTCTATGCACAACAACCAGTTAAGATGTAAAACATGACCAAAAGCATTTCTCAACTGTACAGCGTACAGTATGTTAATACATGAACCTTTTTATGTTAACATGTCCAAACTGAGCTAATGTACACATAAGGAAACACAGCGATGACTTAGTCTCATAGAAATCTTTATTCAATAGAAAGAGCATGACCGTGACAGTTTCAACAGCAGTGCTCATTGGTCAAAATCTACAAAAATAAATAATTTAAATACAAAATGCCAAACAGCAGTGTCGCCTTTGTATTTTGAAATAGTTTTCTTCTCTCAGCTATTTACACACGCAGTTATTAGAAGTCTGTAGGTATCACAGTGCTGTGATGTTTCTGCAGGCAGATGCTCAGGCAGCGAGCAGGGCAGAGGCAACCGGCCAATCAGATGGCAGCTCACCTGCCGAAGCTCCGCCTCACTGTGAGAACAGTTTGATTTTCCCTAATTACAAAAGAGCTCTCCTGTAATCTTTAACATGATCTTAAATTAAATAATTTTGCAATTTAGCAGCTCTAAATTTTACTGGGCATTGCATTAAATCTCTGACAATCTGAACCCAAAACTTCCACAATATTTCCAGAATCCTTAAAAATTCTTCGTTTATCTGTATGAAAAAATATTCTGTCTGCTGCACGATAAAACTTTAACTTTTTCCAACCTAAACCTCACAAAGATGATAGCTAAAAATATGAATGTCCTTATGAAATTAGGATTTTCACAAATCCATCTCAACTCAGGATCCATTTGCTCTCATTCTGGAGCTGCTGACCCAGTTGTCATGGAAACGTCTGAGCACCTATCACTTCTGATTCTTGTTGACTTTAAAGTTTGACAACTAAACTCAATCTGCTGATGTTGGCTGTGTAATACAGTTGAAAGCTCTAGAAAACCTTCAAAACTGTAGTTAAATTACTTTGAGATAAAGTTAGACATTTATTTTATTATTCTACACAGACATGACAATGTTTCAGTCTAAGCAGAAATGTTTATGTTCGAAACACTGTCATGCATGTGTAGAATAAAAGTAAAATTAGGAACAATTGGAAACAACATTAAAATCTGTTAAGACGTAGGTTTGGCATAAAGTTAATATATTAAACTGTTCAGAAGTTAACTCGATTAAGTCTTCAACTGTCTAACTCAGAGATATCCACTTAACTCCCATAAGCCTCTGCTTTTCTGTCAAGCTGCCTGTTGCATCTTCAGTTCAACAGTTAAAATATCAGTGGTTGGTTCAGTTCACTGCTGTCCACTCTCCGTCTCCCAGGCAGCCATGGTGTCAGTCTGTCCAACTGTCCCGAGTAACGAGTTCTGATTACCGGACTGCAGTATGTGTGTGGCTGGAACAGAACTACTGACAAACAACGGGACGTCAGAGTGGAGTGTGAAAACGGTTGTCGTCTGAACTTTGTTGTGTAGTGTGATTTGTTTTCAGACGTTTGATTGGCTGATGGAGGTGGTGGAGGTTGGAGAGTGGACACTGTAAACAGGAACTGAAGTCAAGTGTTACCAGTTTATCTTAAGCCTCTGTGAGCGCGGCTGGTTTAAGAGGACGATGAGATCACCAGGAGGGAAATCTCAGGTTTGTACCGGACAACGGCGAGACCCGAGATAATACGACACAGACGACACCTATCTGCTGATGGTAACAGAGTGCTGCTAAGTCCCCAAACTGGGTGCAAGTCTCAACTCCTGGTGACATCACCGCCCTGTCCTTAAACCTCCCAGCGCTCCTAAACGCATCGCTTTGCAAACACCAGCTGACCCTGTTGAGCTTCAGTTCAGTTCGGGTCTTCAGGAGTTCGAGGTACTGAGAGTTCACGGCTGCGTCCACTGATCTGATGTCAGTCTGAACAGAGACGAACCAACAGCTATATTTCAGATCTTAGCTGTGAACGCACCCTGTAACAAAAAGAGTATTCTAAACACACACACACCACCCTCCAGTCCAACCAGAACATTTAGGCACATGGACACACACACACATCAAGCCACTTATGGCACAGAAAACCAGCGGAGCAGCATTAAGCTGAATCTGAAGAGGACTGCTGTTACCCAGCAGCCTTTGCTCTGGTGGGTTAAACTGATCTGAAATAGAACGGACACGCTGACCTATGAAGAGAAAAAGGCTTCCATTTAAAATCCTCTGCTTTAGGAAGGTACGGTCACAGTCTTCTGGTAGTGTGATGACATCGGCTGTATTCAAACCGCCTGCTACACAGCAGTACGTAAAAAACAAACGCAAAACCTGCAAGATACCCAGATGTCGGAATAATTTGGGATCTCTCTATGCATCAGACTGGTCTAACTCACATACTTTGTCCCACAGTGCTTTTTCAAAACCGGCAAAGCCTGGCCAGGGATAATTGGTTTTAACAGTTTCATAGAACACATCAGTGTTTCTATCGGCCGACTGTGTGGACTCACAGGTCAACTCTGACCAGCAAGCACGTGGCTGACTCTGTGGTTTTGGGCTTCAATTGTAAATAAGAGACCGGGCAAATATTCCCACACCGAAGTGTAATGTAACCGTACATTTACAAAGCTACCTCGCACCAGGTTAGCAAACACAGGAGTGTTAGACAACTATTAATATGCTGCTTTTCTTCCAACAAAACCGGCTGTGGCACCAATAAGACTTAAGATAATGTGCTTGTTTCCAACACAAACGCAGGATTTATGTCAGAACAAAAAAAAAAAGGCTTCGCTTGAAGAATCCTACAAAAGCTGCTTGGTCCCAGCTGGACCTTTAAGGTTCAGTTTACCCAAATGACTTGTATATACACTCAGTACTAAAACAATACAACAGCACCTCCACTGGTGAAGCTATACTGGACTGTATTATATTGAGTTCTGTCCCTCTCATGTATGTAAATGAGGTGGACAAAACATAGTATAATATAACATCTGACAGTATAAACATTAAAAGAACAAAGGTTTCTTAAAAATAAAATTTATAACAGGGCTGTAGCTAATAAACACACCACTGAGTGGGTTTTCTCTCTTCCCTCTAGTGAAATCTCCATGCAGGTTGTTTTGTTTATTGGTCCAGGTTTTGAGATGCATGTCTCCACCACAATACAATGGACGTTCTAGTTTTTATTGGAACTATATTCTTCTGAATAGTTTCTATAAAAACGGTCTCCAGTGTCTTCTGTAGCTTATGCAGAGTTACAGTGGGACTGATTCTGAGGAGTCATTCGTTAAATATTCTTTGTTCTATTGTAGTGGAGGCATAACAACATATGTCAAAATCTGGAAAGATATCACTAGAGGGAGCGACGGGCCCTTTAACGCCTCTCAAAGAAAAAAAAACAAGTCAGACATTTGACCTTTGACATCGCACCTCGTTCATGAAGGTTTTCAATAGACCACCGCAAACACCGCAGCTCCTCTTCTCAATCAAATACGAGTTGATCAGCGTGAGGAGTAGCACTGAAAACCTCCGTGGAGTCTAACAGAGACCTGAAACATTAGCCCCTTCTCTGTGGCTGTAGCTATGGTAACAAGTGCTGATGTTAAGAGAACACCAGTTCGACCTGGACATACGTATTGGCCTCATCTACATTCAGGAAATGACATACGTCTAAGCCCAACCATCTGTTTTCTTGTCTCCCTCGCTTTAATTTTTCTGTCGTTCTTTCACTCAGAGCGTCACTGTCAACAGTGTTGCCGTAGAGAGCGGCCATGTTGTTGCCAGGGGGGTTAATCCAAACTCTTTTTAAAGTAAATTTTCTAATAAATAGGAATCATGACCGAACACAGCGATGTTGGGATTTACCTCCTGACAGGAATGAGAACTCTAGAACCAGTAACAGAAATATTGGAAGTCGCTTAAACGTCTGGTGGTTGAGTGGTGACTTCCTAGAGATTTTAGTTCTGTCGAGCTAGTAACTGTTAGCATGGGAGAAGACAAAGTGCTGCAGTGAAGTCTCAGATAAACAGCTCTGGTATGAAGTGATTCTACACCTCTGTCTGAAGCATCAGTGTGGAGTCAGAGTGTCTTCAGGGTCTTTGTCCGGCTCTTATTGGGCAATCACACAGGGTGGAAGAGCAGCGTGCAGTCCTCTCTCTCTGCCGCTGTGAAGATGCCAGAGTGTGGCGGCGTAGAGCCCTTTGGCAAGGCACCACCAGTCCTCAGGTAGCAGGAGACGATCTTCTGGTCCAGGCGCAACTGGCGGGGGATGCTGTCAAACGGCTTCGGGTCCAGATCCAAGATGGAGACTGAGTAAGAGAAGGCAGGAGGTCTGGAGGAGAGGAAGTCCCTGAGCCACCTCTGACTGGAAAGACTAGGGGAGGAGAAGGGTGGAACGTGTGTTTCAGCAGTGATGGTCAAAAGAAGCTTCGTGAACCACTGTCTGTATTTTCTGAGCTCACTAGATGGCGCTCTGTTTAAAGGAATGGCCGTGTGTGTTTTTAACCCTTTGTTGAACAGAGCACCATCGAGTGAGCTCAGAAAATAAAGACAGCGGTTAGCGAAGCTTCATTTGACCTCTATCACTAGGACTCAGTTTACATATGCTGAGCGGGTGTCTGGCTCCACCTGGTGGATTCATCAGGTACTACACACTGATCTGTAAAAACAATACGCCTTCAGGGACCAAAATCAATAGGTTATTACCAGGAAGTTGCCATGGAACCAAGAATTTCAATATCAATTAAGGTTTTAGTTTATAAGTAGTGTAAATAACGTAAATGTTAGAATGGTGGAAATGTTTTGGTATTTAATTGTGATAAGTATGAATTTCATTAATCACAACTGTAAATGTCAGTGGTGATTAGGAACCTGTTCCATGATGGTAACACTGTTATAATGAACACTATTCATCCCAACTCTTGGAGCAGTTTGGTGCAGCACTAGTCGTATTAAAGATACCCTGTAACTCTTACCCTTCATCATCTTCTTCCTCCTCACTTCTAGGTACCAGGGTGATCATGATGGAGCAGTCCTTTGCTGTCATGGAAACGCGGTACTGATGGACCTGAAGTCAAAACAGACCGAAGTTAGACATGCGCCCGTCTTAAGGTAGGTGAGTGTTCAGAGGGTAAAAAACATCTCTGTTTAGTAACCGATTTACACAAAAAGAACCATGAATCAATACATTTCTTCCCCTGTCACTGCATAACTTTAATTAGAAATCCAGCTCAGTTTGTCCTAATGATTTAATTAATGTGTAATGTTCTCAGTGTGACGGTCCGCTGATATCACACACAGAACCTGACGTGAGGTTCCAGCTCTTAGTCTTACCTTGGCGACAGCGTACTCCACAGAGCCGTCGTCCTCAGTCGGACACTTCTGCAGCTTCTCTAGGAAGGCCTCGTTGTACGGTCCATCCATCTGAAGACGAGTTCTGACACAAGGACAAACAGAAGTGATGCCAGAGATTAGACAGTGGCCCTTCATAAGTGATGGGCAAATAAACACTTACTACAGTTCTTTTCTGATACTGGGTGACTGTGTATTACCTCTCTTTAGGGAAGTCCTGCAAGTGTTGCTCCACCCGGCGGAACAGAGGGTAAAGTCCTTCAATGTCCAGCGTGTCCAACATCTGAGTCTGAAGTGTTCTGAACAAAACACTGTCACTGGGTAAACCCTGAGAGCCTGTACACGTACACACAGAGAGAGGAAATCTTTTCTGTTCTAATCAAACTGTTAAAGGTCACAATTGTGGACTAGTATATTATAGCAACTTAAAATGTTTGAATCAGGAAGAGTCAGGCTCAGCACCAAAAAACACGCACAAAAAAGATGTGAGTCAGGTTTTGAGTTTCCCATAATCAGATGTTACAAGCTAAATGTGTTGAAAAGACAAACGCTTCTTTCAAACCACAAACATTTGTGAGGGAGGCTGCTGCACAGGAAAAACCTTTGTAAGAGAGGAAAGACACAGGCTGCACACACACACCTACAGCACTAGTTACAATTCACACCAGGGAGAAATAACAAATAGCAACGAAACTCCAAGACAAAGAAGACCAGCAAGTAATCACATTGTAGAAGCTGGAGCTTAAATAAGGACAATAAATGAACTGGTGCTAGAAGAGTTTGATTTTACAGTCTGCATATTGTGTGTTTAGTAAATTGAACAACTTTGAGCTTCTAGACTTTCCTTCAACTGTAACTGAGTGGAGCTCAGACCACTTCTAAAACACCATTGTAGTGGAATCACTGGACACAGAAACAAACAGGTTCTGACCATGGCGAATCCTCTCCTTGTTGAACACACTTCCTTCACAGACGCTCCGTCCTTCTCCTTGTCTGTCCATCACCACCCCTCCAGCTCCTCCACCCACTCAGCAGGGCATTCACCAGGACCTACAGATAGATACTTGCATATGAGGCCTCACCACAGTGTGTGTGTGAAGACAGAGACAGTCAATGAAACGTGCTTTGTGTCGTGTTCGACAGAGAAAGTCCACTCCAAACATCCGTACTATTGTTTTGAGTGGAGTCTCGCGTCTGAATCTCCCCATTAAACCTTCAAATCAGATCAATAACTGCAGACCAGGCACAGCGTTATGGGTGGGCCTGACAGACTAGGACCACCCACTTTTCAAAACGCCCACCCAAAACTTTTCTTCTTCAAAAAAAACAAACTTTAAATGAGCCTTTATTTTAATTTTGTCAAGAATTATTACAAATCGGCTAATCTCATAATTTGTGCTAAAATAGTCTAAATGTGTAGTTTTCAAAAACAATTTTAAAAAGCTGGTTAGGTCTATTTGGATGTTTCTGCACAAGTTCAGCACACCGTGAGGTTTGGGATCAGATGCAGCCTCTCGGTATGCTCGAGTAGCTCCAAGTGATCTTAAAGTGTGGAAACAATTGTTTAGGTACCTTAAATGTGCATGGACGGTCTCACAGACATCTGTAACCAGGAGATAAAGGAGAACTCAGATCCACAACTAAACTATGTGGGAAATATTAAATGCCTGACCACTCTTTTTTTTAGGTGTATAGAGCTTTGCGCTATAGCACAGCCAGGTATGGTGCATAATGGAGATTCCAAAGCGCTCTTCTTTGGTCAGGTCTCACCAAGGAGAGCGATCGGATAGGTCCGTCCTTTTCACAATGCAACAACATATTTAAAGAGCATCAAGCTACTGAAATCTATTATGTAAGCACAGATATATAACAGTATATTGGTCAATCATTTTTAGGCCTATTAGGTTAAACTGTGATTTGATAACCATTTAAGGTCCACCCACAATTGGTCTGGTCCATCCAAAAGTGGAATCCTGGCGCTGTGCCTGCTGCAGACTACCATCAATTAATATCTACATTTTCAACCTGAAAAATAAAAAATAACAAACTTCAATCTAGTGTTTTTAAAATAAGGGACTAACACTGACACCTGCTGTGAGTTTCTCTTCTCACATCTCCAACTTACAGCAGTTTCACGTCTAGAAAATACTCCTGGTTTTCTGATTTGTTCTGACGATACATTTTTAGTTTATTGCTACCTCACTAATATATTTTTACTTTGAATTAAAAGAAAACCCCCCATATCTGTTGGTTTTACCTGGATGAAGTCGTTAAGGACAGCTTTGCTGGTCATGTGACTGTTGATCCTGTTGTTTCCATGCTGGAAGTATGGGCGGAGGTGATGCAACAGAGAAGTCAGGTCCATCACGTCGTCACTGCCCTCCTTACTGCTGTAGATACACTGACCGCCCTGAGACAGACAGACAGCTCAGGATTTAGCACATCTTTGATTCAGAGTAAAAAAGGCTGAATCAGAAAATCAAAGGTCACATTTGCAGCAACACAAGAGTAGAGATAAAGTTTACAGAAGTCGAGGCACAGATGTTTTGGAGGTACGCCCCAGCTCCGACACCAGGCTGCTCTGGGATTCTTTATTTTAAATGGAACATTTTTCTTGTTGTTCTCAGTGTCTAAACGACAGATCTCAGCAACATGTCTAGATGTTATGCGTTGCCCTGGGGCCGGCATGCGATCCCTCGTTGCAGCAGCAGCCAGACAACTGTCTCGCCTCTAAAACAACCCACAGCTGTTTTCTGTTCATCCATCTCCAGCAGGGCGTATCATTTCTGAGCCAACGCCTAAACGCCATTTGAAATGAAAACATAGTGTTGATGTAGCTTTAAGGCCCAAACACACTGAACGCGCCTTACGCGCACATTTTGAAGTACATCCATTATTTTAAATACAGTGGCTTGCATAAGTTGACACACCCATGCTAAAGTTGATTAAAAAGAGGAATAAAAAAAAATCTTTTGGAAATTGATCTTAACGCCTTAATTATAAAAATAGGAAAATCCAACCTTTTAAGGACACCAATTTTCTTTATGAACGAATAAATGTTCTTCCTTAAAATACAGGCATCATAAGTATACACCTGCCTATGTTAAATTCCCATAGAGGCAGGCAGACTTATTTTTAAAGGCCAGTTATTCCATGGATCAGGATACTGTGCATCCTGATGAAGTTCCCTTGGCCTTGGAATTACAATTTATAATAATATATTGTATAATAAAAATGTAATTAAGTCAAAATAAAGTAAGTTATATTTTGGCACCTTGCTGCACGTCTGTCTCACTGACTGACTGAGATCAGTGTTAATTGTTAATCAATGAAACTGGCCACACCAGTTTGAGTTGTGTGAATCAAGCTCATTTGTTTTTAAAGATTATTATTTGGACATTTTTAGGCCTTTGACAGGACATCTGAAGACATGAAATGGGAGAGAGAAGGGAAATGACATGCGGCAAAAGGCCGCAGGTCGGAGGATGAGGAACAGGCACTATAATGCATTTGCAATGTTTTTAGTGACTGCAGAAGAAAAACTCAATCACCTATTTGGTGATGAAAAGTCACTGCAGGGTCGATAACTCTGGTCATCTATACATAATCTAGTCTTTATGTTCTATAGCCTGAATTAATGCAAATGTAAGTAAAATGTAATTATAGGCTTGATTATGACAGTTTTACAACTCTGTTCGTCATGGGACAAAGTCTAATGCTACCACTGATAGGGGTACAGTGGGCTCGAAGGTTTGGGCACCACAGGTAAAGATTTTTATCAATGTGCATAAAGACGGAAAAGTTTTCAAAAAGCATCAAATGACAGATTAGAAATTTGTATATGTCACAAAAAGTCTGATTTTATTTCCGTCATTTACACTTTCAAAATAACGTCTGAAAAAAAAAAAATGGTCTGCAAAAGTTTGGCCACCCTGCAAAGTTTATAGCATGCACCGCCCCCTTTGGAAAGCTGAGACCTGACAGTGTCATGGATTGTTCTCAATCATTGTCTGGAAAGACCAGGTGATGTCAATCTTAAGGTTTTAAATGCCCAGACTCATCTGACCTCCCCCCAACAATCAGCACCATGGCTTCTAGAAAACTGAAACTGAAAATAGTTGACGCTCACAAAGCAGGAGAAGGCTATAAGAAGATAGCAAAGCATTTTCAAATGCCAATATCCTCTGTTCAGAATGTAATTAAGAAATGGCCGTCATCAGGAACAGTGGAAGTTAAAGTAAGATCTGGAAGACCAAGAAAAATATCAGACAGAACAGCTCGCAGGATTGTGAGAAAAGCAAGTCCAAACCCACGTTTGACTGCACAATCCATCCAGAAAAACATACTTGTACAAACATGGTCTTCATGGAAGAGTCATCAGAAGAAAACCTCTTCTACGTCCTTACCACGCAAATGAACATATAGACAAGCCCGATGCATTGTGGGAACAAGTTCTGTGGACCGATGAGGTTAAAATGGAACTTTTTGGCCGCAATGAGCAAAGGTACGTTGGAGAAGAAAGGGCACAGAATTTAATGAAAAGAACCTCTGTCCAACTGTTAAGCATGGGGGGGGGGCAATCATGCTTTGGGGTTGTATTGCAGCCAGTAGCACAGGAAACATTTCATGAGTAGAAGGAAAAATAGATTCAATAAAATTTCAGCAAATTTTGGACGTTAACTTGATGCCATCTGTGAAAAAGCTGAAGTTAAAGAGAGGATGGCTTCTATAAATGGATAATGATCCTAAACACACCTCAAAATCCACGGTGGATTACATCAAGAGGAGTAAACTGAAGGTTTTGCCATGGCCTTCACAATCTCCTTACCTCAACATAATTGAAAATCTATGGATAGGCCTTTTTAAAGAGCAGTGCGTGAGACAGCCCAGAAATCTCAAAGAGCTGGAAACTTTTGGAAGGAAGAATGGGAGAATGGGAGAAGATACCTCAAACAAGAAGAAATCGAACTTTTTGTGACATATTATACAAATTTCTAATCTACAAATTTTTACCTGGGGTGCCCAAACTTTCAAGCCCCACTGCATCTGTTATACAAAACCTTTGCCTTAAGAAAATTCTAATTGTCTCTGGTCAGCATGACCGGTAGAAATAGGCCTAATTCCCTCTGCAGAATTTGAATTAAAATAGGCTACAGTGATTTTCCTATCTTTTGTTCTATTAATGTATTAATGTTTTTTTCATAACAAAAAATGACAATGTAGTGTGTATAAAAAACTACATTTGTGTTTGAATGCAGTAGACTACCATAGATTTACAAACTACAAACAAGGAATATTACAAATGACATAAAACCAAGCAGCGGCCGGTCTAAAGCAAATTAAGACAAGAAATTGCCGGCGAGTACAAGTCGGGTCCAGCCTCAGCCCCTCTCATTAGTGGCACAAAGGCTTGCCTTTCTCAAAAGCCTGTGAGGTTCTTATTGGTATCACGGTAAAATGTACCCGTAGTGGGTCAAACTGGCCAGGGTCGCCTGCGTGATTTCCATCTCCAGTGTGCCAGCAGAGAGGCGTCTTCCTGCAGAACTGCGTCAAAACAGCGCAGTGATGTCGCCAGTTGCAGAGAGGCACTCATTTCCATTATTTTGATTAAAGTAGGCACTTAATAATTACATTTTTGTTCTGTAGTTTGTATTGGTTTATTTTCTCTGCCTAGCAAATAGGCCTATTTTAATTCACATTGTGCATTAATGTAATTATTTTGGCCTCTGCCTGTAGCAGAAGAAGTAGTATAAGGTACTTTATTGTCACATAGACATACATGTAGCGACATTCATTCTCTGCCTTTACGCCATCCCTCAAGGGAGCAGTGGGCAGTCATTCACAGCGCCCAGGGACCAACTCCAGATCTGAGCCAGTGCCTTGATCAAGGGCACTGACTGGAGACCTAGTACATATTTTTTGATGGTGGGGGAAACCGGAGGACCCGGAGGAAACCCACGCAAACATGGTGAGAACATACATACTCCACACAGAAATGCCCGGAACAACCTGGATGGGAACCCAGAACCCAGCTGCTAACCATTGGGCCACCATGCTGCATTTCAACAAAAATAGTATACATTTACATCCTTTGATGATATTATTTCTTTATTTTCTTGCTTATCAATTGTTTTTGACTGGTAAAATGAAACCGGCACCAATTTTGTACCAATGTAACGGAAACACTGGCCCAAATAGAAATCTTTTCTAAAATACTGCTGGTTCTTTGGTGTTTCAAATCAGATGCAGTGCACCATAAAAGCCTCAATTGAGGCGCGTCAATTTACACATTCAATGCACGTGTGCCTTTAGAACTTTCTTTAAAAACAGATCGACGGTGTTGCTAATGAAGTCTGAAGTTATGATTAAACAGTTCCACGTTTTTCAGACAGACAGGTGTGGCCGGGGTTGTGTCTCACCTTGAAGACTTTGAAGTTGTTCTGAGGTTCTTCTATCAGGTGTCTGATGGCAAAGTGCATTCTCTGTCCGTTTCTGAAAAAACAGCAAGTCACGTTCAGTTGCAGAACAGTGAAGCAGCTTTATTATAAGAAGCTGATTCTGCAGTGTTGTGGTAGGATTTGTTGCAGAACTGACCTTAATATACGTACACAGTATTGTTAAATACATTACTGCAGTATAACTGCTAATGAGTTTTACACATAGTAACGCAAGGCAGTTGATTGTAACAGTTGCTGCAGTAATCTCACCCTGAGAAAAGGTCGAGAGGACAGTACAGACTGCGTCTCTTCCACTTTCCATTGGCCACCTGGAGAGAGAGAATACAAAGTGTTTAAGGACAAAATGTCAAAGATGAGACAGCAGTAATAGAAACAAAAAGTTTGCTGTTCTTAAGTTGTCCTATTTTACGGTTCTGTTCTGATCCTGTTCTTTTGGCCCCAAGTCCTTTGGAAATACAGTGCCTTGCGTATTATATTATATAAGTATTCGGCCCCCTTGAACTTTTCAACCTTTTGACACATTTCAGGCTTCAAACATAAAGATATAAAATGTTTATTTTTTGTGAAGAATCACCAACAAGTGGGACACAATTGTGAGGTGGAACGAAATCTATTGGATATTTTAAACTTTTTTAGCAAATAAAAAACTGAAAAGTGGTGCGTGCAAAATTATTGGGCCCCTTTACTTTCAGTGCAGCAAACTCACTCCAGAAGTTCAGCGAGGATCTCTGAATGATCCAATGTTGTCCTAAATGACTGATGGTGATAAATAGAATCCACCTGTGTGTGATCAAGTCTCTGTATAAATGCACCTGCTCTGTGATAGTCTCAGGGTTCTGTTGAAAGCGCAGAGAGCATCATGAAGACCAAGGAACACACCAGGCAGGTCCGTAATACTGTTGTGGAGAAGTTTAAAGCCGGATTTGGATACAAAAAGATTTCCCAAGCTTTAAACATCCCAAGGAGCACTGTGCACGCGATCATTTTGAAATGGAAGGAGTATCAAACCACTGCAAATCTACCAAGACCTGGCCGTCCCTCTAATCTTTCAGCTCAGACAAGGAGAAGACTGATCAGAGATGCAGCCAAGAGGCCCATGATCACTCTGGATGAACTGCAGAGAACTACAGCTGAGGTGGGAGAGTCTGTCCATAGGACAACAATCAGTCGTACGCTGCACAAATATGGCCTTTATGGAAGTGGCAGAGTGGCAAGAAGAAAGCCATTTCTCAAAGATATCCATAAAAAGTCTCGTCTAAAGTTTGCCACAAGCCACCTGGGAGACACACCAAACATGTGGAAGAAGGTGCTCTGGTCAAATGAAACCAAAATCAAACTTTTTGGCCACAATGCAAAACGATATGTTTGGCGTAAAGCAACACAGCTCATCACCCTCAACACACCATCCCCACTGTCAAACATGGTGGTGGCAGCATCATGGTTTGGGCCTGCTTTTCTTCAGCAGGGACAGGGAAGATGGTTAAAATTGAGGGGAAGATGGATGCAGCCAAATACAGGACCATTCTGGATGAAAACCTGTTGGAGTCTGCAAAAGACCTGAAACTGGGACGGAGATTTATCTTCCAACAAGACAATGATCACAAACATACAGCAAAATCTACAAAGGAATGGTTCACAAATAAACGTATCCAGGTGTTAGAATGGCCAAGTCAAAGTCCAGACCTGAATCCAATCGAGAATCTGTGGAAAGAGCTGAAAACTGCTGTTCACAAACGCTCTCCATCCAACCTCACTGAGCTCGAGCTGTTTTGCAAGGAAGAATGGGCGAGAATTTCAGTCTCTCGATGTGCAAAACTGATAGAGACATACCCCAAGCGACTTGCAGCTGTAATCGCAGCAAAAGGTGGCTCTACAAAGTATTAACGCAAGGGGCCCAATAATTTTGCACGCACCACTTTTCAGTTTTTTATTTGCTAAAAAAGTTTAAAATATCCAATAGATTTCGTTCCACTTCACAATTGTGTCCCACTTCTTGGTGATTCTTCACAAAAATAAAAATTTTATATCTTTATGTTTGAAGCCTGAAATGTGTCAAAAGGTTGAAAAGTTCAACGGGGCCGAATACTTTCGCAAGGCACTGTAGTGAGTCCGATACATACATTTACCTAAATATTGATTAAATATGGATCACATCACACACAATAAAAGAGCAACTGGAGCTACTAGGTTTGGCAAGCCTTTTTTTCACAAGCTACTTTACCAAATACTAAAGCTCCATTACATTTATAAGCTTACATTATTGATATGAATACAAGTTTAACTGGAGAGAAAACATCAAACATAATTTATACACAGGTTATGGTTAACATGGGCGCTGAATGGGGAGTGGGCAGTACTCTGCAGCGCTTCCACTTCCTGTCTCAAATTGGCAGCACAGTAAAATGTTGCCCAGAGAGGCACAGCTGTGGTGCTTTTGTGGTGTAATCGATAACATTATAGTTACATAAGTTTATTAATCGGTGGGAAAAAAGTGGCATTCCTAGTGTACTGTTTTACTGTACTGTGGTTGTAGTTACCTTGTAGTGTTGGTGCATGCAGAAGCGGCACACTTTGGTCTTGATGTCTTTGCTGACGTGTTTAGAGGACGGCAGGAAGCCACACTTAGGCTAAACAAACAAGACACAAAAACAGCAGCTAAGTAACACACAGTCATACTCATGTGATTTGTTGTTTGCCTCTGTGAGAGTGATTCACAGGCAAAGAATTTCTGAAAATGACTGCTTCTAAGGAAGGACATCATCTTGAACAAGAGTTTTATTACCAAGTTATTACCTCAAAACTATTTACAAAACTAACTCAAGTTAATTTAACTTCATTTGTGTGCACTTTCTTTCCTGAAACATTAACAGTGCCACTGTAAGAAATACAGTGAGGAAAATAAGTATTTGAACACCCTGCTATTTTGCAAGTTCTCCCACTTAGAAATCATGGAGGGGTCTGAAATTGTCATCGTAGGTGCATGTCCACTGTGAGAGACATAATCCCCAAAAAAATATCCAGAAATTACAATGTATGATTTTTTTAACTATTTATTTGTACGATACAGCTGCAAATAAGTATTTGAACACCTGAGAAAATCAATGTTAATATTTGGTACAGTAGCCTTTGTTTGCGTTTACAGAGGTCAAATGTTTCCTGTAGTTTTTCACCAGGTTTGACACACTGCAGAAGGGATTTTGGCCCACTCCTCCACACAGATCTTCTCTAGATGAGTCAGGTTTCTGGGCTGTCGCTGAGAAACACAGAGTTTGAGCTCCCTCCAAAGATTCTCTATTGGGTTTAGGTCTGGAGACTGGCTAGGCCACACCAGAACCTTGATATGCTTCTTACAGAGCCACTCCTTGGTTATCCTGGCTGTGTGCTTCGGGTCATTGTCATGTTGGAAGACCCAGCCTCGACCCATCTTCAATGCTCTAACTGAGGGAAGGAGGTTGTTCCCCAAAATCTCGCAATACATGGCCCCGGTCATCCTCTCCTTAATACAGTGCAGTCGCCCTGTCCCATGTGCAGAAAAACACCCCAAAGCGTGATGCTACCCCCCCATGCTTCACAGTAGGGATGGTGTTCTTGAGATGGTACTCATCATTCTTCTTCCTCCAAACACGGAATTATGACCAAAAAGTTCTATTTTGGTCTCATCTGACCACATGACTTTCTCCCATGACTCCTCTGGATCATCCAAATGGTCATTGGCAAACTTAAGACGGGCCTTGACATGTGCTGGTTTAAGCAGGGGAACCTTCCATGCCATGCATGATTTCAAACCATGACGTCTTAGTGTATTACCAACAGTAACCTTGGAAACGGTGGTCCCAGCTCTTTTCAGGTCATTGACCAGCTCCTCCCGTGTAGTTCTGGGCTGATTTCTCACCTTTCTTAGGATCATTGAGACCCCACGAGGTGAGATCTTGCATGGAGTCCCAGTCCGAGGGATATTGACAGTCATGTTTAGCTTCTTCCATTTTCTAATGATTGCTCCAACAGTGGACCTTTTTTCACCAAGCTGCTTGGCAATTTCCCCGTAGCCCTTTCCAGCCTTGTGGAGGTGTACAATTTTGTCTCCAGTGTTTTTGGACAGCTCTTTGGTCTTGGCCATGTTACTAGTTGGATTCGTACTGATTGTATGGGGTGGACAGGTGTCTTTATGCAGTTAACGACCTCAAACAGGTGCATCTAATTCAGGATAATAAATGGAGTGGAGGTGGACATTTTGAAGGCAGACTAACAGGTCTTTGAGGGTCAGAATTGTAGCTGATAGACAGGTGTTTAAATAATTATTTGCAGCTGTATCATACAATAGTTAAAAAATCATATATTGTGATTTCTGGATATTTTTTTTAGATTATGTCTCTGACAGTGGACATGCACCTATGATGACAATTTCAGACCCCTCCATGGTTTCTAAGTGGGAGAACTTCAAAATAGCAGGGTGTTCAAATACTTATTTTCCTCACTGTATGCAAGTGTGTGTATACCTTGATCTCAATACAGAGTGGAGGAGTGTGTGTTGGCTGGTGGAGGGCTGGAGATGTCAGGTTGGGTAGACAGAGTGCACAGCCGCTGTAGATGTCCATCACCTTCTCACAGCGCCAGGCTGACAAACACACAGACACATTTTCAGTACTCATCTATAACCCTCTGCAAGAAAACAAATAAGCGTAAACATATTCCCCAAAATGTCAAACAGTTCCTCTTAACAGATTTAAATACTAGTTTTCCCACAGAAATTATTTTTAAAACGCTTTTACCTGGTCTTTGATGTTGAACTTTGATTGACAACTGTCGCACAAACTCTAGCGGCAGTTTGACCACTTCCTTTAGAGAAAAATGAAGTCACGTTAGTCCAGTTTGTGAACAGACCATGTTCGCACATCTGTCTCTGCTGCTGAGTCTTGGTTTCTGTTTTCTACGACAAAGCACTGATCTACTGGGTAGTGTTTCTAATCATCAGTTTATTTTGGGGGTGATTATCAGGGTAGCAAATTATCTTTCAAAGTGGCGGGTAACTTGTATACCAGCCACAGCGGCGGGTGGATTGTAAAACATTCCTTGTAACGGATTGGACAACTTTTGTCAGAGAGTGCTGTTGCTAAGTAACAATAATGCACAGTGGAGTTACGTTACTGCCATAGACTGTATATTATTGATTTATTAATGAATATTATTATTATTATTAATATTAACAGTCTATGGTTACTGCTAATGAATCCCCAACATTTCTGGATTTTGCTGCTTCATAACACAAACATTCAAATACCAAAATAAAGGAAGGCATTTATTGTGAAGAATTTATGGTAAATGAACTGTTTACAGCCGGAGCTTTCACCACGCATAGCTCCGTTAACTCCAGACCTTCGTCGAGTGGTTTTCGGCGCTAGTGACAACGTGTAGTTGAGCTGAGGTACAGACAAAAAGAAAATTATCAGTAAAAATAAATGTTGCGCCACATCCCCGTTAAGAAGCCCGCCGCGGAGTCAGCGGTAGCTGTTGAGGGCAAAGTAAAGAAAAAGAGAAGGTACTTTCTGGAACAACTGGCGCATTGATAACGAAGGGAAAACGAGGGAATAGTTAGCATACGTTCCCGACGACCAGTCCATGCACTGGACTTACCGTCGAACCTACACGTCGTCACAAAATGCAAACAATTTGTATTGGTCATATCAAGTTAACTGCCATACAGCTGGGGGAGACGGGACCCCAAGAGCACACTGCCATACAGCTGGGGGAGACGGGACCCCAGGAGCACACTGCCATACAGCTGGGGGAGACGGGACCCCAGGAGCACACTGCCATACAGCTGGGGGAGACGGGACCCCAGGAGCACACTGCCATACAGCTGGGGGAGACGGGACCCCAGGAGCACACTGCCATACAGCTGGGGGAGACGGGACCCCAGGAGCACACTGCCATACAGCTGGGGGAGACGGGACCCCAGGAGCACAGTGTGTACAAAGATTTATGGTACCCAGCAGATAAATCCTACTGACTTTAGTGATCACCTGATTATTTGAGGATACCAGGGTGATTATCTTTGTACCCATCTACAATGAAGAATGTGTTTGTCATCCACACCTGTTTATCTTTTATTAAGTATGCCATGATAATGCTGTTTTGGGCTTGAGAAATCTGTTCAGGAGTGAAAATGTTTGGTAACCATGGTGGCTGTAGATCATCATCAACTCTGAAGATGGTAAAATAAACCTTTCCCATCTCTTTACCTCTAAACACAATGTAGCCATTGCTGGTACTGCCTTGGAGCTAAAATAATGTATTGAAGCAAATCTAAATATGATAGTGCACTTTATAAATTAGAATTCTGGAAACTTTGGCTGGTAAAATTGGGCATCTACCAGCCACTGTGGCTGGTGGGCAAAAAAGTTAATTTCCCACCCTGGTGATCATGCAACAGTGTTTTAAATGTAGGTACCATGTAACCCCGGGAGTGTTTTTCATGTGCTAAAACCCCCAGACTTATACACTATTTTTGAACTGTAACAATTCAAACATCCACGAATTTTAGACAGTGTGGGGGGGGGGCCGGGGGTAAAATTGCCACAGGCTTCACGGTTACTGATCAGTGACCAAGACCTGCCTTTATTGAATTGTATTTGTCTGGGGTCTTTATTTTTCTTACTTGTCTTGTTTGTTTTAGCTTTAAGGAAAACTCGACATTAGCCGGTACTATTATAACACATCTGAATCTCTGACTGCACTGTGAGTAATGTAAGCACCGTGTTTTCACCATAGATGTTTCCCTTTTTGACCATTGTGTTTCTAACAATTTTCTAGGAGTTCAATGTTAAACCAATGGAGCAAGATAAAAACTTAGATAAATACTAAACAGATAAAAGATAAGCTAAAAAACAATATACTGGTTGACCGTTATCTGTGTGAACACAGCCGTGTCTTACCCCGCTGTGGATGAACTTCTCTCCCAGCAAGCTGCTCATCACGTTGGAGCTGAAGTCAACAATGTTCTGGATCTGCCTAAAGGCCTGCTCCACTGTCTGGAGGACAAACACAAAGACAGAAGGACAACTTATAACCTGTTCCGCGACTTGACATCTGTTGAGAGGGCATTGAGTAATCTTGTCCTCTCTGAAGTACAAAGGGGATCACAAAGTCATCTCAGTTATCCGTTTACACTAAACCAAACACCAACATGTGATGATGGATAACCAGCCTCACAGAGCTGATTAACAATAACAATAACTGTTAGCACACTCTCACGCATTGTTCCAAGACCTCTCCCACAATCTATAATTCTTTCACCGATTCAAAAGTGTTTTGCTGTTGTGCTCATTGACAAATGCTTCCATGGTTAGACAAACAATCCCCTGCTCAGGGCTCCGTACACCTGATTAAGAACATAATTTAATTCAATTAGGTGTCATGTTCCTGCATAACTTAATAGCTACCAAGATACATCAAATGTAACCACATTTTTGTGCAAAGTGGGCTCATGTAGGAATGGTGACTCCATTTGTCATCACACTTGACAACAACTGCTCCTTGTGTATTTGGACACGCAATCAGGCACACAGAGAGACAAACAGACACACTTTTCCCCACTCATCCTGTCTCTTTCTACTAGAGATAGCGAGAGAGAGACGTGCCCGATGCATAGATATACGTGCCAGATAGGAATAGCCAGGCACACAATAAGGCACGCTATCTACGCTACACAACACTGTGGTCCAGCTGTAACTTGGAAAAGTGTCAAGATTAGAAGTTCACATTGCAAAAATTTACTGTAATCAACAAGCACACATTAATTAAAAAATTCCCACAACCCATGAGATCTGCATCATGATGTTTTGACTGGGCTGTAATTTGGGCCAGGCTCTGGCTTCAGAAAACACCTGACACAAACAGACTCATATTTACCTGTGGGGGGTTTTCAGAGTCCTCGGCTGGATACTTGAGTAGGCGCAGAACTCTTGAAAGCTGCGAGTACAAATGAAAAGCTCAGTTAGGATTGAAACAGGACAGAATGTTAACTCACACTCAACTACTGAACAGGGTCAATCCAGGAACATCTCCTGGGCCCAGTTTTTCAAAAAATGTAATCTGGATCAAATTGATCCGGATTTAGTAATCCTTTTTTTTGCGATCCGCGATCACGTAATCCAGCTTACTTTTGAGCCAGTTTTTCAAAGCAACATCAGATTGGATCAATCTGATCCGGATAGGAACTTTTCAGGATCACCAAATCTGGATAACCAGTGCTCAAACAGGATAGGAGAAATCACAAAGTAGAACTATAGATATGTAAAGAGCAACAAGTAGAATGGCCAGTGTGGGGTCAATATAAGTTTATTTTTATTTGAAATGAAAACACACATAAAAAAAAAAAGAAGAAAAACCCCACCCCATCCTCTTCCAGCAGTCCGCTCATCTGAGACTAACACAAACACTGTACATTGAGGATATTTATAACAAAGTTTCATATATAGATGTATTGAATTAAAAAAAAAAGACTTAATGTCAAATACTCAACAATAATTTCAGACTTCCTCATCTGATGTGGAGAGACCAGCTTGTCTGAGCGTAGCCTTTAGGAGGCGAATCTCAAGTCTGGCCTTGGTTTGCTGCAGTTTGGTCAGAGTCAGTTGTTCCTCTGCCAGACGAAGCTGTGCTTCTGCCCTTTCAGTCTCTTTTTGCAGAAGTGCCTTGTAATCATCATCTTTGTTTGATGAAGGGCGCTTCAAGCCTTTCCTCTGAGATCCTGTGGCAACTAACACTGGCTCAACCAATGAGGATCCAGCTTCTTCCTCGGGAACAGAGCTGAGATTCAATATAAATACGCTCTCTGGTTCAGCCTCAGGAGGAACTGGCAGATTCTCCTCCTCCTCAATCCAAGGCTCGCCATCCCCTACAACACCTTGAATACCATGGAGAGCTTGCGACTTCTCACCTCCAATGATGTCGAGGACCACATCTGTGTAATCTCCCCTCTTAAATGGCTTGTTGCCTGTTTGTGGGTTTTTGGCTTCAGCATGGTCCTTTGTTGCCCTGGCCTTAAGATTCTTCCACCGCAATTTGATTTGGTCTGTGGTCCTCCTCTGGCCAGACCCTATGGCATTCACATTTTCTGTGATTAAAATCCAAACATCATTTTTTCTTTTTGTTGGTATCCTTGGCAGAATTAAAACTTCCCACTATTGTTCCATAATGGCACCGAACACCCTCTAGTAGTGCATTGGTTTCAGCAGCAGTGAAGTTACAGCTTCTTGAGTCCATGGTTCCGTTGCTGTACTATAGTGAACATTGTTCATCAATCATAGGCATTGGGTCCAATTGCCTCAATTGAACACAAGCCAAAACTAATCAGTTGTATCAGGTGTGTTTGAAAGAGACCAATTACACAGCCATATAAATCAACCTTTCTCAGAGGATTCACAGAGAGCCAGTGAAATGGCAGGTGTTGTCCACCGTCACCACCACTTTGCCAGGAGAGGATACCGTCAAAGGGTGTATGTTGAACGTACCAAGCCACTGGAGCAATACACCACTGAAGAGCTGTATGTCCGGTTTCGCTTTGGGAAGGCTGATATAGAGTACCTTGTGAACCTTCTCAGGCCAAAACTTCAACACAGAACCCAAAGGAGTCACGGTCTGTCTGTGGAAGACCAGATCCTCATTGCTCTCCGATTTTATGCATGTGGGACTTTCTATCAAGTTGTTGGTGACTATATGGGAGTGGTGAAATCAGCTGTGTGTGATGTGGTGAGAGATGTGTCAATCGCACTGGCCAGCCTGGTAAATGAATTTGTTTCTTTTCCAAAGGACAACCAGATTGCCCAGGCCAAGCGCAGGTTTTTTCTTTTGGGGAATATGCCCAATACTATTGGAGCAATCGACTGCACACATGTGCATATACAAGCACCTCGTGAGAATGAATGGGAGTTTATAAAGAGAAATGGGAGGCACAGCATCAATGTCCAACTTGTGTGTGATGCTGACCTCATCATCACCAACTGCGTTGTCAAGTGGCCTGGGTCTGTCCATGATGCACGCATCCTGAGGGAGAGCTCTATATGGAGACCTCCAAACCAACCGTCCAGATGGCATAATATTAGGAGACAGTGCCTACCCACTCCTACCATGGCTGATGACTCCTTTTCTAACAGCAAATACACCGGCGCAGGCACGCTTCAACACTGCTCATTGTAGAGCAAGATGTGCAATTGAGCGTTTAAATGGAGTTCTTAAGAGGCGCTTTGCATGCCTTAACTACCTGAGAGCAGAACCACAGAAAGCATGCAACATAACCCTTGCCTGTATTGTCCTGCACAACATCGCTACTAAGCGCAATGTCCCTCTCTGTGCTGACAATGATGCACCTGAGCCCCTTGTGCCGGTTTTCCACTGCGTGGTATCACAAGCGAGCTGATGCGATACCAAAAGGTGACGTGGAAACCTGCCGGCTGCTGGTTGGTCGGATCACTGCGTTGTTAGCAAAACAAGAGTGCGGAGTGTGTGTCCGGAACAAACCCGACATTTAAAAAAAAAAAAAAATTCTAGCCAGACACCGACAGATTATCTACTCTCTGCACGATTCTCACTTTCCAACTGTTCAATATTAAGGGCTATATATTAGGGGATTTATGTTGTTTCCAATATTGCACACTGTTACTTTAAAAAAAACAAGACAATATATCAAAGAAAAGTTTTTATTTAGCTATTCAAGTAGCGCATCAAACCCTCCCGTCCATCCCGGTCTTCTTCCTCTGCACCCTGTGTCCCCACCTGGTCTGCTGGCCCAGATGCATCCCAGTCATTGTCACGAGCCTCTCCATGACTCTCATAAAGATTATACCAAGCCCAGCAGGTCAGAACCAGAGATTTCACCCGTCGGACATTGCCCACCAGACGGTCTGCGGCGGCGGTTTTGCAAAGCGTTAATGCTCTGAAACACAAACGGTACACAGCAGACATATTTTGGTGTGTAATCATGTAAATAGTGACCGGGGCCCCTAACACATGCAAATGTTGGCTAACGTTACCAAGAAACTTAACTTACCCTTTCGTGTCGGCGAACAACAGTCATGTCGACGTCTGAACACCGTCGGAATTCCCAAACTCATGTTTTTTTAGCGGTGACTTTTGTTGCTTCCTTTAGCTTCTTTTGAAACAAAACATTGGCGAGTAGCCGACGTGCTGTTGTGAATCACGTTGAAAATTACGTCATCACGCGTAGCTATGGTAACCAGCCACGCTGAGGCGTTACTCAATCTGCAATGGAAAACGGACAGAGAATGCGTCGAACCGAGTAGAGGCGAGTCAAGTCGAGGTGAGTCGAGTTGTTACCATCAATGGAAAAACGCCATTGGAGACCCTAACCAACCTCCTGCATTCTGCAAGAACGAGCAAACAGGACGTGCAACAAGGGACGCAATAGTTAGACACTATTTCTGATTTGGATTTGTTTTGGATTTAAAAAATCAGTGATTGCCTTTGCATTTTTTTGGTTATTCTGTAATCATTGCATGCATCACTAATAAATATTCTAAAAACAAAAATATTTTTGATTGTGATGAATATATATATAAATATATATATCAATTATTGACAGAACAAAATTTATTGTTTTTGGTCAATTTTGACAGCTGTTTGGGGGATTATTTTATGAGGCCAAACTCTTCCTACTTCGCTGTAGGCCTATACTGAAAGGCTGATTACGTTAAAGCCTACCTAATCACTGTAGCCTGACGCATGAACAAATAAAATTAAAACCTTATGAATGAATAGGATATCTTGTAAGATACTGCATGATCCAAATATAGTATTATTTGATACATTTTTAAAGTTTATTACATTTTGGGCATGAAATCCACACTGAGTCCACCCTTCTGATGTGATCAGTTTAATCCAGATTTTTTGGATCAAAGTGATCCAAATCCTACAAAAAAAGTTCTGAAAAACCCAAACTAAAGGTTTGATCCAGATCAAAACCAAGATTGGATTATGTGATCTAATCCGATTATGTAATCCGTTTTTTCTTTTGAAAAACCTATTTAACATTTGATCCAATCCGTTATCCAAATCCTAGTGGATTACTTTTGAAAAACTGGGCCCTGGGGCCAGTTGTTAAACGGTAAAGTGATCGGATTGGACCAAATCTTGAAAATGGGTTGTTCCAAAGGGAAAGAAGCAATCTGAAATCAGATTAGATAACTGAATCCAATCCTAGTTTTAATCTGGATCAAACCTTCAGTTTGTGTTGTTCAGAACTTGTCAGTAGGATTTGGAGAACTTTGATCCAAAAAAAAAAAACAGGATTATCCTGATCCCAATGGGGGAGGTGGGGGGGGTTCAAGGTGGATTCCAGAAAGAAAATGTAGTAAAACTTTAAAATGTATGTTAAATAATACATTTGTATCATTTAGTGTATATACTTTTATTTATATTTTACACTTGACTTGTGTAACCGTTGTAACAGTGATAAAGTAGACATAGGCTACCAATTAAGCTTTTCAGTATAGTAAAGGAAAAATAAAATAAAAATGGATCTTGGCCCCATGAAACAATCCCCCAAACAGATTTCAATAACAAACAAAAATAATATATTCTATTTTTCTGTCATTCATCACTGTATATTAATTTCAAAGAAACTCATCAGAGATGAGCCTGTCAAAACTAATTTCTGGTCTCTCCTCCTCAGATGAAGAAGAACCCTGAACACTCTCTATTTTGTTAACTATTGGACTTTTAGCCTTTTTTAAGACGTTTTCAAAA
Organism: Etheostoma perlongum; assembly: GCA_026937815.1. NCBI lineage: Eukaryota > Metazoa > Chordata > Actinopteri > Perciformes > Percidae > Etheostoma > Etheostoma perlongum. Next base: position 18,413,827 of record CM049374.1, read on the forward strand.
TATCCGCAATGTATTTGTTAATGTATATTTGTTTTTTATTTGTTGTGGCTCAGGTGAGGTGCCATAAAAGAAATTATGAATGGAAGTTTGTTATTTTTGTGTTTTTTCTCAACATAAACAGTGACCCCATGCTGGCTCTTCTACCGGTTCTTTACATATCGCATAGCCCACATTGTGATATGTTGTCCCATTTAGAACACTGGTAATCCAGATTTGGTAATCTTAAAAAACTGGATCAGGGGGATCCAGTCCAATGTTGCTTATTTGATTATCTGGATTTCCAAATCCAGATAATTTTGATCCAGATTAAATGTTTTGAACAACTTGCCCCAAGAGATTCCTGAGATGGGTTAAAATACTCATACAGTTTTCCCTCAGTGCAACAGGACCAGCAAGTCCACTGAGACTTGGGGTAAGTGTCTCAGATAGCCTACATAATAGCCTAATCATTTTTTATTATTATAAAGCATAACAGTGACTAATCCTGTCAGCATTTAGGTGTGTAAAGAGCATCCAAGTAACAGGATTTGTAGCAGTAGGTTTCTACATGCGGGTATGAACACGAGAAACTACATTGCTGAGTAAAATCAGGTTATGCAGGAAGCCGATGTGTTTATGTGCACTCCAGTAAGCTGGTTATTGTAAAATCCACATTCACATGCAGTAAATCGGTAATCAAATTATAAGATTTATTTTAAGTGTATTGGTGTCACACCTTTTTGGGCCAATACTGTAGTGAGAACTTTTCCTTACCGCTCAAATTTGTCCAACCTGTCAAATGTTCAGTGGTGAAAATCAACTTAATTTCAGTTTAAGTCTTGCTTTGAAATAAATTATTTGGAAAAAAAAAAGGATGTATTTTATCATGTAATTATCTCTACTTATTTCCTGTTACTCTTCTGTCAACAGTGATACTTCCCCTGTATTGGGTGTTTATCTTGCATCTGCTTATGTAAAGAAAAAGGCTACTAGCCCATTCTTCTCTAAAATGGTATTGGCCACAAACATTTCATATATCGGTCGGGCTCTAATAATCAGTTTGGCAATATTGCTAAGAATATATATTTCAATATATATGACAACCTGCAGAGTCACAAACAAAATATTCACCCAAACTATTCCCTTGTGCCTAGAGCACAATATGTTTTTAATACCAACTGCAATGTATCTGTTGCATCAAGTATCAAAAACTGCGCCTGTCACTCTAAGCCACCCTACTGAGTCCAGCGTTACTTCTGCATCTGCGCTCTGAGTCCAGGCACCGTCATTGCAGCCAGGGAATAACTAACGCCAGCATAGCACCACTTTCATTTTTAAACTAATTAAAATAAAAGTACAGTGCCCGTTGAAAATGTGCCGGTTTGGAACAGGCCGATTGCTTGGCCTGTGGTATTGCTGGTTGTTGAATTCTCCAAAACCAAATTGGATCCTAAAAATGACTTACAGAATGATCTCAAACCACTTAATATGCAACTCCACTGTACAGCCGACTACTGACTTACAGTGTAGGCTACGTCTACATCAGAGGAAGCCGTTATACTTCTATATTTTCCTGACAAAACATGGCAGATTCAGCATTTAATCACAAAATATCACTATCAAAATGTGGAGGGGAGTCACATGATTGGCTCGACAGAGATGGCGGCTTAATGTATAGCTCCTGGCCCAACCTTGCCAAATGGTTGTGTTATATGTTTCCAACTCCAATATTCAATCACACACAGTGATACGGATGCCATTGCAGAGGCATTACTGGAGAAACAGAAAAACTACCTTGAACCACTTCTTTTTTTTTCTCCAATCCAACAGGAGGGGATTGTCAACGACAAAAAGCTAACTGCTATTCATGCCCAGCTAGCAACTCTAACTGCAAGCCTTGGCTCTATCAGATCTAATGTGGACAATCTAAAAACTACCGTGGAAAGCAACTCAAGTATTCTTTATAGCCATGCAGCCGCTTTTCAAGAGCTGGAGGTGAAGCTAGCAGATATGGAGGACAGAAACCGAAGATGAAACATCAGCATTGTCGGGCTGAAAGAGGGGTTAGAAGGCTCTAATGCTATTCAATATATTTTGCGATCTCTGCCTAATTGGTTCCCAAAATTGGCACATGCTAAGATCAAGATTATGAGAGCACACCGAATTTACAGTGATAGCCCAAAGAAGAACTCCTTTACTAATCGCATTCTGATTTTAAACATGCGTTGCTACACAGACAGGCGATCCTACAGGCAGCACGGAAATCTCTGCCCATTGTCAAGGGCAGAAAGATCCGCTTTTCCCTGGACTACAGCAACTTCACGGTCAAGTCATGGAGCACCTTGGAGTCCATCGCGGATAGCACTGTGGAAGAAGATCAGGATTAAAACACCTGCCTAATGTCCATGGACTCTTGGTTTGTCTTAATCGCTTGATGTGTCTTAGTTTTATTGCATCATTATCTGATGATTACAGAAACTGAATGACATATCTGTCCAGTTTAATATAGACTACCCTCCAGGTTAACTAGGCCATTGCTAGGTTAGAGTCTCCTTTCCAATGTGCTTGCTATTTTGTGTTTTTTGTTTCCTGTTTTTGTTGACTAGAAATGTGTTTATTTTAAAGTCAATTTAGTGGAATCAGTTGCTGTTCCAACCAGGTAACTATGGGCTGCTGTTTCTTTTTGCTGCCCTGTGTTTAATCTTGATCACAGACCTATTTTAAGTGTTAGCCTTCTGGCTATGCCCCTGGCCATTTTACTCGCCAAATAGCTTTAGAATGATCACTAGTCAAGAAAGAAATAAACAACATCCTGAAACAAAAATCAGAATTTCTAATTCATAGAACAAGACAGCACTATCACTTTCAGGGTGCTAGACCTAGTCATCTAATTGCCATGAGAATAAGGTCCTGTGACCATTTTGCAGATATTCCCCCTATTAAATCTTCAGATGGTAATATTAGAAGTGACCCTGTTGAAATTGCCATTTTATTCTAATTCGTATGAATCTGAGGTTACTTTGGATAAATCTCACTGTGACAGCTGGTTGAATCAGCTTGGCTTGCCTCAATTATCAGCAGAGGAATTAGCTAACTTTAGACAAAAGACAAATTGATCACTTTAAAAAGGAACTAAGCTTGGCAGTACAGAACATGCAAAATGGAAAATCACCAGGCTTTGATGAGTGCCCCCCGGAATCTTATGCGATTTTTTGGGAACAGTTGGGCCCATTCCTTCTTGACATGATTAACTTCTCCATTGAGAAGGGTGAATTTGCAAGGGATGTTAACACAACCTTGATCTCCTTACTCTTTAAAAAGGACAAGGATCCTACAGAGTGTTCTAGCTATTGGCCTTTGAGCCTGCTCCGATTTTAAAATCTTTGCAAAGCTCCTAGCCTATCGTTTGGAGTCCCATATGTCAAAATTAGTGAAGTCTGACCAAACGGGACTCATAAAAGCAAGACTGGCAGCAGATAATGTTAGACGCCTTCTCCACATTGTTGATGTGGCAGAAGAGAGTAAGACCCCGATGTCACTTCTTTCTCTTGACTCAATGAAAGCCTTAGATAGGCTTGAGTTAATTTTTATGGTCTGTTTTAGAGGTGATGGGCTTTGGTAACACTTTCATTGGTATGATTAAAATGATGTATTCTAAGCCCTCAGCCCGAGTCTTCACCGGACGCTCCTCCACTTTGTTTCCAGATCTTCCCGCCAAGGCTGCCCCCTTGAGTCCTGCACTATTTCTCCTCCCTCTAGAGCAGGGGTGTCAAACGTACGGCCCGCGGGCCTGAACCGACCCACCAAGGGGTTTAATCTGGCCCTTTGAATAAATCTGAAAGTGAAAAATTGCAATGAGACATGAGCTAGAATTTTAATAAAACTGCTATTCCTAAATTGTCCGCTAGGTATGCACTGTTTTAGACATGGAGCAGCTGAAAGAAGAAGAAAAAGACAAAACAATGCTGAGATAGACACAGCTAATGTTCAGTGACTACTACGACACATCTACTTACTTTTGTACTCGCCTTTACACCCTCATTAGCCAAAAGGAGAAAAGTGGATACTGAGTGTAGGAGTTTTCCAAGAAAAATGGACAGCTTCCTATTTATTCACAGAGGTGAATGGGAAACCTGTGTGCTTGGTGTGTATGCAACACCTGTCTGTGTTTAAGGACTATATTCGGCGCCACTATGAGACTGAGTTGAAATGAGTTGCTGGTGGGTCTGAAGAAACAGCAGTCCGTTTTCACTCGGAGCCGAGACGTCAGTGAAGCAGCGGTAAAATCCAGCTACATAATTGCTAACAAAATAGCATTAGCATTTACTTCTTTCCACTAAAACAAAAGGGAAACACATGAATTTATTGGTTTTTATAGCTATGATGAGCTGTGCTATGATTTTAATGGTCCGGCCCACTTGCCATCAAATTAGGCTGCATGCGGCCCCTGAACTAAAATGACACCCCTACTCTACAGTCTTTGCCAATCGATTATGGTGTCACCGATATGCATTTGTAATAAACAGCATCACCTGTCACTACTTGCGAACAATATATATATATATATATATATATATATTTAGAACAGAATAGAAATCAACCGGTGTAAAAGCACCGCCTACTAACCAATGAATACTTGATTGATAATGGCGTCGCCGTTCTTAGAAGATCTGGTGGAGCTTAGTGCACCGAGAGAGAGATAGATGTTATGTAGATGAAGCTCTCCACAGTTCGCATAGATGGAGCCCCCGGGAAGGACTTTGGACACTTCCATGCATGGTCCATGTTATAGATTTGTGCTACGGCCTTCTCACTTCTGTCTGTGTGTGTTTGGTCCCTTTTGTCTTATGCCGGTCTTCCTGTTAATGCCTCTTGTTTGTTTGTGTATTTGTCTATGTCCGTTTCTGTGAGTCTTGTTTGTGAGTTGCAGGCATCATTCTTGCAGTTGTGTTTTTGGGTCTCCCTCCTTCCTGTATTTGCTCTCTTTGTTTTAGATTGAAACATTTGATCGCAAGGATAGATTGTGGAAAAGGTGCACTGTGTCTTCTTCAGTGTGTGAAGTGTACTTTTGTATGTTGTCATCTGGGCCAATGTTTTGCACTTTTGTTTGGCTCTTATAATTCAAAAAGTCAAAATGTGGAGTAATCGGACAGTTTCCTCAGACTCTTGCAGTGCACTACCCACCCGGCCCATTTGTGTGTTTCTTTGTGCTTGTGTGTGCATTAGGGGTGGAACGGTAAACAGAAGTCAAGGTTCGGTTCACACATCATGGTTCGGTACAATGGAGGGTAAAGCAAAACGAAAATGCAGAAGGCATTTTTCTTTTTATTTGTTCATGTCTCAGGCTGTCCCACCTAGTGTCATACAGTCTCTCCCCTTAGTGTGTAAAGATGTAAACAGTTAACAGTAAGTACCACACATCATCTCCAAACTCCATCTGGAACTTAGACAATCAGCTATAAAACTGAAAATGCAGCCTCTATTCTTTATGAAAGTGAAAATTAGGCGAGACCTTCCCCACAAAATAAAGTATTCTTGCTATTAAATGCAACAGGTGCTGCTCATACAGGGGCCACATCTTTACAACTGACGCTTTATTTTCCCACTCAAGTCAATAAAATGAGCGGTCACCGTGAGATATCTTTCCGTAGAAGTCCAACTATCAAACTCGTGCTCCATCAACATAAGAGACTGGCTCCAGTTCGCCTCATGTGTGGATGGGAGGAGAAGTAAGACTGTTTTTTTGTCTCGTTCCACTGATTGGTACAGCTGGGTGATGGGTCGGATATGCGTTAGCATGTTAGCTGTATTTCCACTCACATACCCGACAACTGCTGAACAACGCTGACACAGTCCTCGTCTTATCCACCATTGTCTCGCCTGTACTACTGGGATCTTACAGAGGCCGGCGGGTCCTCTAACTGTTGTGGGTCCCCACCACTCGCCATAGGCTAGGCTACTGTCCATATTAGTGTGCTACTAGCTCTAACTCACTGGACCGGAGGCGGAGCTCGGTTAGCGGGTATTCATACCATAGACATAATAAAGAGTAGACGCCGCATTGGCAGCTCAGCGCGAGAAATTCGGCCGCCATCTTGGACCGGTCATACTTAGCAGCAGAAGATACAAGATGCCAGAGCACTGTGGAGCATATTCCTGCTCAAATCGGCGGACCATTGAAAACAGGGCTCGGGGGATTACTTTTCACAAGTAAGATTTAACATTACCGTACTATTGGTTGTATTTTGTGAATAGAATATTACCAGTGTTGAGAAGGATCAAGGGTCTTTGATATTACTGTACTGACATCGTAGCCAGCTAGCTAACTAGGCTATGTTTACTGTACCGGCTGCTGTTCACCCGGTGTTATGTCCCTACCATAGACTGTTAATATTAACCAGTAGGGACCACAGTCTATGGTAAAATATGGTATAAGCTCAACCTTCCTTTTTTAAATGTTTTTTGTGTAGGCTCTCCCAAATCTTGTGTTTTCATTTTGAAGGTTTCCCAAGGACAAAGATACAAGGAAAAAGTGGGAAGTAGCTTTGAGGAGAGAAGGATTCACTGCCAGTGTTTCCTCAGTGCTTTGCTCCCAACATTTTAAGCAGGCTGATTTTGATAGGACGGGTCAGATTGTCCGACTTCGAGATGGTGTTATTCCATCTGTCTTCAGCTTCCCGGTACACCTCCAAAGAGTAGGTGTATCATCATAAGGCTATTAGCGTTTCATTCATAAATGTCCATAAATATGATCAATCACAGGGCATGGTGGGATACTTATCCCTTTATATATATTGTATCATAATTCTTCATTTTAGATGGAAAAGGGCAGGGCTACATCCACCTCCAGAAGAGCTGAAGAAAGCCTGTCCGTGGCCTCTCAGGATTACTAAACAGCAACCTCATACCCACAACCTCAGCCAAATGATGTGAATATTTTTACTTTAAGCATCATATGATATCTTCTTATATGATATCCACTCATATTAAACACACTCACAAATAAACCCATACACACACAATTGAAGTGTGTGTGTGTGTGTGTATTCCTGACACACACACACGGTGCTGGCATTGGCTTTGACAGATGATGACTATAACAACGAATGTGGGTCATAAACTAGTGGTGTTAAAGGGATGTTTGTGAAGTGAAACATTAATCAAACCATATTCATCCCTCTTTCTACTAGGGGCATGGCTATGCCTTGCCTGTGTCTCCTGCCACTCTTAAGACCAGACTCAATGAAGCCTTGGCAAGAGTGGAAGGTCTGGATCGAGAGAAGAAGAATGCTAAGGCAAGAGAAAAGAGGGCAAGGACCACAGTAAAGAGTCTTTTTGGGGAGTTGAGGGAAAAGAACCTCATTAATGAAGAGCTCAAGGAGAAGCTTGAATTCTACTCCGGTAAGACAAAATTAGCACTTTGAAATTCATGTACATGTTATTCTTACTCTCTTTATTAAACTCCTTAGTTATATCTGAAGGGGACATATTCATTTTAAATCATAACATTTCAGATCTTCAGATAGACCTCATGGCAAAGCAGGGCCATGAGTACACAAAGGACTACAGAGAGTTTGCGCTCACTCTCCATCTACATGGTCCAAAGGCATACAAATACCTCAGAGAGACTCAACATGTCCCCCTCCCACATCCACATACATTACAAAGGTAGGCTTAATTTTGTGCGATTCTTTTTTTTGAAATTACCGATGCAAACATGTTAAATAGCTTCTTCTCAATTGTTTACAGGTGGCTGCGTTCGGTGGATGCCAAGCCTGGCCTGAACAAGATGATGCTGGATATGCTGGAGAAAAGATGCCAGGGAGACCAGGCTAAATATGGATGTGTTTCCCTCATGTTGGATGCCATGGCCATCAGAAAACATGTGCAATATAATCCACATACCCAGTCAATGTCTGGTTTTGTACACATGGGTGATGGAATCAGTGAGACGGATGTTGCTACTGAGGCTCTTGTGTTCATGGTGGTTGGCCTACAAGGACATTGGAAGGCTCCCATTGCTTACTTCCTGACCAAGTCTCTCTCTCCAGAAACACAAAGGGTCCTTCTCAGTCATGCTTTGGAGGAGTTGCATGCACGGGGCATTCGGGTGGTATGTGTAACAATGGATGGGCATGCCTCCAATGTCAGCATGTGTAACCAACTTGGGTGTGAGCTGAAGGGAGACCCACGAGAGCCACTTCAAACCAGTTTCTTGCATCCGGTGACTGGTGAGAAAGTATTTGTAATGATGGACGCTTGTCACATGCTCAAGTTGGGACGTAATATGTTGCAGGTAAATGATGATTGTTGAAGACCTATTTGTAAAAGTTATGCCTCTGCTGCTAAAAGTTATTTCAAAATATTGTTGTATGTCCATTTGCACAGTTATGGCTGGATGTGATGATTTTGCTTGTTTGTACTTGTTTGAGCAGTGAGTGATTCTTAATCTGCAGGCATACAGTCCAATTGCAACGACCACCGGACAGATCAATTGGAGGTACATCAATCATCTCAATGATGTGCAAAAAAAAGATGGACTGCATGCTGCCAATAAAATTACAGATAAACATGTCTACTTTGAGAACCACAAGATGAGGGTGTCTCTGGCTGCACAGACACTGAGTCGCTCCGTGTCAGTGGCTCTCCGCACAATGAGGGATCTTTGGGTACTCTCAGTTTAAGGACTGTGAGGCAACGGCTGAATTCATTGAGGTAATACAATTAGTGATTATAGAACCAACTACATGTTTTTAAAAAAATAATGATACCTAATAAAACCCTGTAATGATAGTGATTTTTAGATGCCTATATTTCTTTATAGATTGTTGACAGGCTGTTTGATACAATGAATGGACGCAATCCTCGTGCCAAAGGATTCAAAGCTCCCTTGTGTGCTTTGAATTGGATGGAGAGGAAAGCATTTTTGTCAAGAGCCAGGGAGTACTTGCTCACTTTGCTGACAAAAGATGGAAAACCTGTTTACCAATCTAAGAGGTCTATTAAAATAGTGTTTGTTAAGTTCATGACATGAGTTCAACAACACTTTGTTCCCCTTATGCATCGCGTTCCTAAGATGCTTCTAACTGCTTCAGTCTTGTTTCTGTGTGAATTGTTTTGTTTTCAGTGTTTTTTTTCAGGTCAAAGATGCTTCTAAATGGTATGTATTACACAACATCAACTTTATGCAGGTGTCAGAAAGATGGTATGTATGTTGACATGATATATTTTTTAAATGTTTGTCAATATGCAGTTTAGCTTCTGTTGGAATTATCATGTATTTAGTGTGTTTCAGGTCCCAGATGTTTCTAAATGGTATGTATTTCCCAACATCAAGTACATGTAGGTGTCAAAATGGTAGGTATTGCATGTGTTGTTCTCCCAGTTCTGGGTAATTTTTCCTGTAGACAATTGTTCCATTGTCTACAAGTATACTGTATAAGTTAAACAAGAAACTGATCTCATTCCTAAAAACATGGATGCAAACTAATTGTCTATCCACCCTGATAACTGTTTACCGTTTTCATTCTCTATGAGTTTGCATCCTTGTGATAGGCACTCAAGAATGGATGATTACACATTACTGATGGATGTGATGGAAAATTCACTTTAGTGCTTTGAATGAACAAAATCACATGGTGCTTTCTTGGGGTGTCTTGTTTTGCCATGATCAGAGTAATACAATTTTCTTTCTTTTGCAGGTACTTGTCAGTCATTGGATTAGTCATCAATATCGACACGTTGATGCTGATGATTCCTGAACTGCTCCAAGTTCAGCGGTATGTGCTCACCTACAGGTTCAGCCAGGATCACTTGGAGCTCCTATTTAATTCAATCAGAGCGTCAGGTAGGGTTGGTGTTCTTTTAATTACAATACATTCTGAAAATATACTTAATGAATATCTTTATGTCTTGTAAGTAAATTATGAATTGTGTGCCTTTTTCCCATACAAGGCGGCTGGAATAACAATCCATCAGCACGCCAGTTCCAGGCTATCTTCCGCCGTCTGATGGTTCGGTGTGGTGTCTCACCTGGTGAGACGGGCAATGTGGCAGCCCAAGATAACACTGTGTCCCTGTCCGCTGTGGAGATGTCCTCTCCTGAAACTGCTGAAGAGCATCCATCTCCATTCGCCAACATTTCAGCCCTTGTGTGTGACCACAATTATCTCCCCACTCGTTTTGGTGGTCTGGTGGAAAATGCTGTGGTCTACATAGCAGGGTTTGTAGTCCGGCAGATTCTACGAAAGCTGTCCTGTGATGTGTGCCGTGCGAGCTTGGTCAGAGATGCTGTACCATCTTCATTTGATAACAGCTACCACCTTCTAGCCCTGAAAAATAATGGAGGCCTAGTGATTCCTTCACAAGGCACAGTGAAGGTTTGATTTTCTTTTCTTTTTTTTAAAGTCTTTGTACTGTATATAAGGTTGCTTTGTTATGTTATCTGTTCTAAATGTTTTTGAGCACTGTGTAAAGAGCTATATAAATACAATATATTTTTATTATTATTATAATAAGGTGCTGAGAGCTGCAGAGAAGGTGATCCGCCGAGCTTCGACAATGCACACTCCTAAGGTGTCAACAGTCACACACATCGTACGGGAGGAGATTGGAACGGAGGACGTTTTTCGGCTTGGGGAACACATTGAGGAGACACAGTTTGGCATCGACAACCATCATTCTGACTTGTTGTCATTGGTTGTGTCTGTGTTTGTCAAAATAAGGCTGCACCACATTGCAAAACTCACCTCTCTTGAACTGCAGAAAGGGAGCACGAGAAAGAAGCTCTGCAAAACAGTCCTCTTTCAGGGGTTTTAGCGAGCGGTGTACGGTTTACTGTAAATCTGTTTGTTTGTTATTGTTTCAGGAACTCTTTGTGCTTGTGATTGCATTTTATCTTTATCTTATCTCTTTCACTCTGGGTTCTGTAAAGCATTTTGTATCTGTGTTTTGAAAATTGCTGCATAACTTAAGATTTGCTACTTTTTAAGGGAGATTCAACCAGGTAAATGTGCAGTTTAAATAAAAACTTATGTTTAAAAATATCGGAATTCATATTGATATTGCAATATTCACTAACTACCTCTGTCCCTGTTCTGTTTTTAAAGACACATTAGGTTTTTCAATCAGATTGATAGTCAAACTGGAAATATCCCGTTGCGCTCCCTTTTCGGGGATTATGTTCCAGTTTTGATCTCGGACGTCTGGTGAATTTATATTATATCAGAATATTCTATTACTGTTAAGCACACTATGAATATTAAAATTTGTATGTATTACAAATTATGTCTATGATTCATACCATAGACATAATAAAGAGTAGACGCCGCATCGACCGCTACTGCCTATTGGCGCTGACGAGATTTGGGGCCGCCATCTTGGACCGGTCATCCGCTCCACTCAGTGTAATGTGTTTGGCAGGTGCAATGAGCTGTCAGCGCGTTTAATTAATCAATCTCACTGAATACCCAACTTATTTTCATGTTTTTTTTGCTACAAAGGTCATACATGTAGCTATGATACAGGACACATGATTAGGCGTATTTTAATATTCATAGTGTGCTTAACAGTAATAGAAAATTCTGATATGATATAAATTCACCAGACGTCCGAGATCAAAACTGGAAACATAATCCCCGAAAAGGGAGAGCAACGGGGATATTTCCAGTTTGACTATAAATCTGATTGAAAAACCTAATGTTGTGTCTTTAAAAAAAAAAGAACAAGGACAGAGGTAGTTTTTCTTCTGTATTTAGTTACGGGACAAAAACGTCTATATAATATAATATATAATTATTTTTCTATAATAGGTATAAATACCTATTTTAGAAAAATAATTTGCACACACATTATAAATATGATAGGGAAGAAGAAACAGATAGTGACCATAAAGTCAGATATTTAAGTACAAGAAACAATATGATTATATTATTAGAGTCTACTTGAAGCTTTTTATATTTGTCTCTCTCTCTGTCACACACGCACAGTACTACCACGTTGTTCTGCAATTGCCTCCCAGACCTTGACATTTAGCAGCCCCACTCCCAACACACACACACACACACACACACACTAGGGTTGCACAACATTGACAAAATGTGATATTGCAACATCGATATGAATTCCGATATTTTTAAACATATATAAAATTACAAAATAGATTCATAACATATTAAACAAGTTTTCTTACAACACAAGGTTTATTTTAACTGAAAGTTATATTGGACTGGTCCAACATGAATAACTAAGGACCATGTCTACAGAACAGGACGGGTTCTACTGGTTGGACAGTATAAAATATATAAATAAAGTTATAATATAAATAACTAAGGACCATGTCTACAGAACAGGACGGGTTCTACTGGTTGGACAGTAAAAATACATAAATAAAGTTATAATATAAATAACTAAGGACCATGTCTACAGAACAGGGGTTCTACTGGTTGGGTTCTACTGGTTGGACAGTTATAAATAAAACATAAATAAAAATAAAGTTATAATATAAATAACTAAGGACCATGTCTACAGAACAGGACGGGTTCTACTGGTTGGACAGTATACAGAAAAATACATAAATAAAGTTATAATATAAATAACTTTCGATATATTTGATAAATGACCAGCTGTCTCAGCTCTTATTACATAAGTATTTGGACAGATACACCTCTTTTATGTTGTGTTGACTCTGTACTCAAGCACATTGCTATTGAAAAGGCTATATAATTATATATATCTCTATCTATCTATCTATCTTATAAGAGTAACGTGCAAGTCTTATCAAACAAATCCCAACTAAACCAGAGACAATCCCAATGTAATAACAACACAAGCATACATTAGTGCTGCTTTTGGAACTTAACTTATGTAGCAATTTTCAAAACACAGATAGGCCTACAAAATGCTTCACAGAACCCAGAGTGAAAGAGATAAGATAAAAAAAATCCGCCGATCTGAGCAGGAATATGCTGCACAGTGCTCTGGCATCTTGTATCTTCTGCTGCCAAGTAACGAATATGACCGGTCCAAGATGGCGGCTGGATTTCTCGCGCTCAGCAGCCAATGCGGCGTCTACTCTTTATTATGTCTATGATTCATACCGGTAGAATCAGAGCTAAAGCGGGGCTACGTATTAGGTGTCCCTAAGAAACTTGTATCTAATAGTAGTTCCGCATTACATTAATTTGCACGCACGTTTACTGTGTATTGTCCGTGTAAATCCATGTATCAAACCAAGACAGCCGTACCATTTCGGTTCTTTGCAAATACATGTACTATTCCACACCTAGTGGGCGCGTGTTTGCAGAGAGAAAAAACATTGTAGCATTGTCTTTTGCATCAACGATAGTGCATAATATCATCACAGTTTAATGACGGCGGCGTTGTCTCGTCTCTCGTGCGATGTCCATGTAAGCAATTATATATATTTTTTAAATTTCTGCAGTCAACCTACGAGACAGATTGTCAAATACATCAAAGTATTCGTTGTAGTGTCGAAGTTTGTCCCCCGTCTAGTACATTATTGTAGTAATCTATTGGCTGTAATAAATATATTGGGCAGGTTCTCGGTTTTTGTGAGGGAGATGCACGTTATAGGCGTAACATTACATGTACCCTGGTAATTGGCGTATGATTTTCTTCTTCTATTTTTAAACGGTGGTAGAAAAAACGTAATACGTTATAAGTGGTGAAAGTTAGAGTCAAACTTTTTGTGATGTCCATGTATGCTATCCACTCGTGCTCCAGGAAAGTGAAAAGTTAGTTTGGCATATCCAGCAACTAATGTTGGATGAAACGTTGCAAGCAGGAAAAAGTGTACTGGAGTTGCCCTAGTTGTGACATCACAACTGTACGGAAACGCTGACAAGTTTAAAAGGCACTGTATCCAAATAGGGCGAAAATAAATATCACCTTTTAAAATATGGGACCTTTAAATAAACAATCAAAACAAGAAAGCTTGATTGTTCATGAGCCGATTAACTTTACAACCACATATGGTTACAACACTGCTGCTGTGATGTCATACCCTCATAAGATGTCCCTGATTGCAAAATACCCACATGAGCAAACCGGTCTGTAAATGTGACTTTCCCACATTCAAACAGGGATATGTCAATCAATAAATTTGTATTTGTCACATGAAATCCTACGAGGTACAATTACACTGAAATGTTATCCCAGCAGCTACTTACTACTACTGCGTGATTAATCATAAAGCAGACTGTGGCCAGATCGCCACACAAAAAATAAGTCAACCGGTTAAATGCCACAGCACTCCAGGGTTCAGCCAAGTCTCGGGGAAATGACACCACAGCTCCCGACAGTCAGTTAGTTAGGGTCACCACCCAGCCCAGGTCAGTCCAGCGTCTGCTAGCACCGAATTAACATTATGGAAGTGAACTCTAGAGTCTAGCTGTCTGCATCAGAGTCAGCTAACGGGCAGCAGCCTAGTAAAGCGGTTACTCCAGCCAGCAGCTGGATGAGAAACCTGGGAAGCTGCTTGTTAGCCCAGCAAACAGTTTAGGATTTTATCCTTAACGTTATGACCCAACACCACCCAGTCAGTCAGTCCGTCACTTTGACTGGACACAAAGCTGTACGTAATTTCTACTAATTAGTGTTGTTTTTATGAGTTGTTGTCACTGCGTAAAAATCTTTGGACTGATATGAACTCTTAGTTGTTGGCTAGGCTAAGCTAGCACACACAGGCTAACGATGATAACTAAATAAAATCCTGATGAGTCACCCTTCGGTTATAAACAGATGTTTCAGATAACTTTTATAAAGTTTCCGTCGACACCAACACCGAGCTGGAGCTCATTTAACGTTAGAGAAGTGTGAAGGGAGCGGTGGGTGTCCTTTTAAAGCTAAATGTACACCGCTCTTGCTTTAGACGAACTTGGACTAACGTTAGCTTTATGTTAGCCTAGCCTGCTCACCTGTACGTGTGATACCACCAGACTCTTGTTCCCCTCTCCATGATACTTCCAGTCGTTCTCGTCCATTTTGTCCAGTTCCATAACACCAACGATGATAAACTGAGCTCCCGTTAACGGTCAGAAAGAAACGACGGCACGGCAACATACAAGTACTCCAACTGACACAGCTAGCAATGAAGTAGCCTACCACAGAACCGACTGACTCCTTCTGCTGCCCGGCCCCGGTTGACAAAATCCGATTAAGACTTCAAAATAAAAGTCCAATTTGTGGACAATAACCATATATTCAAATCAAATGGGCTTTATAGGCATGGGAAACAGACGCCAAAGCATTTCTGAAATAAAAAAGAAAAATAGGCATACAATTAGTAATATCTAATAAAATAAAGTGTAACTTAAAGTGCTTATATTATGCTCATTTTCAGGTTCATAATTGTATTTAGAGGTTGTACCAGAATAGGTTTATGCGGTTTAATTTTCAGAAAACACCATATATTTGTTATACTGCACAATGCTGCAGCTCCTCTTTTCACCCTGTGTATTGAGCTCTCTGTTTCAGCTACAGAGTGAGGAATCTCACACCTGTACCATCTTTGTTGGGAGTCGGACATGGCAGTAAGTACTGCTAGTTTGTCAGTTGCAGACTGACCCTAATATATAGCCCTTAATATTGAACAGTTAAAGTGAGAATAGTGCAGAGAGTAGATAATCTGTCGGTGTCTGGCTAGATTTTTTTTTTTAAATGTCCCGTTTGTTCCGGACACACACTCCGCACTCTTGTCTGCTAAAAACGCAGCGATCCGACCAACCAGCAGCCTGCAGGTTTCCACGTCACCTTTTATGGTGCTTTTCCATTGCGTGGTATCTACTCTACTCGCCTCGACTCTACTCGCATTTTTTGGTTTTCCATTACGAAAAAAAGTCCCTGGGACCTGCTACCAGGTCCTTTTTTTCGTACTACCTCAGTCGAGGTTCTAAGCGAGCTGATGCGATACTAAAAGGTGACGTGGAAACCTGCAGGCTACTGGTTGGTCGGATCGCTGCGTTTTTAGCAGACAAGAGTGCGGAGTGTGTGTCCAGAACAAACAGGACATTTAAAAAAAAAATCTAGCCGACAGATTATCTACTCTCTGCACTATTCTCACTTTAACTGTTCAATATTAAGGGCTATATATTAGGGGATTTATGTTGTTTCCAATATTGCACACTGTTACTTTAAAAAAAACAAGACAATATATCAAAGAAAAGTTTTTATTTAGCTATTCAAGTAGCGCATCAAACCCTCCCGTCCATCCCGGTCTTCTTCCCCTGCACCCTGTGACAGTGTCCCCCCCCCCACGGCTCTGCTGGCCCAGATGCATCCCAGTCGTTGCCCCCACGGCTCTGCTGTTCCAGATGCATCCCAGTCATTGTCATAAGCCATGACTCTCATAAAGATTATACGAAGCCCAGCAGGTCAGAACCAGAGATTTCACCCGTCGGAGATCGCCCACCAGACGGTCTGCGGCGGCGGTTTTGCAAAGCGTGAATGCTCTGAAACACAAACGGTACACAGCAGACATATTTTGGTGTGTAATCATGGTTGCTAAAGTTCATGTACTTTATATAGCGTATAGTAAATACTGACCGGGGTCCCTAACACATGCAAATGTTAGCTAACGTTACCAGGAAACTTAACTTACCCTTTCGTGTCGGTGAACAACAGTCATGTCGACATCTGAACTCCGTCGGAATTCCCAAACTCCTGCTTTTTTTAGCGGTGATTTTTGTTGCTTCCTTTAGCTTCTTTTGAAACAAAACATTGGCGAGTAGCCAACGTGCTGTTGTGAATCACGTTGAAAATTACGTCATCACGCGTAACCAGCCACGCTAAGGCGTTACTCAATCTGCAATGGAAAACCGACCGAAAATGGGTCGAACCGTGTAAAGGCGAGTCAAGCCGTGTCGAGCCGAGTTGTTACCATCAATGGAAAAACGCCATTAGTATCGCATCAGCTCGCTTAGAACCTCGACTGAGGTAGTACGAAAAAAAGTCCCTGGTAGCAGGTCCCAGGGACTTTTTTTAGAGTCGAGGCGAGTAGAGTAGATACCACGCAATGGAAAAGCACCATTACTGTCTATGGTTGCAGAGCATGAGAGAGTGCCATTTTTTAAAATTATTATTTAGAATTCAATTTACAATCAGTCATCACAGTCCGTAAACATAAAAATATACATAATTAATTACAAATAATATAATAAGAAAACAAGTATGAAAGTGATAAATTAAACAGAAACAAATACAAAAAACAAAGTAGTTTACAAACTTCATCAATGATATTGACAGCAAGAGTTCTTAAATAGTTTTGAGTATATATCAGATATTAAAATAGCTTTCTTATTTGTTACCAATTTAATTTGGTTTGTGAATATGGAACTTACCTAACCGACAATATTGCCTGTTTAGTGTGTGTTGCGGTGCGTCTTGGACAGGGGTAGACAATTAATTTTCACAGGGGCCACATGAGAAACAGGGACTGTTGTGGAGGGCTGTACCAGGCAATTCAATTCTGGTCAATATTAATTTTATACAAGCTGTGACTGGTAAGGGCACAAATGTTATGATAATGACATGAAAAAGTGAAGCAGACATTACATGTCATGTTTGTCACGGAAGACAAAATGCAATTATGTCACATCAACATCCACAATGCATTGTGACCAAAATGTGCATGTTCTTTTGGCCATTTTTCAAAGTACAGCATTCAATTAACTTTACAAAGTGCTATTACAATTTCGTTTGTAGTCTAATTAAAGAATCTTCTTCTTTTTTCACTTTTTTCTTAGGATATGAAAAAGGAGTTCTGGACCCGATCAGACAGACATGAACAAATGAGCCGTTTTTATTATTAAAATATCAGTCTTGTCTGGCGTGTAACGTCTCTACCACGGTCTCTATTGTAAACCACGGACACAGATTTTTTTAGATTATTTAGTGACATTCACGCTTAAATTAGTTGTAAAACTGTGCCCAACCTATTATAAATAACACAAAGCTAACAACAAAGACCCGAGCACAAGCCTGATATTTCACCTTTCCACACCTGCACTAGCTAGCCTAATATCCAAATGGCTATACAATGGGAGTTTGACAGTCGTGACTCGTGTCCAAATGTGATGAATGAGTAGTAATGTGTATGGATTACCATAACAGTGATGCACGTCCTTTGAAATAAATATAAAACACAATCAACGGGATCGAAGTGACACAAGTTAATCTGGCATGAGTCTTTGCCACAACTATCTCCACAAGCATTACATGTGTGAACACCTCAGAAAGTTTCACTTATCTCTGTATGAAAGCATCTCAAATCAACTTGAAGTCAGATTAATAACGGAATGATAAGGCTACAAATATAACTGTGATAACGGAAAACTTTTGGAAAACACTGCGTTTGTAGTAGCCAGTTGTGAGCAGGCATCGATACAGCCACCCATGTTGTCAGTCTTGGTTCTTGCAACGGCATCACAAGTTAATTCAATGGCAGTATCTGTTTATACTTCAAAACAGCCTGTAAGTTAAACATAAGATATGAGGTTTTACACTCAGCTGGACGCAGCTTGGAGACAGCTCTCTGCTGTGGCAAAATGGGATCCCCTCTGATTAATTTGAGAGGCTATACATCTATAGGCAATTCAAATAGAAATGTATTATATTTCTGTAGGCTACAAGCTTCTGGCTCAACACAACATTATTTAATATTCATTATGCTTACTCATTCATCCAGATAAGACAAGTGCATCGTGGGTCGGAGAGAAATGTATTTTCAAATGTTTTGGATGTCTGGCACATACTGTAGAATTGACAAATAAAGTTGACTTGACTTGAAGTGGCAGCAGTTCGATCCAGTGTGGGTTCAATAAAGTCCTATGTTATTAAATGTCTGAATATCATATAATTATTAGGAAACACAATGTCAGATATCTACAATCCAATTATGTTAATTTCATATATCAATAAAGAAGAAAAGAAAATCATTCCAGATACGTCTAATTTGACGTAACTATGCCTAGAAAAAATGTACACAAAGTCGAAGTCAGATTCCAAATTCTTCTTTTATTTTGTTGACAGATTTGATCAATGGGTTTTACAGAGGGGTTTTTATTTTAGATGTATCCTATCACTGCATTAATCAGAATATGGTGTCAACAGCCATAAAATAATTTTTCGCCACGTTTTTAGGTATAAAATGTTACATAAACTAGGCTATGAATGACATCTGAACAAACCCCTCTGTAAAAGCGTTCAGAAGTGAAACTGAAGCTGTGTACTGCAGTTGAGTTTTCTAACTCAGAGTATGAGGAAAACCCCATTTCAATAAAATGGCCTTTACAGATAGAGATTACAAAATTCCACACATTTAGCAATGTGTTTTAACGGTGAAATGTTTACTAATGTAAATATCACAAGTCGATCTTGCGTCTCCGAGGTTTGCAAGTGACACACTCGCCAGACAACGGGTGATATTTCGAAACGACAACGGCTAATGTTTGCATGTCTGTCGGGACCACATGCTCAGCAACTCGCTTCTATAGTCAAGTTTCACAAGAAACCAACAAATGAATGTGAAAAGAAGCGAAGCGATCAGCACATAGACAGTTAAAGAAGATCAGCATGTTTATTTCCTGGTTTGTTGAGAATGGGTCCTGAAAGGCCACGCCCACACCACATCTGCCTCTATCACCAGTTAACTCAAAAAACCAGTTAAACCGAAACAACGGGAACGCCTGCTTGGCGGCCGGCCAGTGATTCTCAGACACCCCGCTATCAGCTGGAAGTCTCTCAACCCTCCCACCAGCCTTTGGGCCATTGACAAGTATCAAGTCAAAGCCAAACGTCAATTGAATCTTAAAATGTCATAGTCATTTCCAATGTTAAAATTGAGAAAAAAATCTTTTTTTTTCTATTTGAGATTTTAATATTTCCATTTTCATATTTAATTTAACGTATCCTTTATTAGCATCACAAGTGGAAATTATAACTTGCAATTTTGTTATTACACACAGATGCTCAGGTCCTATACATCCACTAATGGAGAAATGGAAAGGCGAGGTGAACTCTCCAGCTACCAGTCCACCACCAAACTTTTGATCCGTATGTGGACTTGAACCAGCGACCTCCCTACTGTCACCCCAAAACACGTTCCCTGACTGGGAATCGAACCCGGGGCCGCGGCGGTGAGAGCGCCGAATCCAAGCCACCAGACCACCATGGATATTTCTCATTTTCATATTATTTGAAATTAATAACAGATTTTAGTTAAAGCATTTGTTCCCCTTCTCTTTTGAAAATGTAATTTTGGCATGATTTTTCCTTATTGCATAGTAAAATAATAGTTTTAATTTGATCTTGCTTTCTCTTGGGACTTTCAATTTGAATTATGAATAAATATTTCCTCCATAGGGAAGATAGCTCTGCTGTAAAAAGATGTAAATGAAGATACTCATTTATTAATTTGTTCATTCATTAAGCCTATAAACGTCACATGGGAAGTGCAGAGCTTCAGTGGACTTTTTAAGGATTCTGGGCTCGGCCTACAGCGCAATGTCAAGTTGTTGCCACTGGTGTTTTCCGAAGAAGCCCGTCTAATGAGGATGTCCCCGGTCTCTGCAATCAATGCAGTTCTTAAATTATTTTGCTAATATTTGTCAAACACTGAAGACACGCTCTCTAATTGGTAGGACACAGCCTCTCAGCTGAGCGCGTGCACGGGACTACAGACAGGCTCGTTTCTATCATCGTGCTCGTATTATTTTGAAGCAGAGGCTATAGTTGTCGTAAAATGTACACGCATAATGAAATAATAAAACATTAAGACAATAAAGTAGACTTAAATGAGTAGTCAGCTGTTTGGGTGGAAGCCAGGCTTATAGAAAGCTTTGTTTATATCAAACATGAAACCTTAATGCATCCTTTAATATATTAGCCTAAGTGCATGAGGAGACAGGCTTATCATTTCTGACAATCACATAGGCCATGAAAGCAAATATGTTGCAAGGATATAGGATATTAAAGACAGAAAGTCAATTATTTATTAAAAAAAAATTTCGTGCTGCATCCCTACTTAAGTCTGCATTCTTAACCCATCCGTTATCTACTACGTTCCTCGTATACAGCAGAATGCCACAGAACCACACAGCAGCTAGTTATTTATAAATCAAAATGTTTTAATACGTATAAAAACAAGAAAGACAACACACGCACACCCACCCACCCACACAAACACACACACACACACACACACACACACACACACACACAGTATCAGGACACAGGTGTTTTATACATGATGAATCCTACAGATACAGAGGACATGTGATCTCTACTGTGACTGTCTTTTGTCGTCTCCTGTCCAGAGATCCGGGCTGAGGAGCTTTCCTGTGACGCTATGCTCTGGTTGGGAGAGGAAACAATCTGCACATCAAACAGGCTGCTGCTCACAGTCTATAGGACATCGGACTTTGTGTCTCTTTGTCTAAACCTGTTGGTGGCTCCTTTACAACTGTACACAGAAATCATCAGTCCATCCCTCCAATGTCATGTTTGTACGACTGCGAGACCAGACTCCCTGCGGAGGAACAAAGATACTGTCAGGCAGTCAAATCATGGGCAATAACACACAATATTCTCCTTAGGTCGACTACTGCAAATTCACAAATAATGGCCGGTATTCTAGTAATGGTCAAATTTCAAATAATAGCCATGACAAACAGATAAATAACAATAGGTATTAAAGGCCAGGTAAAAACATTGGAAGGGTGGAATTACCTATATTATAATGTCTAACATGATAAATTCAGTAAAATGTACCTTTCCACATCTTTAATTCCATCAGCACAACAGGGTCATGCATACTTACCACTCAGTTGAAAATACTTTTCTTTTTAACACGGTTTTCATTTACTAATTATTCCTAATTATTTCTACTGTGCTGTAATGTTTGAGTACCAAACGTCTGCAATCCAATTATACAATTAACTTATGTGTATTTGTTCATTGTGGGCTGTCAATGCTTGTCTTACTTTTAATAATGTAGTCCTAAACATAGTAGCCTAGTACTCTCTTATACTTGACATACTGTATATACAATATGTGACATACACAGTATACTGCACAACTGCATGGTTAACGCAGCTGATGGAAAACCAAATTTGTAAATGAAATTTCAAAGTAGGATGAGGTCAGACATCAATACCGAAAACATAGACGTACACAGTCGCCCCACATCTCTCGACACACAGAAACAGAAAAGACAGGACCTGAGCAGCGCGGCTACAGACACACGTTTATGTCACATGACAAGCCCGAGGTGGGAGTGGGAGCAGGAGGGTCAAAGGCCAAGCAGGAAGTAGATGTATACTAGCCAGGTAGCCTGCAGGGGAAACAAGCTGCACCATCCCACCACGGCAACATCCATCTGCCAACTACAGTCCAACTTCACTAAAGTTCAGTCGACAGCAAATTAGTCAGAGGTTGGTTAGCAGAGGTTACACAGTCAAAGCCACAGTCTGGGAGGGATACAACTATGACTGTATAAGAGGAGTCAATATAAATTCATAAATACTGTGGCTCTACCTCCAACTGTAAGAGGAGGACAAATGCTGTTTGGCCCTTATGTGAATAATTTCTACTTTTCTATTTTTTTTTAATGTTATGATTATGTGGTACTATTTGAGTAGACAAGTTCTGCATGTCTGATTAAGAGTTTCTGTTTAAAAGAATATTTAGCCAAAAAGCTGAACGGTAAACTACCATTTTAGCATGAATAGTAAACAGTATTATCTATTGCTACATCTGAGAAGGTGTCTTTGTTTCACCTTTGTTTCACTGCCCACATATGCTGAAAATAATTGGCTTACAAAATGTATTTTTGACCGAAAATGGGAGATTTCAGCAGAAGTGTTCAATCCTAAATCATAATTTCTTCTACCCCAAATATACCCCCATTTAACCTGTAGATTGTAAGATAAAGAATAATTGTATTCATCATTACTTTATCTCAAACATGATGGCAAGAATCAAAACCAGTATTTAATATAAACAATCTAAGCAATGGCTGCATAACAATATATCTGATAAATATTGTCGTAAAGTATTCTTGCAATATTCAGCTATTTTAAGGCCAGATCCCTTTTCCCTATAGCCATGCTAATGTGCATGTTGAAATGGGTTTAAAAGGCATGCTTTGTGTTTTATAATTGCCTTATTAAAAAGTGAAAAAGTGAGAGAAATATATGAACAACTTTCCATCTGTAACATTACAGTAAAAGATGTTTTGTCTGACAGATGAACTCCAGTTACAGTCTGGATTAATAACTGGACCAGATCTAATTTAAGGAAACACTGGTCTGATACACAATGCAGATTCTGTGTTTTGACCTCCAGACTGTAGCTTTCCATCCACTTACAGCGAGCTGTGTGGTTGGTTGGGTGGGCGGGGTGGGGTGGGGTTTTTGTGTTGGGTGGAAGCAATACGAGGGGAGGGGGGAGTGGGGTGTTGCCTTGGAGACAGGCCAGGCTGGTGAGGTAACAGTCAGACTAGCAGGGCTGCATGGCTAGCAGAGCTCCCAGACTGAGCAGCAGCAGGGGCAATGGCGTGCTTACCTGTGGCCAGGCCCCCCTCTGCCCTGCCCTTCATCCCTCCTCCTCCTCCTCCTCCTGGGCCAGAGCTGCCCAGGGCCTCCATGGGGAAGGAGGGCCGCTCGCCCCTGTAGGGCTTGGGTCTGAAGGGGAAGTCTTTGTCTTTACCTTTGGAGCCTTTGGGCCGCCCAGCTGTCTTCTTCTTGGACTTGCCATCCCCCTTCACTCCTAGTAAAGGGTGCACCTCTGAGGAGAAAGGGGATGGAATCAGGGTTAGAGTTCAGCTTTTCACAATAAAACAAAAGACCGACAAATTATACTTTTCAGCATTTTTGTGTACAGAAATTGGCGCACACTGTAAATTCATGGTAATGTACCTTTCCACGGCACTACTTCCATCAGTACATCAGAGTCACATACTCAACACTGTTATCAGCTTTTTAACACTACTACCGTTTACATTTACTGGATGCGGTTCCACTTTGCCATTTCTTTTTTTATCACATGCAAATATTTACTCATCAGTACTGAACACAAAATACAGCTGGAGATGATGGGAATGTCATTACTCGTTGTTTCGAAGGCATTTGGTATTGGACAAAGTTTAAATCCTCCATGGATCTGCAGGATCTTTTGATCTGATTGAAATGTTGTCATCGTTAAAACTTTTGAGGCTTGGAGGAAGTGTGCAGGCGTTACCTTTTCTTAACTGCTACTTACATATATGACAAAGGTCAAGGGATCACTAGCATTTTACAATTCATCTTAGGGCTGGGCCATATGGGTAAAATCAGACATCACGATATTCTTGACCAAATACCCCGATATTGATACTGTGGCAATATTCTAGTGTTGACAGTTGGTGCTTTAACAAAATATCTTCACACTTAGATTTTAGATAAATAATCATCAATAATGTGGACATAATGTCTATGAAGGGAAAAGGCAAATAATAGAACAGTTTGAACAGTCAGGTGAGTTCAGAAATCTAGTCTCATATCACAATATCGATATATCAACATATTGCCCAGCCCTAATTCATCGTGAGGGGAACATAAACGTCTGTACCAAATGTTGTGCCAATCCATCAAGTACATGTACATATTTCACTTAATAAGGGAAAAACTTTAATGTGATTGTGGCGACCGAGGAAAAGCCCTTAGGATTCTTCCTCTAGGGACAATAAACGTCTGTTCAAAATGTCATGGCAATAATTGTGGAGATATTTTAGTCTGGATCAAAGTGGAGGACCAACTGACCAACAGGGAGGCCTCTTAATAAAATACAATCAAAACCAGAGGAAATTAGAAATAATGGCCTGTCTCTCTCAGTTTCTAATGTCCTGCAATTGAGGAATATAAAGGCCCGGGCCAGTAGCTGAAAATGTACCCAATACAATAAATCTGACCGTGACATTACATCTTATACAGGATTTGTTTTTGTTGTGTTCCAGTCTCTCACCGTCACTAGGGACCCCCTGCAGTTCGATGGTGGTGGTGCGAGCCTTCTTCTTGGCCGGGCCTCCTTCAGATGAAGGCTGCCGCTGCTTCTTGTCACTGCCGGCCAACGCGTCCTCTGGGGCAGCAGTCTGGCCTGCAGCGTCTGGCGGGGGGCCGAAGGGGTTTTCCTCTGGATCTTCGACCTCAGGGGCGATTGGCAGGTAAAGCAGGGCCTTATAGTCCTCGAGTTCCTCATCACTACAGGACACACAAACAAGACCGTGAGTAGTTACATAGCTCACACAGATTGCAACACAATCAGTCTCTCTATTGTGCTGAATTAGCACCAAGCTAGATTTTTAGCTATGATATTTAAGACTAAAAGGTTTTGATGGCTCAGGGATGAGATGAGAATGTTGCTTGCACTGATGTAGTAAGATGTATTGTTATTTCTCACCTGCTGCAAAAAGCAACTATGGGGTCAACGGTGGTGACATCCACCTCTTCATCCTCTGCGGCGTCTGCACCTGTAACACAAGCCCAAGTGAGTGTCTGAGGCATCCAGGGAGAACCAGTAAAACCAGTAAGACCAGAAAGCAGAACAGGTGCTAGTATCAGCAGCCGGGTCACATTCTGATGGGGTTAATGCAAATCCGTGCAATACTGAGGTTGTGTATGGAATGCAGAATTATTGAGTGACTGCTATCTCAGCAACAACCGCAATAACAACAAAATACTTCAGGAGGGCGTGTACAAGAAATGAATGTGCTTGACTGTTTTGGACTAACAGGAAAAGGTTTTTTTCAAAGATTTTACACTTATTTGTTCTGAGATTCTCATACAAATGAGAACAATATTTTCAAGTTGTGTTTTTTTATTTATTTTTTTTCCCCGCAACTTCACTCTTTCTTTCCGTTTTACCAGTAATAAATTGTAAATTCTGCAGCTTGTTGTAAAAACACACCTTACCCTGTTTGAACAGGATTTACAACCAACATCAAAACAGCACAAATGAGAACCACCACAGCCCTCTGTAAGCCAGGAAAAACCTTGTCAGTCAAACTGTATTGTAGTGTGTGTGTGTGTGTGTGTGTGTGCGTGTGTGTGTAAGAGAGAGAGATCTACCTGTCTGCTCGGGTTCACTCTTATCTTCGTCCTCAATGTCGAATTCGGACTCGCGCTCCTCGTACTCCACATTCTCGTCCAGCTCTTTAAAGTCTGGAGCGAAAGCGCTCCAGTTTTCCTGCAGACAAACCAATTACGATCACACCATGCCACTGTTTTCTGTTTACCATAATATTGATGGAGAGTATGAGAAACATGAGAGTTTGACAATGAAATTATCCATGTTACCATGTTTATTCATGTCCATCCAGTCTTTACTGTTCCTGTCTACTTACCACTTGGTTCTGAGCCCAGATGGACACCACCCCACTGGAGATGGAGGCGATAATGGGACGGACTGGATGCCACTGGAGAGAGGTCAAGGTGAGATGGGTAAATGATGTAATGTAAACTGCACAGCATCTTTTTTTCTGAGCTTGACCATAGACTATTAAAACAGATCGGTGATGTTGTTTTGCCCTCATTGTTTTCCATTAAGTTAGCTGGAAGCGATCTTATGTAGCTAGGGTGCATTTTATGTGGAGTGAGCACTGAGCTGGACTGTTTAAAAAAAGCTACATTGTTTGCCAGCAGCTGGCAAAAGTGTTGTGTCGATGGTAAATCTCAGTGTTATACTAAGCCAAAATTTCACTTTTGACATCCTTACAGCGACATCCAGCAGCAGCTCTCCTCTGGTTCCATGGAGGATCTTCACCAGGTTGCCAATGCTCTTCTCCCAGATGTAGAGGGCGTGCTGCCTGGCTGAACCGGCCACAATGTACTCGCCATCGCCGGAGAAACAGCAGCGCTTCCACGGAGTCCTGAATACAGAAAACACAGGTGAGGTAAATGAACAAATAGAGATGAGAGGAAAAGACCCTTTCTCAGTAAGCACTGGCCTCAGACACTTTGATTACAGTCTGTGGACGTGAAGCGGTGAACTTCTTTTACTGCAATTTTCCACATAGTACGCTGACATACCTGTTGACCAGGTCCTGTAGTTTCTGCATGGGTTCAGGTTCACCGTCTCGGCCACAGGTCAGTATCTCCCTGCCGTCATAAACTCTGATGATCCGGTCTGCTGTGTTTATGAGAAAGCAACTGCGCAGAAAACCGGGCAGGTGGACAAAAAGAAGACATACTTCATTGATCCCTGAGGTGAATTTCAATTTTGCAGTCAACTGCCGGTCTTCCACTGCATGGTGCCTGCTTGCCTCGCCATTTTTGGTTTTCCATTACAAAAAGTCTGGTACCTGCTATTTTTTTAGTACTACCTACGTCGAGGTTCCAAGTGAGCTGAGGCGTAACAAAAAGGTGACGTGAAACCTGCAGAATCGTCACTAATCACTGCGTTGTCATTGCTAGCGACAGACGGGGGTGGTCCTGAGCAAACCCGCCGTGTTTAAGTAGTTTATCTGTGTTTTTTTTGCTGCCTCCAGCTTCTTTTGAAACTAAATATGTCTTCAGGCTGTGGCAACACGCCGAGAATCAAAAACAAACAACCCGTGGTTGAGTCGAGACGAGCCAAGCAAGTACCATGTAATGGGAAAACACCAATAGACACTGCTTAGAGACTCCGCGGCTCTGATTGGTTGTTTTTTCTTTTGGGCGCGGTGGAATGTTGGAAATGCCATTAGGAGTAGGGAGAAGCAAACAAACATGATTTTTTTCACAGATGATCTGTCTAATGTCTGACTGTCAGGATAAAGTGACATTTTCAACATATATGACAAAAACTTATTTTTATAAAAGTTACCAACTTAACTTTTAAAGTAAGTTGCTTTTTTTCCTGTGAACCAGGTGTAAATACAGGAATATGGATCTGTTCTACAATCAACATGGAATCATTTGGACTGTCTCACAGAACAGAGAGACTAGAGCCTGAACTAGAGTCTAATGTTAAATGTGTAGATTATGTTTATCTGTCCAGGTTTAGAGACCCAAAGACCCCCTGTTTTCTCTCACCTGCCCTTGCGTGCAAATTCAATTGATTTGATGGCAGTGGTGTTGCTGGTGCCAGTTGTCACTCTGAAGGAAGCCACCAGCTCCTGAGTGTTTGTGTTCAACACCAGAATCTGAAACAACAGACAGCGGGAGACACAATGGAACTGATTTGCTGTCTCATCTGATCTACAGTACAACCATTCAGGTGAAAAGTGGTGCAGTCTATGTGGAGGGCTGCTAAACTGCACTGATATCTGCTAGTGTCTTTTTAGATTTTACCACTGGAAACTTTCTAATTCTACACGTAGAACTCTAGGCACTGAGCCTAGAGTACCTCCAAAATTCATATTTACTTATGCTGTTTTGAAATGCAGGGATGTGATTGAACGGTGCACTGTGAACACGGTTTTGTCTGACCTTTCCTTTGGCATTGCCAGTGTAGATGTACTCCCCCCGCCTGTCAAAGGCCGCCACAACATTCAGGTCTGAGTCGTCGTCCACCGGCAGGACAACATGTTTGGAGTCTGATAGAGTCAGCAGGACAGGGGCTGACTTCATGGGACACACCAGAACCTTGTCCCTAAAACACAACCATAATTTATTGTATATGTATAAAAAAAAAAAATATAGCAAAGTATATTAATTTAACTGAGGACTGATCAATGACAAATTAAATCTGACCAACAGTCAGATGTAACATGTACACACAGAAGCAGTCAGGTCACTCACATGTCTCTGGGGTGGCATTGCAGTTTCAGGATGGGTGAGGGGAAGCGGAACCTCTGGTCACAGTCTCCAGTCAGGACGTCCCACTGCGAGACAATGTTGTCTGTGGACGCACTCACCAGCTTGTGGCCGTCTCGGCTCCAGCTGCACACACACAAATAAATAGTGGAACCTACGGTGGCCTTCAGGCAATATTTGTTATGACTAACCATTTTTTATCTTTTGTTAAAACAACATACTTAACACCTAATTTACAACATGGACACATAACCTCCACCCGAACACCCTTCTTCGTTATTACCACTTACTCAAAGAGAAGGTAACATAACCAGAATTATTTAATACAATACAAAAACAAAATAAACAGCTGTAAACCAAATAAACATAATGTATATGTGACAAAACACTAAGCTGGACGTAGCTTTTTATGTGCCTATCCATCCCGCTTAGGATTGAGGCCTTGAGGTAATACTGTAAACGTGAAAGGCCCTCTCTAGAGCCAGTATGTGGTGTGTCCGTTCTGGGCTACTGTAGAAACATGGCAGTGCAATATGGCAGGCAGTGTGGAAGGGGACCCGCTCCCTATGTAGGTATGTAGGGCTCATTCTTAGCTAACAAAAACACAATGATTCTTAGTTTAGGTGATTATACACGCATTACCTCACTAAGATGGAGCAGGTGAGGCAGGTAAAAGATGAATGTGTATGTGTCTCACCATAAAGAGCAGACTGGGTGGATGTGTGCACTGATGATTTTGGCGATACCCCGGGTGAGGAAGTCCCAGATGACGATGCGCCCGTCGTTGCAGCCCACGGCCAGCAGGGTGCCCCAGCGGTTGAAGGTGCAGGTGAGGGCCATACTGATACAGTCCAGAGTGCCATCTGCCTCCTAACAACACACAAACACACAATGACACACAGCCAGAGAAGTTTGCATCGTCCAGGAGTAAGCTTCACATATGACTGTTCCCTAAATCAAAAGATCATCTTCCATGTGTATTAGTGTTGGGATGAATTCAGTACACAAATATTAACAGCGTTTCTACCAAGCTCATGTGTCCATTAAGAGCTGGTGGCTTACCTCTGGATAGTTCTGCCCGAACGATTCTAGGAGGGGAATATCAACAAGAGAGTGATGAGAAACATTTACGAAAAAAAAATATCATTCAAATGCCAGCTGGCTCAGAAACACAACCTTCCACAAATGTATTCTAATAACCACAGACCAGTTATTCTGCATGGTATTGCAGAGTACTTGGGCTTTGGAATAGCAGTCGAGTCAAGCATTTTAACAGTTTTATTCATCTGAGATTAAAATCAGGTATTCATTACAAATACAGTGGGTACGGAAAGTATTCAGACCCCTTTAAATTTTTCACTCTTTGTTTCATTGCAGCCTTTTTCCAAAAATCTAAAAAGTTCATTTTATTTCTCAGTAATGTACACTCAGCAACCCATCTTGACAGAAAAAAACAGAAATTTAGAAATTTTTGCATATTTATTAAAAAACAAAAACTGAAATATCACATGGTCATAAGTATTCAGACCCTTTGCCGTGACCCTCATATGTAACTCAGGTGCTGTCTATTTCTTCTGATCATCCTTGAGATGGTTCTACACCTTCATTGGAGTCCAGCTGTGTTTGATTATACTGATTGGACTTGATTAGGAAAGCCACACACCTGTCTATATAAGACCTTACAGCTCACAGTGCATGTCAGAGCAAATGACAATCATGAGGTCAAAGGAACTGCCTGAAGAGCTCAGAGACAGAATTGTGGCAAGGCACAGATCTGGTCAAGGTTACAAAAAATTTCTGCTGCACTTAAGGTTCCTAAGAGCACAGTGGCCTCCATAATCCTCAAATGGAAGACGTTTGGGACGACCAGAACCCTTCCTAGAGCTGGCCGTCCGGCCAAACTGAGCTATCGGGGAGAAGAGCCTTGGTGAGAGAGGCAAAGAAGAACCCAATGGTCACTGTGGCTAAGCTCCAGAGATGCAGTCGGGAGATGGGAGAAAGTTGTAGTAAGTCAACCATCACTGCAGCAATCCACCAGTCGGGGCTTTATGGCAGAGTGGCCCGAAGGAAGCCTCTCCTCAGTGCAAGACACATGAAAGCCCGCATGGAGTTTTTAAAAAACACCTGAAGGACTCCAAGATGGTGATAAATAAAATCCTCTGGTCTGATGAGACCAAGATAGAACTTTTTGGCCTTAATTCTAAGCGGTATGTGTGGAGAAAACCAGGCACTGCTCATCACCTGTCCAATACAGTCTCAACAGTGAAGCATGGTGGTGGCAGCATCATGCTGTGGGGGTGTTTTTCAGCTGCAGGGACAGGACGACTGGTTGCAATCGAGGGAAAGATGAATGCGGCCAAGTACAGGGATATCCTGGACGAAAACCTTTTCCAGAGTGCTCTGGACCTCAGACTGGGCCGAAGGTTTACCTTCCAACAAGACAATGACCCTAAGCACACCGCTAAAATAACGAAGGAGTGGCTTCACAACAACTCTGTGGCTGTTCTTGAATGGCCCAGCCAGAGCCCTGACTTAAACCCAATTGAGCATCTCTGGAGAGACCTGAAAATGACTGTCCACCAACGTTTACCATCCAACCTGACAGAACTGGAGAGGATCTGCAAGGAGGAATGGCAGAGGATACCCAAATCCAGATGTGAGAAACTTGTTGCATCTTTCCCAAAACGACTCATGGCTGTATTAGATCAAAAGGGTGCTTCTACTAAATACTGAACAAAGGGTCTGAATACTTATGACCATGTGATATTTCAGTTTTTGTTTTTTAATAAATATGCAAAAATTTCTAAATTTCTGTTTTTTTCTGTCAAGATGGGTTGCTGAGTGTACATTACTGAGAAATAAAATGAACTTTTTTGTTTTTTGGAAAAAGGCTGCAATGAAACAAAGAGTGAAAAATTTAAAGGGGTCTGAATACTTTCCGTACCCACTGTACATAAAGAAACAAGCCTGAGTATATCCAAGACCAAAACTGGAAACTTTAAACAATTAAGTTGAATATTCACCAGTAAGAAGCAGGAAATTATCCATGAGTAAAGTGAGAGAAATCTTGAAGTTTTATCCAAAGTCTGAGCCAGTTATTCATAAGATAGAACTGTATGGACATTTACAAGAGAAAAAAACATTTACCCAATGTTTACGTGAAAGAATTCATCAACAAAAAGGGTAGAGCAGCCAATTTACAAGATAACATGTAGCATCAAACAGAACAGCCTTCATCCTTGATTTCAAAGAACAGAGTTTGTTTTTGGGATTGTCCTAATGTGGCTGTCGAAATTCAGATCAGAGTCTGTGACAACACAAAGATGTCTGGCTTTGTCCGTTTGTCAAGATCAAGGTCAAGATGAAATAGCAGGAAATACGGAAACCAATTTAGAGCAATTGGTATTATCAAACACTAAGCAATATTACATTGCAAACAATTATCAGACCAGAATGTAAGAAGTTGAATATGAGGGTTATTACAGCAGTGACGTGTTAAAAACAGCATAAAACAACTTGCAGTATATTCTACTCTAGTTTATTCTACTCTAATAAAACAGAAGAGCCGTGGTCTTAGGATCAACCACTATTTAATCAAAGCTCTTTCTCAACAGGAGAAAAGACTGGTATTGGAAGAGGGTTAACACATGTATGGTTTGTTTATATTGGACTAAGGCAGACAGTGATGGATAGTAACTATGTACATTTACTCCTGT
The DNA here is from genome assembly GCA_026937815.1 of Etheostoma perlongum. NCBI lineage: Eukaryota > Metazoa > Chordata > Actinopteri > Perciformes > Percidae > Etheostoma > Etheostoma perlongum. The sequence continues at coordinate 18,446,309 of CM049374.1, forward strand.
ACTGTAACTACTTAACCCTTGTGTTGTCCTCCCTGGTCAAAAAAGCACAAAGATTTGGCATTTTTGTCCCTTTTTCAGACTTTAGTTTTTAGTTTTCACTAACACCACCTTACTACCACTAGTTTTGCCGTACTTTTTGGAATTTATGGTCAATAACCCTCATTTATATAGAATTATACCTAATATATGAATTAAAAAGCAGTAATTATGAATTATTTTGACGAATAGTTAGGATCAGAGGAAGATACAGATGAGTTTAGTCAGGAATGAAAGTGATCAATTGTATTCGCAAAGAGCATTGTAAGGAATCAAATCCATTTTTTTGTGGTAATTTGGTTAAAAAAAAAAAAAAAAAAAACCATATTTCAGATATAGACATTTTTTAAAGGAGTCAGATTTGACCCGAGAAAAATAGGAGGGTTAAGTTCAATTTTGACATACTTGTACTTTACTTGACTATTTAATTTTTCTGCTACTTTATTGTAGGATCAGGATTAAAGCAGCAACATTTAATGTGGAAAAACTGCTTCTGTAATAACTGATTTTCCCATTGTGGGAGGAATAAAGTATCTGATCTCATTCAAATAACGTTAGAGCCATCGAAGCTAACGTTAGCGCTATGTCTGCTTCCATCATTATAACCAACGTTTACATATGAACTCAGTTACTGTAGGGAACACATTTAACGTTTAACACAAGTTAGCAGTGTGATTCTATTACTACATGTATTTTTATTTGACTTGTTTCGGTTGATATTAACTTGTTACTAGCTAGCTAAGCTAATACAATGCTAACCATAACAAGCTACGTTAGCTAGATACATAGCGTTACCGATGTATGAAAAGTCAGTTTTATTGTAAACAAAGACAAAAAAGATTCATTACCGAGCAGTTCTAGGTTCATTACTGGACAACTGAGGATCCAACTGTCCTTAACGACTTGATTTCACAGAATATTTTTATTTTAAATTTTACTTCTGCTACGACTGGCGCCGAGCCACTAGCGGGGACCCCAAACAATGCGTCGTAGAATATGCCTGCACCAAATTAAAGGATTTAGCTCGTCTTCTTCTTCTTTGGGTTTTAACAACGGCAGCTTGCATCCTTAATGGTGGATTACTGCCACCTTCTGGACTTAGTGAACTCCTACAGTGGCCAGTTCAAGAGTCAACATCCAAGATTTCAAATTTACGTGCAAATATGAACTATGACTAATATACATATAAACATAATAACCTGTAAACTGACTGATTGAATAAGAATAAGAACAATATATAGCAGGGAATAAGTTATAAGATGTAAGATGTAGCTTCTATTCTATTATAATGTGAGTGTGTGAAAGTTACTGCCAACATCACCATGTAGCACTTGACCCTTGACTGTTATCTATAGACCTACGTATCTTTGACTTTATGTCTTTAATCTAGATGTGACTTTATACAGGCCTGTATGCAAATGTGTGTGTGTGCGTGCATTCGTGCATGCGTGCTTGAATCTACATCATAATATCAGAAAATTGATGTCGATAGACAGATAAATAAAGGTATACCAGACAGAGGCAGTAACCTCCACACACAGTCGGTAGACTGTATATTAATATAATATATTATTTATATATATATACAGTCTATGCTGGTGAGGCAGGACCCGGAGCTGGACCCGGAGCAGGATCCGGAGCAGGATCCGGAGCTTTTATTGTGAAGACAGGAAATCGCTTTTGGACGGTTGGTTTCAGCGGTTTCAACACCAACCGCCCAAAAGCGACTTCACAATAAAGTCTCAATAGAAATTAGCTTGAAGTAAACTACAAAAATTCTTAAAAACACTCCGAGTGGTATAGCCTTTATTTCACTGTGGAATCAAACACTAGATATTAATAGACATATGATTACAAAAATAAGGACATGTTCTTCAAACTACTGAAACTACAGTTCCCCACTTAGATCTTTAATGGCAAAAGATTCTTGTTGTCTCAAGATGTGTCAGTTTTTACGTTAAGAAGATTTCTTCAACACATATTAGCCATTGTTTCTCCAGTACCTTGTGATAGCCTTTTACTTCCCAAATATCTGTCACTTCCCATTACACTTCAAAACGATTACAGAGAGTACCAAACAACTGTCAGGCCTTTGTGTCACTTGTAGCCCATGTATTAGTCATAGCCCTTTAAAGCCCACTGTGATGGGGCTATACCAAAACAGAGAATGGAGAAGAAGGATTCCAGCACACACACAGAGGGAGTGTGACTTACTGTTAGTTTCTGCTCTGGACACCATTAAACCGTTTACACATAGCCTACACTACACATTTACAGCAAATATTTGTTTATTCCTATCTTAATGTCATTACATTTTGACAAATTCATTCTTCTAATAGCCTATAGCTAGATTATACACATCATATTTTAATTATATTTTTACTTGTATTTCTCTACTGTACTATTGCTACTACCCCTGGGTAGTAGCAATAGGGGTAGGGTCGCTGGTTCAAGTCCAAGGACCAAAGGATGGTGGTGGACTGGTAGATGGAGAAGTGCCAGTTCACCTACTGGGCACTGCCAAGGTGCTCTTGAGCAAGGTACCGGACCTCCATCTGCCCAGGGTGCCTTCCCATGGGCAGCCCCCCCTCCACACACACACACTCTCTGATGTCTCCATTTACTGCATGTATAGGTATTGAGCATGTGTGTGTAATGTGTGTAATAATAACACAGTGTAAATTGTAATTGTAATTCACCCTTGTGGGATTAATAAAGTTTACATTATTATTATTATTATTATTATTATTATTATTATCAATGTATCAGAATAGGCCTATATAATTCCTCCCCCCGACACTCACACACGCTGTAGCCTAGTCCACCTCATCACTGAGAAGTATTTTAATTTGAAGGGGCTTAACGGAAGTCTGTGTGTGTGTGTGTGTGTGTGTGTGTGTGTGTGTGTGTGTGTGTGTGTGTGTGTGTGTGTGTGTGTGTGTGTGTGTGTGTGTGTGTGTGTGTGTGTGTGTGTGTGTGTGTGTGTGTGTGTGTGTGTGTGTGTGTGTGTGTGTGTAGGCGCCACGTCGGCAGAACCAGCAGGGTGAAAAGAGAGCTGCGTAGCTCAGCCTGTTAACTGGAACTGTGTGTGTGGAGAAGTTAGAAAGCAGCAGATTTACGCTGTACAGGCGTAAAACACGCGAAGAAGAGGCCGTTTCCAGTCACAGCAGCAGGTTTCCCACACACACACACACACAAACACAGAGAAAATACATTAATTTAAAGCAGAGTTTGGTTCGGAGGCTGAAACAGAAGCTGCTCCTGTCTCAAGTTTCTCTGTCAGGTGTGTTGTGGGAGAAGCACTGCGAACAATGGTGAAGGTAAGGACTAACCCGCATGCTTTTAATGTTCAAATATATGGAAATATTGTTGTTACTGCGCGTGACTGTTGTTTTTTTAACAGCATGCAGGCAGTAGACTACGACGAACGAATAGTCTTTTCAGCAGCAGGCTGCATGAGTGATGATGTGGAATATGAATATGAATATGATAAGAGCTTTCTTTATTGTTGTAACCCCTTCAAAAAAATGTCGCCTATACCTCTGAAAAGTGTATCTTTTCTATCCGTTAAACTGAAGCGTCACAGCTTCCTGCAAATGTTTCTCAAACTCTGATGTCAAATCCGCATTTAAAAAAACTCCCTTTTTTTTTTTACGTTAGATTAGTCTTCCAGACCCAGGAGTGGCAACATTTATCAGAAAACTCGCACAACTGGTGCTCAACCTTTGGGGTCTGGGCCCCTTTTTGTTGGATCACAAGAAAAAAGAAAAAAGGGGAGTGGAGTGATGGTTTGTTCATATTATAGGAAATAGTATTTCTATTATTGAACATGTTAAATCTAAACATATAGTTTAGTTGCAGTTTCTCACCTTTTAATAAGAGGGGGGGCTTAATTTGAGGGGTCACAAGTCAAAAGGGTTACTTGTTACCTTTGTACAAGGGTTACATTGGTGACATGGCCACCAGTGGGAGGTGGGGGAATCTCCTGCTCATGTTCAGTGTGGCTGCCATTTACTTTAATTATATTTTTATTAAACAAAATATGAGCAAAATACCACACTGTATAATCATTCCATCATCAGTGATTTTAAGAAGAGAGAAAAAAAGTATATAGTATTTGAGAAAATACAGAATGCACCCACACATAAATATGTACACAACATTTTAAATCAAATAAAGTTGAAATCGTTAAAAAGGTCCCGCATTTCAACATCATCTTTAGAGTGTAAGCCAGATAATTACATGTTTAAATGGGAGTCTGACTCCAGACGGCTAGACAGAGATTTTGAATCTGTACTGTGAGGAAAATAAGTATTTGAACACCCTGCTATTTTGCATGTTCTCCCACTTAGAAATCATGGAGGGGTCTGAAATTGTCATCGTAGGTGCATGTCCACTGTGAGAGACATAATCTAAAAAAGAAAAAAATCACAATGTATGATTTTTTTTTTTTTTTAAACTATTTATTTGTATAATACAGCTGCAAATAAGTATTTGAACACCTGAGAAAATCAATGTTAATATTTGGTACAGTAGCCTTTGTTTGCAATTACAGAGGTCAAATGTTTCCTGTAGTTTTTCACCAGGTTTGCACACACTGCAGAAGGGTTTTTGGCCCACTCCACACAGATCTTCTCTAGATCAGTCAGGTTTCTGGGCTGTCGCTGAGAAACACGGAGTTTGAGCTCCCTCCAAAGATTCTCTATTGGGTTTAGGTCTGGAGACTGGCTAGGCCACGTCAGAACCTTGATATGCTTCTTACAGAGCCACTCCTTGGTTATCCTGGCTGTGTGCTTCGGGTCATTGTCATGTTGGAAGACCCAGCCTCGACCCATCTTCAATGCTCTAACTGAGGGAAGGAGGTTGTTCCCCAAAATCTCGCAATACATGGCCCCGGTCATCCTCTCCTTAATACAGTGCAGTCGCCCTGTCCCATGTGCAGAAAACACCCCCAAAGCATGATGCTACCACCCCCATGCTTCACAGTAGGGATGGTTTTCTTGGGATGGTACTCATCATTCTTCTTCCTCCAAACACGGTTAGTGGAATTATGACCAAAAAGTTCTATTTTGGTCTCATCTGACCACATGACTTTCTCCCATGACTCCTCTGGATCATCCAAATGGTCATTGGCAAACTCAAGATGGGCCTTGACATGTGCTGGTTTAAGCAGGGGAGCCTTCCGTGCCATGCATGATTTCAAACCATGACGTCTTAGTGTATTACCAACAGTAACCTTGGAAATGGTGGTCCCAGCTCTTTTCAGGTCATTGACCAACTCCTGGGCTGATTTCTCACCTTTTTTAGGATCATTGAGACCCCACGAGGTGAGATCTTGCATGGAGCCCCAGTCCAAGGGAGATTGACAGTCATGTTTAGCTTCTTCCATTTTTGGATTTGTGGAGGAGTACAATTTTGTCTCTAGTGTCTTTGGACAGCTCTTTGGTCTTGGCCATGTTAGTAGTTGGATTCTTACTGATTGTTAGGGGGCTGTGTCTTTATGCAGCTAACAACCTCAAACAGGTGCATCTAATTTAGGATAATAAATGGAGTGGAGGTGGACATTTTGAAGGCAGACTAACAGGCCTTTGAGGGTCAGAATTGTAGCTGATAGACAAGTGTTCAAATACTTATTTGCAGCTGTATCATACAAATAGTTAAAAAATCATTTTTTTATTTTATATTATGTCTCTTACAGTGGACATGCACCTACGATGACAATTTCAGACCCCTCCATGATTTCTAAGTGGGAGAACTTGCAAAATAGCAGGGTGTTCAAATAATTATTTTCCTCACTGTAATTCAGTTGAAATAAATCAATTTACATGCACAGAATGCGAATTTTATTTTATTCTATCTCCTATGAAATATGAACTTGACACGCAGAGCAACAGAAGGAGATTCAACCCAACGTCAACAGCATCAATATATTCCTGCAACCGTGTGTGAGGTTACAAGTCTGTAGTTTAGGACATAATAAAAAGGGGGTTTGCCTTGAGCGCACCACTGACGTAGATGTAAGCTTTATTCCGCCTGTTTAGAGACAGATTAGAAACGATTGGTCAAAATCTGTGCAGCAGAGGTAGATATACTGACTTTTCTTCATTTCTAGTATGTGTTAATCTTCAAAAACACAGGATCCTACATTTCCCATAACGCAGCTGAACAGCATCTTTCATTAGACTCCCCTCTGTGCCTGGTGAACACTTACGTCTTTTAAATGCCACACCTCTAGTTTGTAAGGGAGGCTTTCTTAAAAATTATAAATGTTGTCTTTAACCTTAAGATGACATAACCCTGATGACCTCATCTGTGCTATTTTACTGCCTTGATGGTGTTGACCAAAAAACTGTTTTCACAGGCTGAGGAGTAAAGCATCACCTACCAACACCTGTTTTGTCTCTTAAATGGGAAAGGTTACAACTGGCATTCTTTCCCGGAAAAAAAATGACTTTAATGTAGTCTGATTATTGATTCCACCTGCAAAGGGCAGTTATGGAAACATGACACCCAAGTGGACACGGACATTTTTGCCCATTTCCGGGGCGATGCTATGACGTACATCCCCACGGTCGGTAACTTCAGACACAAATTCCATTTGTCTCTGTTCAGTCGCTGGCACATTGTTTCAAATTAGTAGGCACTGGGTTTGCAAGACAGACTGAATCAGTAAAAGATATAAAAAAGAACCATTGTGACATTTTTACTGGCCTTCTGATCTTTAGGTTTTTTTTCTTAGTATGAAATCTTCCTCGAGCCCGGTAGATGTTATACCAACTTTCTTATTTAAAAATGTCCTTGGGTCTGTGAGTACCTGTGTTGCCTCTATAATCAACAGCTCTCTGCAAACGGATTGTGTCCCATTGTATTTTAAATAATCAGCCACTATTGAAGAAAACCAATCTGGATCTATCAACTTCTGCAAACTATAGGCCTATCTCCAGGATGCCTTTTCATTTCCCAAATTTTAGAAAAAGTTGTTTCCAAACAGCTCTCTGCTGTCCTGGCCGCCCACAACATTTTAGACAAATTTCGGTGTGGCCTCCCTCAGAAACACTCAACAGAAAATGCTCTTCTTAGTGTCCAATGATTTAAAGATGTCTTCTGATGCGAGTAAATGTTCGGTTTTGGTGCTGCTGGACCTTAGCACAGCTTTCGTTACTGTCACGCCATCTTGCTTGAAAGACTTAAGCACTGGGTTGGTATCTCTGGGAGCAGTTCTCCTCCCTCTTTCAGATAGAAGTTGTTCTATGTCTCTTGGTCCCTTTTTCTTTGAAACTGCTGCCCTTTCTTGCGGGGTGCCTCAGGGCTCTGTATTAGGTCCGATTTATTTTTAATTTTGTATACGTTTCCCTTAGGCCACATAATTAGGCAGTTTGGAGATATCTTCTAACCAGGGACTACTGGTGGTTCCACGCAACTGACATATGTTCTGCAGTCTGACGCTTTTAGAAAGCCGCTGAAGACACGCTTGTTTCAACTCGCTTTTGTCTTATGTTTATAATTTGGGGTTTTTAGTCTTTTAATCTTTACCTTCATTGGTATAGTTTGTATTTTTAACAAATGTTTATTGTGTGAAGCACTTTGTGATTGTCTGTAAAAAGGTGCTATATCAAATAAATGATAAAGTGAATGGCATCAGCTGATGGAATGCCATTAAAACATTGAAGGTGGGTGTATTTAGAACAAAGAGAGCCTGAGGTTTTCGTGTGTTTTTCAGAATGTGAACAACGTTAATGTGGAGCCCCAGCCTGGGACCACTGTGGCCCCGGATGAAGCTGAAACCGTCAACAGCCAACCTACAGAGGGTAAGCAGCAAGCTCCCCTGGCTGTGGCTAAACGCTGAGACGTCAGCAGGGAATATGGTGTAATCTATGCTTACATGTTGCCCGCTGCTATTTCAGAAACTGTTAGTTTGTCAGGGGAGTATGTCAGTGTCTGTTTGTGTAAGAGCTCCAACCTGCTATTGTCGTCCAGACGCACCAGTTAAGGCTGCTGCTGCTCTCAGTAAACATCCCTGTTGTTAATAGATGAAGGATAATTCTGTTTTTAGTATCGGTTCTGATGACCGTTTACCCACCAGGTAAATTGTAGAGATCAAACCATCAGGGTTGTTAAAAAGTCCCGATACACCCCTAGCGATATTATAGCTCTACAAATATCAAAATCTTATCTGAGCTGGTCTGGACTGATTTATGGTGCCCAGTGGATATTTCCTAATTCTTTGGTGATACCCTGACTTTCCCTCTAGTGTCACCAGCAGGTCAACGTTTTCACTTATCCAGTGAAGTATTTCAACATTTAAGATCTAGATGTATTGGCAAACAAAGATTTGTAAATATATTTCTATGGTCCCAAACAATGTAACATTTACTATACTTCCTATACTTTTCATCTACCGCCAAATATTTATTGTCCATTACTTTGGTTTATGTCCAAATACCTGCAAAAACACTTCAGCTGTACTTTGCGTTTATTGCTAAACATGTTATAACACATTATACTAAGAAGTCAGAAAGTATTGAGAGACGAATCAACACATTGTTGAATTGGGTCTTTTTAATGGGATTTGTGGACAAAAAAAGATATAGAAAAGGATCTTAACCTTTTGTTAAATATCTATTAGGAGTATACAAGAACAATACAGCATTGATTATGATGGTTTTATTTCTTATTTCCCTGCCCACTGTAGCTCTACATGCCCATAGGAACCAGAAAGTCTACTAATCTATCATCATATAGTTAGATGGCGGGACACACAAAGCATCATAGTTCTTTATAAACACTACATTCTTTTTTTTCTTTCTTTTTTTTACTCAGGAGTCCATGGTAGTAAACTGGATATTGATGCTTCATGTATGTTTGATTTGTTTTCAGATTCTGGTAAGGACCATGTGGTGGCTCCCCCTAGCATGATGTGGCGGGTGACCGGTGGCCTCTTCAACGTCACCAAGGGAGTGGTGGGCGCCGCGGTGGGTGGGGTGGCCTGGGTGGGCGGCAAGAGCCTGGAGATCACCAAGTCAGCCGTGACCACGGTGCCCTCGATGGGGGTGGGGCTGGTGAAGGGCGGGGTGTCTGCCGTGGCTGGCGGCGTCTCAACGGTGGGCTCGACCGTCGCCAGCAAAGTCCCGTTCACAGCCAAGAGGAAAGACAAGGCTGAGTGAAGAGGAGGCTGGTGAAGAAGATGATGATGATGATGATGATTGATGATGACGATGGAATTGCCCCGCCCTGAGCCAACAGAGAGAGGCTGATCTCTGTCTACAAGTCAAACTCCACAGTGCCTTCTGACGCCTTTCTCGGGCTCAAACATTAGTCTTGTCACCATGCAGAGATCAAGACTTTGATGCAAATACACTACATTCAGCACCAAAAAAGTAAGTCATTAGTACTACGATTCTGTGACAACCCAGAATTACCAGAAAAATGCTGAGTCACAGAAACGCTTCATACAAAGTTCTTCCTTTGACTCAAAGTGGGATTTGTAGTTCTGGAAGATTATATGGACTGGGATACCCTTCAGCACGTGGTGGACGACTTCATGAATATTTGTATCCGTTTACAATTGAGGGGTTGTCCGCTTTCTTTTCTTTATTATCTTCAAACTACGCATATATTAAGTGAAATGTTTCTAAAAACAAAGTGCTGAATTTTTTTTTTTTTCTTTGTCATTTTTTTGCAAATGTACTGTTGAAATGTGTGGGACAAGAATAGTGTGTTGAGGAAAAATAAAAATGTTTCAGGGTTTCGAAAAGAGGGATGAGCGACATTCTTCAGTCTACAGGCTTCACTGTGTCTGACCTTTTTTTAATCTTTTGGATGAGCCCGGGAAGGTGTTTCACCCTGCAGCCTCCGATCTGCACGTAGGAACACTTGCATGTCTGAAGACTGTAGACACAATCACAAGTACACCGACACTGGGCTCAAGTCTTTTCCACAGCTATATTATTGTTGAAATATTTTGTTTTTAGTATGTGTAAAATGTTAAAATGCTGTGCTGGACCTTGGAAAGTTGGCTTAAAAAGATTTAATAAAGAAACTCCGCAGCATATGATGGTTGTTTGAGGAAAAAGGCCCAATGTTGTCAAAACTACTCAATCAGTAAAGGTTGAACTGTACCTTTTTTAATCAGAAGGTGAACACTGTACTGGAGTGCAGGCAACATTTGTGAACATTTATATGCAATATCAGCATTTCAATGCAACATTCAGAGTGAATGGGAGCTGATGGACTACACTATGTGAATGTCTTGTATGTCTGTTGTTTTCCTAATATATCAATAAAATAGTGTTGCAGTTTAAAGCTGCCCTGTAAAGTTCTTTGTAAAAAAAAAAAAAAAAAAAAAAAAAAGAGCAAATTCTTTAAATTCTGTGTATTATTGAGGTCTAAATAAAAAAGTGTTCTAGAATTTCTGGTTATTTTTGGTTTGGCTAAGCAACCTTATCAAGCGCATAACTCCGCTATCTATTTTGCAAAGGCCCCCGTGCTGCATTCAGGACTTAGCTTCACCCAGGCTGTTTGTGATTGGTTTAAAGAATCGACAAGCCAGAGTGTCGTTGTCACCCCCCCACACACACACACACACACACACACACACACACACACCCCATCTCAGAATAGATCCACTGATAACACAGCAGAGATAGGTCTGGCAATGTGACACTATGGTATTTTAAATTTAGCAATGTTCACATCTGATAGTGTAAAAGTATCGGATGTAGCATCAGTGACGTCGCCGATTGGTTTGTGGACGGCTGTTTTGAAGCCAGAAGTTACCATATTTGGACAAAGGCCAGAGCTGTGGAAGATGATGCAGCTAAGCCAGTGTCATGTATGGTTCTTATTCACAACCAGCTGATGCGAGTCATCCAGCAGAGTATTGCCAGTGGGTAAATAGGACCTCATCTGTGTATGGCAGTACACAAACCTGGTTACAAATAAGATGGTTCCCTAAATTACGCTAGTGCAAGCTTTGGTACACAAGATGCTACCAAAATCGGACCAAAATGTTCCAATTAACTTTGAAGTGAAAACCCACAGCAACAGGTTGATTGACAGGATATTTGTGTAGCCACGCACCTTAAGCATTGCCTGCCTTATCTCTATTTTAATACATAAATGAGACCATACTTTACAAAATGGACATCATGGTGTATTGAAGAAGACTTGAAGGTAGTGATTGAGGCCATACACTCATTAGGAAAATGTTTACTGCGGTAATTAATCAAATGAGAAGTAGTGGTATACAACAAGCTGGATTCTGTTTGCAACCAGTGGAGTCTCCCCCTACTGGAAATTAAATTAGAATTACAATAGAATTAGAATGCAGGTTTAAGCACCAGGCACAGTAGGCCTACAACATTGATAAATGTTCCAAAAACAATCAAAAATAAATAAAGGGAAAACAGACCAAGGGACTCAGCAGTAGACACTAAGGAATGAGTTTGCATAAGTATTCGTAAAAAAGTAGGGTTTTTTTTGTTTTACAACATTTCAGGAATTGTTTATACAGAATTATGTCATTTAGAAATCCAGTTTCTACCAGAGCCAGCTGTGGATGTGAATCCGGAGAGCGCCACATGGAGCGAACACTAGGGGGCGGTAGCGTCCACTTGGTACCCTTCACACTGCTGGCTAAAGAGACAAGGAGGAAGACAACCCGGAAAAAATTAGCTGTTTTCTCCGTGGTGTCCACATGTATCCTCACTGTGAGTATACACATGTTATCTGATGTTTGTAGAGGAATAGTGATAAAGAACTGCGACATGAGAACTGAACAGATCATATAGTTTGTTAAAGGTAAGACCATTTTATGTCAGAATCAGAAGACGGGTTAGTGCCGAAGTACGTTACACTAACAAGGACTCTGCCCTGTCAGGTGGCAAGTTTCAGAAAAACAGACCCATGCATGTCATTCAGCGTTTAAGAGTTCAGCACGCACTTTTTGTCAAACTGTGGAATCGTACACCTCATTTCTGAAAACAAGGTCAACTAGTAATTTAACTTTAGCTGCTGTAGCTAACATTGCATGCATCCAACATGGCAGCCAACGTTGTCAAAACTATTTGTACATATTTGTTTCTGTATTTATTAGGGGTGGGAATCACCCGACGCCTCACGATACGATATCATCACGATACTTATGCCTCGATACAATATTGTTGCGATTTTAAACATATTCCAATATTCTTAGGTACAGTATATTGTTTTTTCCCCAACTTCTAATGTTTCCCAATTTCAAACAAAGGAAACGTTGTCAACATCTGTTTCATCTAAAAAGATACATTTCTCTGTTTGTTAATATTATTTAAATTTTATTGCTGAAAAATGTAATTGTCAAGGTAGACAAACTGACCAACACATATAATAAAAGATCCATACTTGACGCCTGTACACTATTGACACTGAAAATATCGCGATACTATGCTGTATCGATTTTCTTTCTGCCCAGCCCTAGCATTTGTTTTGTTTATTTCATATTAATGCTTATTAAATGTTTATGTATGCATCAACAACCAAGGCAATTTTATTGTGTTACTTGATAATAAATCATTTTCTGACTCTGACGTACCACATGCGAACAAGTGTTCTAGAAAGGGGAAGATGGGGGCTGTACTGTTTGGGCCGGGTGTGCTAAAGTATGTGATATATGAGAATATATTTTAATAATAATAAACATTTAATATAGTTTCCCTACCTGCATAATACATTATACCACCTGCTGTAAACCTGTGTTATAAAGTCTTCCAACAATCATAAGAATTAAGTCTCCACTACATTTATCTGACAGCTGGATTCAACAATGCCAATACTTTAGATAATGTACATTTGTTGTTACAAGCCACTTCTGTACTTTTACTAAAGTAATAAATGCAGGACTGTGTACTGTACTGTGTTGTTTAAGCTGATGGATGATTGTGAATTTCTTGCTGGCTGTCAGATACTGTTCGAAGATGTTGAGTGATTCTGAGGCTGCAGAGCTGCTCTCCTTCCTAACCCCAGATACACGTCCTGATGTCAAAGGTCACACCACAGGCTACATCCTGGGGATGTCTGGACACAGGTAAGAGGCTGATGATGATGATAGCACTAATATTGTATCTTCTGATTATAATGTGACCTGTTTCTGCTCACCGCTCCCATACAAATGCTAAACTAATCCTGAAGCTGACACTGATGGTGCTTCCCTCATCCACTGCTGTCTAAGGTGATAACACTCTGGCTGACCGGAGAGTTGTTCCACAGTGTGTTAGGATTTCATTCATTCATAGACTATGAGCAGGAAACACTTTACAGATGTGTGTTTTCACATCACAAATGACGATCACAGGCACTAAAATGTAGGTTGTCTAGGGATATCCTGATTCCCATCGCGTAGTTTACACCTTACTCCATCATTTACGTCAACTGAGCACAATTTGCGACAGAATGTAAACACGCCAGCAACTTGGCATTCCTTGTTTACATGGCTAAGATGTCAGTAGTGTGGAAGTATTTTCAACTAGAAAGCGAAAAACGCAAAAACATCCACTTGAAATCTATCTGCAATACAATGGTTTCACAAGGCAGTAGCAGTAGAGCTACGTTCAACACCACCGATTCGATACATCTAAAAACTAAGCACGCAGTGGAATACGGCGAGTTCACTATGTGAGTTTTACAAAAATGCTAGCTGCCCTAAGGTAAATCTATTAAGCTGAAGACATGTCTCTATTATCTATGCAAATACAAGTATCAGGATTGGTGCCCAAAAAAAACTGATCAGGACATCCTTACTGTGTATAGTGGTGGCCTAAGTTGAAACCCAACAAAAACACATGCTGTGTCTCAAATCACGCACTTCCGTTAGTGCACTTACAGGGTGTCCGCGGGGTTTTAAAAAGTATTAAAAAGTGATAAATCAAAATTGTCAAATTTAAGGCCATTAAAAGTGTTAAATGTAGTCTCAGAGGTATTATTTTTTTTTAAATTAGGTATTATTTTTTTCCAGACTATCAGGTGTCCTATTCTGATTGAAATTCTATCCTGCGTTCGCGTTAGTCTGTTTAAATATGGGCTTTGGCATGTCTGGGCACATAATCAAAGATCTTTCGTCTCCGTCTATGTTTGATGCTGACGTCATATTCAGTGGTCGTTCGACATCATCTCAGAACACTGCGCGCTCAACAGAAGTGGCTAGCTTGCTTCAAGCCATATTTTCAACGACTGGACAACCATCGTCGTCTTATAATGGGCAAATGCAAGTTTTCTGATAGCTGGGTGAACAACCCAGATTTTAAGGACTGGCTCAGGCCTGTAGTAGGGAATAACAGGCAGGCTTAAAAAACATCAATGTCAACTGGATGGGAGCATGTGCAATGCACTAAACATAAAAATGGAATGCGTGCTCGGAGAGAGCAGTTAATTATTCGACCAATCTCAGCTGTCTGTGCGGCTGCACCTCCACCGCCGCAAATTAGTGCCACTTTAGGCCTACTGGCCAACGCTACGGCTCCAGCAACGTCTGACCTCCGGATGGCCATGGGCGCCACACCAACACTGCGCGCGGAGGCTCTGTGGTGTCTGAACACTGCAGTTAAACACCACTCATTTAACTCAAATGAAGGAATTTCAGAGCTGTTTAAAGAAATGTTTCCCGACTCTGACATCGCGAAGTCATTCACTTGTGGTAAAAACAAAACCGGGTACATCATCAGATTTGGATTAGCATCGTTCTTCAAAAAACGGCTTGTTGATGGCAACTGGCTGCGTCAGTTAATGAGCATGCGCTTTAATGAATTACCGGAGAACGCGCTTCATGAGGCACACACACGCAAGGTCTCTCGCTCTCTCCCTCTCCGCGGTGCGCGCGCTACACGGAATGGAGTGCAGTCTCTTCTGTCTCGCATGCGCGCTCTTGCTCGCTCATTCTAGATTCCGGGAGATTTTAACTAATTTGCGGGCATCAATATGCGGGAGACTCCCGGAACTTCCGGGAGACTTGGGATGTCTGCAATATTAAATTACGGAAAAAACTGAGTTTCGCTTTGTAGTGTATTCTTGTGGTTTTAATAGGTTTTCAAAGTAACTTGAAAGTAAAGTAATTAGTAATCTGATTTATGTAGTTTGTTTTACTTTTATTTACTAAGTGAAATACATATGTGCAATATGTTGTTAATGATATGTTGTCTCTAAATCTATTAATTTCTGTATGTTACAAATGTCAAAATCTGTGTAAATAATAGAAACACTTGCAATTCAGTGTCATGATGGTTTAAAAAAAAATTCTGAAGGTAGTAAAAAAAGGTATTAAAAAGTAGTAAATTTAACTAAAGGATTGCTGTACATACCCTGACTTACAGAAGTACACTTCGCGCACTACGTACTGTCTTGCATAGTGCGTAAATTTTGACAGAGGAGTGTTGTCTCAAATCGCGCACTGCCATGTGCACTTACCGGAAATGACGATCACATTTCATCTCTTCTTTTTCTGTAAAATTGTGAATTTCACCAAGGGAGAGCATTCCAGTCTGCTATTGTGTTTCGCGAAAAATAATTCCTGCATTGTTTTTGATATTTTTACAACAATAAATGTGATGTTTTTATTTGCTCCAGGATGACGACTGCAACACAGCCGTCATGTCACCCCCTCCCCCATTAGCTGAAAACAGTACACACAACTGTATTGTATAATATTCCTTCTTGTTAGTGCAGTCTTTTAAATTCATTAATTATACCTATTCTTTGCAGTCCACTCTTATATGTATATACTTATGTTTCTGTTCTAAAAATAAGTAACGTTAATATTCATTCATTCATAACGTTACTGTTCATTTTAATACTCAACTGTTTCATGAGGAAATCTTTGTAGCCCAGAGATAACACTGTTATAGTGAAGCATTACCCTTACAACTTACCTAATAGACAAAACATCATTACATATTTTATATAAGTTGTATTTTTGTTCTAAATGGTCTTCATACAGTGACGATACAATAGTGAAAGCAGAGGGAACAGACCTGACATTTAAATAGAGCCCATTCCTTAATATCCTTTATATGCTTGCTACAGTCATGCAACGTGTAATACAAAAGAGAACAAAGTTTAATACTTTTAATATAATTTTATTTTATAAATGTGCTTGTAGTTCTGCAGGCTCCCCCCCGGGTCGTAGCTAGTCTGATGGGGATAGGGACATGAGGGGGGACTTCAAACTCTCCAGGGGATCCTTCTACGGTCTGATGGCCATCGTCGCCCCTAAATGACGGCCCTCTATTCCTCGTTTGTCCCTGATGAGATGGGTTATACAGGATATACATCAGGTGGAGGCAGTATATACATCAGGTTGAGGCAGTAACAGCGGATACATTTTAACATTGCGCTACTGTTTACGTTCCAGGTGTCGTGCCAATGTTCAGTGGAGGCGGAGTTTCTGCTGTCGTGCCAACTGCTGCACTTTGAATTCCGTGGAACACTCAATAGGGTTTTCCCATGGGTCTCAGTTAACTACATAAATACGTGTATTTGTCTGTTACATTAAAGCGCGTGTCAAATGTTTATAAGCGTGGTTTAATATTATGGACTGTATCCTCCCATTTCTGTTTTAATTTAAACTGTTTAATATGGCTTTTCAATTAAACACTTTTTCACCTGTCTACCATTAAATGGAACAAAATATTAGGCTGTTTTTCACCTGATATTTTATGTATCCCATCACTAACATGCAGTCTGTCCTGTCATCATGGGTGTTATTGTGTGTGTTTAATAGGTTTTCCATAGAAAGTTACATAAGGGGATAACAAATATCAGGAAAAACAGCCTGATATTTTGGTATCCCCAGTTAACTTTTACATAGCCAACAGCAAACCTCCAAATTGTGTCAGGTTGTTTTTGTGACCTAAACACACACAATAATAACATCCATGATGACAGGACAGACCCTTTTGCATGTTAGGGATGGGCAGGTGTGTTTTTTGATGTTTATAACAGGTGGTTTAATATTATGGACTGATAGGAGGATATCAGTCCATAATATTAAACGACGGTGATTTGACACTCTTTAATTTACAAATGATTTCTAATTAACTGAGACCCATGTTACTATGGAAACCCTCTAATTTAGTTTAATTCAAAGTGCAGCAGTTAATATGGACTTTTCAAATTAAACACTTTTCACCTGTTTTATCATGTTCTTATCCCATCATTTGACCCATGCACAAGGAGATGTCCTGTCCTCAAAATATTGCTGTTTTTGTTTGACATTTTATGTAATGGGTCTCCCAATAAACAACCTGTCAAATGGGTCTGTCCTGTCTCATGGGATTTCAGTTTTATTTAATTTGTTTGTTTCAATTAAACACGGTCTATCATATGATTAAAGGAGGTACTCAAAACCGATTCACCTGATATTTTTGTATCCCATCACTAACATCTGTCCTGTCATCATGGGTGTTATTGTGTGTGTTTAATAGGTCACAATAAACAACCTGACAAAAGAGGTTTGCTAACAAAGTTACATAGGGGATACCCAAAATATCAGGTGAAAACGGCCTGATATTTTTGGTATCCCCTATGTAACTTTTGATAAACAACAGCAAACCTCTCCAAATTTTGTCAGGTTGTTTATTGTGACCTATAAAATACACAAAATAACACCCATGATGACAGGACAGACCCTTTGCATGTTAGGGATGGGATACATAAAATATCAGGTGAAAAACGGCCTGATATTTTGAGTACCTCCTATGTAACTCATATGGTAGACAGGTGAAAAAGTGTTTAATTGAAAAGCCATATTAAACTAAATTAAATTAAAACAGAAATCACGTTAGAGGACAGGGAGGATACACCTATCAGTCCATAATATTAAACGATGCTATAAACATTTGACACGTCGCCTTTAATGTAACAGACAAATACACGTATTTATGTAATTAACTGAGACCCCTGTTACTATGGAAAACCCCTGTCGAGTCTTCCACGTCGCTATTTGTTCCGTTTAATTCAAAGTGCAGCAGTTAAACAATTCGAAGGGCAGCAGAAACTCCGCTCTGCGTGCATGCGCGCTCCCGCGGCCAGGGGATACAAATCCTGGTGGGGATAAGTACATTGGCACGACACCGGCAGACAATCAGCTGATCGCTATTTTGGTGAGCTGACGCTCACATCGGATTATGTACAACTTGTTAAGATCACACTTTTAACACTAAAATCTTCTACAGCGGAACGATAGTTTAACACAAACAACAATATACTACAACACATGTAACGTTAGCTTATAATGTATTTGCCAATCTGGTTAAACTGCCGCTGTTAGCTAGCTAAGGTTGGCTTGCTAGCACGTCCAATTACGGTACCAATAAAGGTTATAATTCGTGGTACAAAAATCATTACCGACTGTAAAATTAACCAAATATACATATACAGGTGGCTTATATGTTATAAGTATAGCAAAAACACTCACGTTCAACTTACATTTGTATTGCTCCGTCGGTCTCATAGACCGTTAACATTAATATTAACGGTCTATGGTCGGTCTCGCTATCGCGTCTAACGGTTGTTAGCCCCGCCCCTTCCGCTACGGAGCCAAGATGGCGACCGTTGAGTGTGGAAAGTGTCCATCGATGTACACTCATTTTTCGGGGCGTTTTGAGTGCACCATCCGGGTATTTAAGTACACTGCGTTTGACCGCACTTCGACAGTGTGAACTCACTATGTACTCAAATAGTTATTATTTAGTACAGAAGTGCTCGATTTGAGACACAGCCCAAAGTTCTTTTTATAAATGGTGATTTGTTTTTGAACTACAGAGAATACACACTACTAAATAAACAACAATGAGTGAATGAAAAGGATGAAAACTAACCGATGATGAACATGCGAACAACAACCGGTAAACAAGGTATTTGGTTGTAAAGTGGACTTTCATTACCGTCATATTGAGTGCAGGAAATGACCAGCAACATCCTGCTATCCTGTCATCCATGCTACATATGGAAAAAGAAAAGTAAAATCTCAATGTAAGCAGGAACACCCCGAGTAGATAAAATGATGAAGCTGTTTTATGTCTGGGATTTCCGATCAGCAGATTTCAGGTAACTCTCTCTCTTTCTTTTTTTCAGGGATGGCTGCCGCTTCCTCCGCTTGAAATCTGACTTACTTGTGGCCCTGTTTGCTCTGACGTCTGACCCCTCTATTGCTATCGTGAAGGACTGTTACCACATCTTCATCAACCTGTCAGCTGATGAGACACTGCACCAGGTGATCAATCTTGATTGATCAGCAAAAAAAGTAAACTCTTATTAATGAATTCATAATAAACAACAGGAAACTGTTGTGGTAATAATGGACATAATACAAATACAACACAACAAAAAAAACTGTTTGGCCCTGATGGGGGTGTTGGGGATTCAGTGTCGGTTTTATTCTTTGAAGACAAACATGTTAGAGGTGTTCTCGGTTGTGTCTCACCCAGGTTTTGCTGGCCGATGTCAAAGTCCTTCCGGTGTTGTTAAAAAGGGTTCTGGATCCAGAGTACCTGTTCTCTGATCAGATCTGCACCATCCTGTCCAACCTGACCCGCCATGTAAAGACCTGCAAGACCGTGTTCCAGGTGGGTCCCAGCTTGACTGCACCATATTCCAGTGAGCTGCTGATCCCAATCAGGGCCACAATACCTCTCGGGTCATCAGAGCTCAGATCAGGGCTGGATCATGAGAGATGAAGTGTTTCCTTTGCTGTTTCAGGTCCTCCAGGAGGAGGTTGGTCTGGCTCAGCTGGTGGAGGTCTTCTGCACTGAAGGGTACAACAAAAAGGCTAATTTCAACTACCTGGGTCCTCTGCTGTCCAACCTGACACAGCTGCCCGAGGCCAGAAACTACATTATGGACAAGGACAGGTGACTGATTACCCAGCAGGATAAGAACTGATGGTCAGACAGAGGGAAAATCTGTGTCTGCTAATCTGGAATTTTTCAATACTGATGTCAAACCCTTTTTTTGCAGCAGATTGCAAGATGTGGGGATTTCCTTTACTATCCTACAGTCATAATTTAGAAAAGAGACAGGATAGTGACTAGTGATGGACCGATTAATTGGGCTTTTAATGCCATTTTGAGATCATCGGCCAATGCCGGCGCTTACGAGGCTGATTTAACAAAACATGTCTGCAGACACATCTGCATGCAGCCTCGTCCGAGTGGCTGCCGTAGAACAAAGTTAGCGCTCAACC
Organism: Etheostoma perlongum; assembly: GCA_026937815.1. Taxonomy (NCBI): domain Eukaryota; kingdom Metazoa; phylum Chordata; class Actinopteri; order Perciformes; family Percidae; genus Etheostoma; species Etheostoma perlongum. Next base: position 18,466,554 of record CM049374.1, read on the forward strand.
TTGTGTCAATTTCTCCATTCTACCGGGCAAATGTCATGGTAGCAAGCCCTCAGCCAGCTAAACCAGCTTACAGAGCTTGAGAAACGTAAGCATGGAGTATAGACTTCCCCAGCCCCAACTGTAAAAGATTTATCAGATTTCCCATTTGGGATGGTAAGCAAGTGTAACTTGAAAGCCTTTTAGTGCCACACATGACAACAGAATGTTTTAAAAATGTTGTTTTTGCCGATATGTTTTTTGCAAGTGATGAAATACGCTATTTAATAATATTAACAAATGAGACACAAAATTGCTGAAGTTAAATGAATGTTTATTTAAATCTTGTATCACATTCTGAAGCTGTAATTAGCGCTGGTATTTACAGGCCAAAAAAGTTTAATTAATTTTAACAAATGAGACACAAAAATGAATGAACACATGGAATTATGTACTTAACAAAAAAGTGTGACATTGAAAAATGAATGTTTACCCTTTGCTTTTTTTTAAATCTTGTATGGACAGGCAACAAGCAGAAGAGATTTGTTTGGGCCAAGAAACATAAGGAAGGGACATTAGATTAGAAATCTGGGCTTTGGTCTGATGAGTTCAAGTTTGAGATATTTGGTTCCAACCGCCGTGTCTTTGTGCGACTGAAAAAAGGTGACCAGATGGATTCTACATGCCTGGTTGAAGCATGGAGGAGGAGGTGTGATGGTGTGGGGGTGCTTTGCTGGTGACACTGTTGGGGATTTATTTCAAATTGAAGGCATACTGAACCAGCATGGCTACCACAGCATCCTGCAGCAACATGCCATCCCATCCGGTTTGCGTTTAGTTGGACCATCATTTATCTTTCAACAGGACAATGACCCCAAACCCACCTCCAAGCTGTGTAAGGACTATTTGACCAAGAAGGAGAGTGATGGAGTGCTGCGCCTCCACAGTCACCGGACCTGAACCCAATCAAGATGGTTTGGGGTGAGCTGGACTGCAGAGTGAAGGCAAAAGGGCCAACTAGTGCTGAGCATCTCTGGGAGGTCCTTCAAGACTGTTGGGAAACCATTTCAGGGGACTACCTCTTGGAGCTCATCAAGAGAATGCCAAGAGTGTGCAAAGCAGTAATCGGAGCAAAGGGTGGCTACTTTGAAGAAACTAGAATATAAGACACGTTTTCAGTTATTTCACACATTTTTGTTAAGTACATAATTCCACACGTGTTCATTCATAGATATGATGCAAACAGTGATAATATACAATGTAAATAGTCATGAAAATTCATTGAATGAGAAGGTGTAACCAAACGTTTGGCCTGTACTTTATATACTGTGTGTGTGTGTGTGTGTGTACGTACGTGTGTGTACGTACGTACGTACGTGTGTGTGTGTGTGTGTGTGTGTGTGTGTGTGTGTGTGTGTGTGGCAGGTGTGTAATCCAGAGGTTGCTTCCCTTCACTCAGTACCAGGCATCAGCTGTGAGGCGGGGTGGAGTCATAGGGACCCTGCGCAACTGTTGCTTTGACCACGGTAAGACACACAGAGACCTAATTTAGGTCACTTCATGCGTAATTTGTAAGCTTTGATAGCTATCTGATATAAAAACAGCGAAAATGCATCCAAGAAACATTCAAGACGGCCTGAAAAACAATGCATTCTTGCACGATGCATCTGTCTTTTTAAAGAGGCATATGTAGTCTACATGTCTCTGTCCCCTGGGATAACACCAGCTCAGGACTCTGAAATCCTAGAAATTTGATCCTTTTTTAATCATAGTAATTAGAGTTTGAGACTCGGACTTGAGTCACACTTAAGTCGCACACACGGTGACTTCAGACTTGACCTGAGACTTGTCCTCAAAAACCACTCAGACTCGAGGTGCGGAACTTGTGAAAAATCTTTATTTTGAGGAAATGTCTGATGAGCTGGATGTTATTCCCCACCCTTCCCCCCGTGTAACCTATATCCTACCTACGTAATACCTAACATATATGCTGCGCGCAGTCACACGTGAGAGAGGACAACCCACATGTCGGCCACACCGGCAGCTGGTGTGCCATTCATCACAAGCTTTGGCTTTAAAAACTAAAGACTTGAGACTTGACTTGGACTCTAGCTCAGAGAGAGAGGCATCTCTGCTGTAGTGCAACAGTACTTCAAGTTATCTGATTTCAAACCACTGCTCAATCTGTCCAGCCCATCATGAGTGGTTGCTAAGCGACGCTGTAGACATCCTGCCCTTCCTCCTTCTGCCGCTGGCTGGTCCAGAAGAGCTGACAGAGGAAGAAAATGAGGGTGAGTGTGTGTTTCTAATTACTAAACTGTTTTAGTCAATTCAGTGGATCTCACCTTAAAGGATAAGGTAGAGCTGGGCATTGTATCAATATTATATCAATACCGTGATATGAGACTAGATATCGTCATATCGTAATATGCCATAAGTGTTGTCTTTTCCTGGTTTTAAAGGCTGCATTACAGTAAAGTGATGTCATATTCTGATCTTACCAGACTGTATAACTGTTCTATTATTTTCCTTTACTTAGTCATTATATCCACATTACTGATGATTATTCATCAAAACTCTCATTGTGTAAATATTTTGTGAAAACACCAATAGTCAACACTACAATATCGTTGAGGTATCGATGTCAAGGTATTTGGTCAAAAAATATCATGATGTATGATTTTCTGCATATCGCCCAGCCCTAGGATAAGGTATATTGTATGTATTTATTTTTGTCAACAAATGCCACGTGCAGCCCAAAAGCAAAAATTGATTTGAAAGCATGACTTGATTTGTTTTATATTCACACAAAAAACATTAACACTGTTATATGTTTCACAAAAAGATGTGAAGGACAATTGCCAAAAAACCCTCAAGGGGCTTAATAAGTGGCAATCTCTATAGAAACAATTATTTTTAACAATTTAAAAACATTTATATATTAATGTGTTAAAAAAATAATGATTTGATCCACTTACTAGAAGTATCTGTCTATCAAAGCCTGATCTGTGTTATTACTCTGTGTCATAGAGCTTCATTGTTGTCCAAAAAACTGTTAAAAACACATCAATGAGCCAAACTGTGAAACTGATTGACATGTTCTTTTATTAACACAAATGCACACAATGTATGTTATTTTGACTCAACCCTACATACACCTTACTGCTTCTGGAAAATATTCACTAGAGCACCGAATTTGGATTAATCCACTACTGAAAATATCCTCAATAAATATCCTATTTCCTCCTGGTTGAGTAACATTTATTAGAAACTACAGTGGCCACCTGCTTTAGGAAACTACTGAGCCTTTTTTTTTTTATTTAAACTATATATTTGTAAATCTTTATAGAGATGTAATGTGTGTCTACAGAAAGAACCAATGGGTTTAGGCCGGGTTGGCAGGGAAGTTATTCTGGCTATCACCAGATCAAGCCGAGCTCGATAGATTTGAGATTGAGCGTTGGTCTGAGGAGTCTGCTCTGTATGTTCTCTGCACAAGAGGCGGGACCAACGGGCATAGTTCACATGACTCTGTACGCAATTGGTAAGTCCTTCAACCAATCACACCAACGATGCGGGTGACGTAGAAGCGGCTGTGGCATCAACGGGTTGCTGCGCTTCGGTGGCCGCTATGTTGAATTAAAACAAGAAGCTGCTTGGTCGCTTCTCTATCGTCATTGTGTTAAACTCGCCGAGAGCGCGCCAGGTCGATAAGCCAGTTTGTGATTGGTTCCCGCAAAATTGTGAACTGAAGCAGGAGAATTAAAACGTGCAGGTTTCCAGACCTAGCTGGAGGGCGAAATCCAGTTGCTGCCAGAGTGGGCGGGGCTTACCCAGACTACAGGGAAGTCAGGAAGTATTGAGACCCGCTGGTTGTGACTAACAGAAGTTGACGTGATGTTCAGGTCTCCCTGTGGACCTGCAGTACCTCCCCGAGGACAAGAAGAGAGAAGAAGACCCCGACATCAGAAAGATGCTGCTGGAAACACTTTTACTGGTACGACCCAACAGGACCACACACACATATACGCTCATGTTTTCAAGTTCAGCCCTTTACTGTTTGCCTCGTTTGCAGCTGACGGCCACCAGCGCCGTCCGAAACACACTTAAAGACAAGAACGTTTATTGCATCATGAGAGAGTTCCACCGCTGGGAGAAGGACGTCCACGTTACAGCAGCCTGTGAGAAACTGGTCGAGGTAGGGAAGATCTAATCATTATACAATTCAATTTCAATTCAATTTTATTTATATAGCGCTAAATCACAACAACAGTTATCTCATTGCGCAAGAGCAGGTCTAGACCGTACTCTGTGATGTTATTTACAGAAACTCAACAGTTCCCACCTCTGTCTCGACCGGTTGGCGGTGAGAGAAAGAGACAGAGAGACAGACACAGACAGACAGAGAGAGAGAGAGACATGGAGAATTGTAGCAGAGGGTGTCGAGCAGGAACATGGAGGCAGCAGGTGACTCCAACCACAGATCCAGAGCCAGAAACACCTGCAGGAAGCGATAGGAGGAGAGAGGAGAGGGACGAGAGAGCACAAGACTCAGATTTTTTTCTTGGAATTGAGTAATTAAGCATAAAAAATGACTTATCAACTAAAGAAATCTTAGTCGACTAAGACCAAAACCACAGATTAGTCGTCTAAGAGGGGACAGCCCTACTCTCATAAAATGTAAGTCTTTGTGCTTTTACTGTTAAAGGTTGGGCAACAAAACTGGAAATGTGTATTTTAAGCTACCTTCCACTTCACAATCAAATCATACAGTATTTTGGAGAGAGGGAGAAGACATGCAGGAAATCGTCACAGGTTGGATTTAAACCCCGGACCTCTGCGTCGAGGCATAAACCTCTAAGTACATGTGCGCCTGCTCTACCACTGACACAACTTGGCCATTAAACACACCCTTTTTTTATTTAATACACACATAGTAAGCAGAAGAATGAAACCATGATCTGTTGAATGAATGAATGAAGAGCTCACATGAGCAGCTTGATTAACCTCCAGTGTTTGAGTCGAGCTGCTTTCAGCCCGATAATGTCCTGAATCAGGAGCGAAAATGAGTGTTGAGCACAACAAAAGACCTTTGTCAAGGCAGACACTTAGACATGTCAGGAAAAGCCCAGGTGCATTTCTTTTCAAAAATCTTTTTAATACTTCTTATCAGCAAAAAAATAATAAAAACACCCACCCCAACCTGCCATTGAGGCTACAGTGGCTAGAAAGCAAACAAACGCCAGGATTGAAGTAGAGTGAGACCTCTTTCTGCAGCTCTACCTTCTCTGTCTCACAAGCAGTGCATGTACAGACCAGCCAGTACAGCCCCTGAAATGACCTGTGATTGGCCAAACTGCTTGATTCTTTATGGGAAGGATTATAAAGATTTACAGGGCATTTGTTTACGGCATGTCCTCTCTAACTGGGACGTTTTGGGACTGATTGGTGGAATTTGCTATGGACAAACTACACACGGTGATACACTGGTATGACGTTTGACCATGTATCTAATTTACATAGCTCCCGTTATTGTATTGTGTGAACAGTTCATTCATTAAATATTGTTTATGGTGTTTTCTTTTGCAAGGTGCAATTGTTTCACCAAAACAACTTCCTTCCTGAGACTATTTCGCTGAGTCACTGTTGCGTCCGGAGCTTAGCGTTTCCCCAGACTTTTTTTTTTCTCCTATGCCAGAATATATCTGTGATGTAGCCAGACCTTACTCCACAACGCTGTCTGAGATCAGGCAATGTGAGACTATACACACTGTAACTAAATGAATGAATGTGGGTGAATGTAAGAAGAAATATGGCAATTAAAAAATAGACACGTAAGGAGGAGAAAAATATGAATACAAATTAGACAAAATAAACAACAATAATAACAGCAACAATAAAAGGTGAGTAAAATGTATGAGGTCAGTGTATGAGGTCAGTAACAACGGCGTAGCAGATTTTAGCACATTCGTATTTATTAATAACAATGATTACATTTTTTACTTTCACTTGCCAAGATCCATGATGTGCTCAAACAACATGGTTCCTGAAATAAACACACAACACTATTCCGTTGGTGCTCGTGCCCAGGACAGTAGAACGGCCATGGATGTATAAAGAGAGAGGCTGCGAGAGGGATGGGAAATCTGTTCTGAGTACAGACGGGACGGGGTTCTTTTATTCAGGTGTTAAGTTCAAATCTCCACCTGTTTAATGGATTAGTTGCTGAACAGAAAATTTGACATAAACATACTTTGAAAACTCCAAAGATGATCTCAATCAACACCTGAGTGTAGGATATGTCGCAGGGCTGCTAAGTAGGTGTACCTAATAAACTGGCAACTGGATCCTCGGTCTCCCTCCAGGTGCTGATAGGAGACGAGCCGGAGCAGGGGATGGAGAACCTGTTGGAGGTGGAGATTCCCGAAGACGTGGAGGTGAAACTGAAGGAGGCAGACATCAAAGAACAGCAGGAGCTGGAGAAAGAGCAGGAGAGGATGAGACGGGAGGAGGAGGAGGAGAAGAAGAAGAGGGATGCAGAGGGGGAAGACAAAGAACAGGAGAGTGGACTGATCCGATAAAGCCTGTTTTTAGACCTGGCTTCATGGACCATCTGTTGAAGTAACCGCTTTTTGTCAATCGGACTCTGTGATGTTTGTCAGCTGCTCCATCCCGGCTGGACAGTGTGGAAAAGTGAGTGATGACATAAAAGAAGAGGGGTGTACCAGGGAGGGATTTTAAAAACAGATTTTGTTGTTGGCGCATGAACTTGTTGTGAGGGATACTCTCCACGGATACATTTCTTCATCATCATCATCAACTACTACTGGATGTCATTTCTATTTAAGTTTGGTCCTCCTTTGTCCCAAAAAAGATTTTTGGTCCACTTAAAATATTTTAGAGACGGATTTGACTTAACAAATTAAAAGTGACCCATTAAAATGATTTTATTATTATTTATATATATATATATATATATATATATATATATATATATATATATATATATATATTTTTTTTTTTTTTTTTTACAGTGATCAGAATAAGTGTAACCATTAACTTTAATGTAGAATTGCCTTCTTCTGATATTAGACAATATATAAAATTGCCAGTGGGATGCACGGATCCGATACTGATATCATGCCGATACTGACTCCAATAGTGTGTACTGGCTTAGTATCAGGGATGGGAATCACCAGACACCTCCCAATACGATGTCATCACGATACCTATGCCACAATACGATATTATTGCAATATTCTGCAATATATTGCAATTTATTATCTTTTTTCCAACAGCAAATCTTTCCCAATTTCAAATGATGTCCCTAAAAGGAAACTTTGTCAACATCTGTTTTATCTAGAAAGATACATTTCTCTTTGTTTATATAACTTCAATTGTATTGCTGCAAAATGGGACAAAGTGACCAACACATATATAATAAAAGATCTATACTTGGCTTCTGTGTATTGATACAGTATTGCCACTGAAAATATCGCGATACTGTATCGATTTCTTTCCCCCACCCCTTCTTGGTATCGGTGACAATGGGGCTTATCTGTTTAATTCTGTTTATATAATATCTACATTATATACTGGAATTTAAATTCCTGTAAGTTTTGATCAATCTGTTGCTGCATTTAAAAGGTTTACACTTAATGTAATTCCTCTTAATTGTGAAGATTGTTCACCAAGTTGCTGGTGCCCCGTACATGATTTATTATTTAAATAATAACAAATCACTACATTTATAGCTGTATTTTCGCAATTTGAGTATTGCTTTAGTCCAATAGATTTTAATTGTGCAGCTCTAGTATAGAATCAGTAATCTGTATTGTTCGACACCCAAAGCTCAGGTATCGTAAACGGGCTGAAAACGTTTGATCGGTGCGTTCCATAGGCCGTTAATATTAATAAATATACAGTCTATGGTGCATCCATACGTGATGCGGTGCAGACGGATATCTCACCATCTGGATGGGCAGTTGCACTGTTCACTCCTTAACACCCAGTTTCCCTTAAGCTCCACTTTAAGCTCCACTTTAAGTAGGGTTTAGGTTGAAATGGCTGCTTATTCCACTCTGACAATATTATATACTGTACATTGTGTATCATGATGTTCCAACTCGTTATTGAAGCTGTTTGATGTTAACACTGAGTGAAATATTCAAACCCAGGACACCTTTCTCCAAATAGACATATCCTACACGCCTGCTGAATCACACCCGTGGAAACTTTGAGATCTCTACAAGAATTTAAAATAATATTCTGTCAGTTTGATCTATGTTTGGCTGCACAGTGTGAGTTTCTAATGAATTTCTAATGAACTTTTTTAGGGGTAAAAGGAAAGATCCACCTTAACCTTAACATGAAAACATTGTAATAGAACATCTGTTACTGATGAACGTTACATCTGTGTTTGTTGACGTGTCTCCATGTATTCTGGTATCTTTAGACTGAATCATTTGGACAATTAAGAGAATATTATTTATTTGCACCTCTAAAGATTTCAGATCACCAAAGGTACAGTGTGGACAGTTGATGATCTGGCTTCATCTAAAATACAAATATGAATGTGAGTCTGCAGCTTCAGTCATGTTGAATTTGTCCTTTTAATTCAAACAGACATGTTTTTCTTCTGTTTTATTCATTTTTCTAAAAGTAAAATTCTATTTATTTTCTAATACTGACAGCCTTGCGCTGGTCAGATATTCTTTAAATGTCAGGAAACCAGGACGGTGGTGGTTCCTCTGGGGCAGTTTCAACCAGGAGGGGGTGTCAGAGTCATTTCTCCACTCTGTTGAACTGCACCACTGTTCTCCTGTTGGGAGGTAAATATTAACACACTTAAGATTCAAGTATCTCACAATGCGACTCCATAGTAAGTCAAAAGGTTGAATCATTTTAACTTTAACTGTTTGGATTTTGCAGTTTTATGTGAAGAATTCTGAATTCAGCTTCAAATAAAAACTGCAGAGGAAGATAACTGCAGTAAACTTTAACCTTTACATGAACAAACTCTACAGATAAAACCAGGAACTAACACTTCTCTCTCTCTCTATCTCTGTCCTTTGTTTTTCTGTTCTTTGTGAGGACCAGTTTGAGTTTAAACTGGTTAATATATTACATCCATGGTTAAATAGTTTGGACTGAAAACAATTCTGAAATAAGTTAGAAAGCGAGGACCTCACTTTCTTTTTAAGTGAGTTTTTTTTTTTAAAGTGGTGACTTTTTTTTTTGGTAAATTGGAAGATGAGGAAATTTGGCCCTTCTTCAAAGGGCAGTTTGAGGATTCAGACTCTGTTATGGTCAGAAACAGGTTCATGTTTAGTTAAGGGATTACTGTATGACAAAAAGAGAGGTACATAATACACTTACAGGTACATAAGTACGACCTTTCTGTGGGTCAGCAGATTGGCATTAGTGGAGGAACACTTTTGTAGTGCTGAGCTGTTTTCTTTACTTCTTCTAGTGTGTGTTTTTCCACCTCAACACACAAGGTCAGATCCAGATCGTCCTTGGAAATCGTTTAATTTCCCACTGAAACATGTGAGTAACATACACGGAGGAGGAAAAAGAGATCTTTTATCTGTTAAATGAAAAAGAGAACAAACACTAATTAGGAACCTCTGAACCGAACAAGGTCAGAGGAATGACTTTACAGTGTTTTGCGACATGTCCAGTCTTGTCTTTGCGGTGTAATGTACTCTCTATCCAGCCAATCCAACAATGGAGCCTCAGAATAAGCTGATTTGTCTCACTTCTAATCAAGAATTCCTCCAACAATATTCTCTCCACAAACTAGATTTTTAGTTTTAGAGACTTTTGCAGCCAGGAGAGCCAGACTTAGTATGAACACACAGTTGTATTTTTGTTCATTGGAGGGTGAAGGCAGGCAGGAAAAGAAAGAAGACTTGTGTTTAATGGACGGCTTCAGCGTCACTGTGCTGTTACCTAACCCTTACTAGGCAGGTCTGTGTGTCCCGGCCAGCCTATCAGACGCTGAGGTTTCCGGTTTCTCTTCCTGGTGTGTATTCTCAGCACACACACACACACACATACAGTATGTGTCTGACGTGTGCTACACACCAACTGTTTTGTTGCTAATGTGTTGTGCGTCTGACACATTTTTATCATAGCTTGATATGAAGTGGATACATTTACTGTAGTACTGTTACTACACATCAGACATCAGACTGTCTTACTCTACTGCATTACTGCTTACTCTAATCTTTCATATGCAAAACACAGGAAGCGCATGAGATGTGATGCAAATGTTACCTCATTTTATTATTTATCGCTACTGACAGTACTACTGTCTTGACTTCAGACACATTTGTTTTACCGCTACAAGTGCTCTACCTGTGGCATCTGCAGAGAGAAAACATCTTGAATTTCTTTATTAGTATTCTTTATTTATGGGATATACCAAATCTTTGATGTGTGTAGTAGCTCTTTTTTAAGTGCTTATATAGTAGTACATGACTTCCACCCTTACATCGTGTGCCAGAAAAAATACACAGTTTTAATATTTTTTAAAATTCTGTCCCACGCCTTATCAATCAGTGTAATACTCAGATCCCTTTCCCATGTCTTCTTGAGGGCTGACCAGGCACCACCCCCCAGGTTCTGAATAAGCATAGAATTAAGCGCTATTTCAACACTGCGGGGTGCTTAAAGGCAGGGTTGGTAAATATAGGGATCAATAAAGTCTGATCTTATTTCATCATAGATGCCAGAGTTGTGGACAGACGTCACATGACTTGGACTCTGGATTCAGTCACAAATGTGTGACTCTACAAAATCATAAAGTACTTCCAAATAAACTTTGACTTTAACACCGTATACTCATTATTTAATTTGCACTTTAGTCTTTTGATGCAGTAAAAAAATGATCTTTACATGAATATCACATCTACTGAGTCCATGTCTCTCAAAGCTGATCATACACAGCCAGTGTGTGTGTGTGTGTGTGTGTGTGTGTGTATGTGTGTGTGCGTGACGGTATGTCAGTCTAGTGAAACATTCATCACATTGCTGAAAGGATATCAACCCCCTCCTCTCCTTCCTTGAATTGAGCGTGTGTGTGTGTGTGTGTGTGTACAGTGGGGTTCGAAAGTTTGGGCACCCCAGTTAAAAAATTGTATTAATGTGCATAAGGAAGCCAAGAAAAGATGGAAAAACCAACAAAAGAAACCAACAAAAGGCATCAAATGACAGATTAGACATTTGTATATGTCACAAAAAAATTAGATTTTATTTCCATCATTTACACTTTCAAAATAACAGAAAACAAAAGAAATGGGGTCTGCAAAAGTTTGGACACCCTGCAGAGTTAATACTGCAGGTTGCATTTCTTGTTTGCGGTATTTTCTCCCATTCTTCCTTCCAAACGTCTTCCAGTTCTTTGATATTTCTGGGCTGTCTGTCACACACTGCTCTTTCAAGGTCTATCCATAGATTTTCAATTATGTTGAGGTCAGGAGATTGTGAAGACCATGGCAAAACCTTCAGTTTACGCCTCTTGATGTAATCCACCGTGGATTTTGAGGTGTGTTTAGGATCATTATCCATTTATAGAAGCCATCCTCTCTTTAACTTCAGCTTTTTCACAGATGGCATCAAGTTACGTTCAAAATTTGCTGAAATTTATATCCTGCCCACATATCTGAAATGCTTTGTTGACATGTCGGACAAATTGACATCTTTTATTGTTTTTTCTACTAGGGAAAAGGGAATTACTGATATTTGATATGATGAAATAAAGATATGTGTAAATCATTTGTTGAAATGTAATTTATATGTGAAAATATATCTGTAACATCAACAGATATCTTAAATAAACATTTAAACTAGTCAAAATTTAATTTAGACATGAAAACTAAACTGTTACTAGTCAGCTGTAGAACAAGTACGTGAAAATTGTACTTAATTACAGCTCCATGCACACCACTTCAATGTGGAGAATGCCAAAGCTTGGCTGCCGTAGTTACAGTTGCTAAGCTGCAATTGCGTAATGGGGGAGGGAGGGGGGTGTCAATCACTTTGAGTTGCTTTTTGTGTGCCTTTAAATGACCAACATAGCACATTCTTTCATAACCCATCTGTATAAAACCAATGGAATGCTGTATTACACTGTTTTGGTAAAATTGCTTTAAGATCTCCACAGCTCAGTTCAGTCTGTTCTAGAAATCTGTTGTTTCACTTCAGTGTACAATCTTTATGACTTACGCTTCTCATCAACAAACACAGAACTAAACTTTATATGAAGTTCAGAAATGGAGCCTCACTGCTGGTTAACACAGCTGGGCACCGCTGTCAATCAATGTGTTTTTCTGTGCTCTGATTGGCTGGCTTGTGTACTCAACAGGGAAGTCTCCGCCTCTGGAGCAGACAGCTGTACTTTTCCACTCCAAACTGAGTTTAGCATCCAACTCCATCCACTCCTCCTCCCCCCTGCACTTCATCTCACACACACACACACACACACACACAAACCCGCACACACACTTTAAGTTTTTGGTTGTATAGAACCACAACGCCAAATGAAGTAATGCTCTGATTGGTTAAGAATTCTGGTAGAAACACACAACTCAGTTTTTTCCCTTTTAATGCGGTTTCACTGCAGATGTTGTGAAACGTGACGTGACGTCATTTTAGTAACACTCCTATTTTTGTATTCTGGAAACCTTTTATGCCATGTGATTTGTGAGGAAACACCAGGCCCCAGAACATCTAAACAACTGGTTTTCATCCCATTACATGTGAACCAGCTTTAATTTATCTGATTAATAGCTATTCCAGACTGCGTCTGAGGTCTTCATGAAGATTGGACAGATAGCTAGCTGTCTGGATTTACCCTGCAGAGATCTGAGGAGCAGGTAACCATAGTCCTCAGAAATCCATCAAATATAAAATTCCAACACATAGAAAGCAGAAGGAAATGGAAAATACATGCATCCGGCGGAATTTCCTGCAGCACTGGAGCAATCCCAGAAGTGGAACGTGAAGGAGAAGGGAGACTATGTTTCCCATGACTCTGTCCTCCTCCGTGGTTAGGGTTTTGGCCCTGTCTTGTATATGGAGATTTTTGAAAAAGATATTTTCCCCTTCAATTAAAAAAAAAAGTGTAGGCTGACACGCAAGCTAACTAGCTGTAATTGTTGTCAAAAGGGACAGTATTAAGGCTAAAAAAAAAAAACAATTAAATACACCTACAGATTATTCAGAGTTAGACTAAACAGTTTCAGTTTGTATTTGATAGTCACTAGGATGGCCATGCCTTTTGCAAATCACAATCACAAAAAGTTTTATTGCCACAATAACAGTCATATGAAATTTGCCTTGGTGAATGGTGAAAACATTAACAAAAACATATTAAACATTAATATGAAATAAGCAAGAAATACAGAAACCACAATATATACAAAATAGTTGCTGCATAAGAAAAAAGTGACTGAATGGCTTGAGTGCAGAATGTGAAGAGCCTACGGGGTTGATTTTACAAAGGGAAGGTGTGAAGAATTACATGAGCCCACACAAATTCTGAAGCAAATGCATACATGCATTCACACTCACACATATTGTATGTTCATGAAATGATAAATGGTAATATAAATTGATATGTTGAAACTTAAAGTGAATCGATAATTGATAACTTTCTGTAATAAATCTTAAAAAATCTCTAATAACCTTGCTTCATAAAAAAGAGTTGGCTTCACATTTACAACGTTAGCTATAGCTAACTTAAAGGTGCAATTACTAACATTCAGCTTAACACTACAGTGATATAAGCTCACAGTAGCTATGGCACATTCAGTGTCCGGTCGATCAGCTCCTACAAATGGGCTTTTGAGTCTTTGTTGTAATATTTGCTTAAAAAGAGACAGTGACAACACCACGTGAGTGTGTGTGTGCGCGTGTGTGTGTGTGTGTGTGTGTGTGTGTGTGTGTGTGTGTGTGTGTGTGTGTGTGTGTGTGTGTGTGTGTGTGTGTGTGTGTGTGTGTGTGTGTGCGCGCGCGCATCCGTGCCTGTGTGGGTGTGTCAGTAATCTTTCTAACCGTCGTTCATTCTGTAACTGTCTGTACTTGTTGTTGGACGGCTGCCCTTTCACCAACAATTCACACTTGTGAGAGTGTGTGTGCATGTTTGTGAATGTGTGTGTGTATGTGTGTGTGTATTTGTGCTTGGGTGCATCTTTGTGAGGACCAAGTAAGGTTTTAGATCCTCAAAGTAAGGACATTTTTGGAAAATGAGGACTTCTTTCCGTTTTTAACTGCTTCAAAGGGCTGTTCGGGGGTTAAGACTTGTGTAAGGTTGATTAGGAAATGTCAAAGAGGATCCTGGTATAGACATACAAATGTATGTGAGTGTCAGTAGATTAGCAAGGGACTGATCTACTTTCTGTAATCTGACACATACACACACACACACACACCACTTTACGCTGCATTTACAACAAAGTAGACGTTGCGGCGATTAGCGCAGGGTTGTGCAGCGTGTGGGAGTGTCACTTACCTGACCCATCTGTGTATCCATTGTGTTCACCATGTTGCTAGAATTTAGCCATGATGCTAGTATGCCAGCCCCTACCAGTGATCAATAGATTGACAACAAAAAAAAAGTAATTTATTTTCAATAACTAATCAGAATGGGTTTTACACTGGTGCACAAGACCAAATTGCATGAGTACATGTGAAACATTCACTCTATTGTGTTTTGTTGACAGTTATGTGATTGGAATATTTTGCAGTAAAAAACTGAATGATAAATGACACAGCTCAGCAAACTTATTCCAGCTATGTTCTAGCATAATCTGTTCATCTGGAACCATGCTCAGGACCGTAACACCCACACTATTTTGAATTGCCTGGGCTGTCTGTAGATACTAGTGCACCCTCACTAATTTCAGATGACAACAGCTAAAACAATGGAAAAACGAGCTACAGTAAATGCAATAGAGACAGCAGAGCTCAAACAACAGTGACCTACCAGGGCAAGGCACTGAATACTTTGTTTGATAAGATAACAAAAACCATGCAAACACTGTAGGTTAGTGTGACTGTGTTCTTATCATAACCTCAGTGTGGATTTTACCCATGGATGTATAATAAGAACTGGATACAGGGCCCCGTTCATTCCTATGAGAGTTGCTCAGTGGCGCATGAAGCCAAACTAGGGGTGTCACAATACCAAGAATTCAGTAGTCTGAGCCGATACCAGTAAAATAACACAATTTTTGATGCCGATACCACGGTAAAAAATTAAGATTTTCTAAGATTCTATGTGCTTTAACTTGAAACATGAACTTCTTTATTAAAATATTTGAAAAACGTCAAAATTTCAAAATAAGACGATCTACAGGGCAAAGGTCAATCGGAGCAAGTTAGACCTGCTGTTGGCATGCCATCACTTCTTACCACATATGTGTGTTCTCAAACATATGTGTCACATTGTCATAATGTGACACATAGGATTTTATTAGCATGAAGGGCCATCCACACCAACAACAATAACAATAAAGACATAGTCTCTCAAGTGGATGGCGGAGTCAACACTATAACTATACTGGGATCAACGGTGGGGAAGGATATGGTTGGGCTCACTTTTAGAGCAATGCTTCTCTACTCTTGAATAATCTTGAAAGATACAGACTGCAGCGTGCTGAGAACGTATCAGGAGACATGGACATGTTAGGTGCGTGCACATTAGATTTACTGTAATTATTTGTGAATGCAATTTGTATTCTCTCCCAAGGGTTAGACAAAAAGAGCCACACGGAGGGCTTCTTTTTCAGGATGTGTATACTGTATATATGTATATAAATGCTTAAGTAAAAGGATAATATGGAAGCACATGATTGACTGTCATTTCCTTGTGGAAGAAATGCCTTTGTACTTAAAATGAAGGCCTTACAAAATGTCTCTCTATTATACAGTTTACCAGCCAGCCAGTGTCTGTAGTCGCTGCTCTCTCACTTTGAATTGCAGAATAATAGATGTTATAAATCAGAGTGAGGAAAATCTATTCTCAGCCCGTTCCTCACACTTTGACCTGTTACCAGTATTAGTGTATGACACACTAACACAAAGAGGCTTATATTTCCTCCCTGCCCATCTTAATTGGGTGTGACCCATGGATGTATAATAATAACGGTGTGACCAGCCCATGTCACATTATGTAATCCACTTCAACTGCTCTCCATGCAGGAACACAGTGTTTCTCCCTCCATGTTGCTTTACTGGCCGTCTAAAATTTCTGAATAGAAAAAAAAATGCTTCTTTAGTTTCAGGTACAGTATGTTTGAGACACTAGTTGTGCATTAGAGTTTTAAACACTTTTTATTGAAGGAAATGGGAGTAGAGATTTACAAATAAATTACTGTAATTAATATCTTAGTTGTGTCATCTGTATGTCATTCAGACATGCAAGGGGTTTAACCTTGTGTTATGCTTCAATTTACTTTTTGTCTGTGTGTGTTGGTTTGTGGCAGAATAAAATCAAGTCTATGTTTTCTATTAATGTAGACATAGTACTACCTAAAAAGTGCTTAAATTTATTATTTATTTCTGCTCTGATTTTTAATGCTACAATTCTTTAACATGTTTTTCTCTACTGCTTGTGGCTTTTTCTCTCTGCTCCTCACATATTGCCATGTGACCTGTTGTTTTTAAAGCATGTCAGCAACAATGGGTGTTTATTTGTACATGGCTCAAAGGTGCTCTAAGTGATGTCACACGTTTCTTAGGCTACAACATTTGTTGTCACATACAGCAAACATCTCCTCACTATCTGCTATCAGCCTGTCCCCAGAACACACTGTAAAAAACATCCTTCTCACTATCTGCTAGCTGCCTGTCCCCTGAACACACTGTAAAAAACATCTCCTCACTATCTGCTAGCTGCCTGTCCCCTGAACACACTGTAAAAACATCTCACTATCTGCTAGCTGCCTGTCCCCTGAACACACTGTAAAAAACATCTCCTCACTATCTGCTAGCTGCTTGTCCCCTGAACACACTGTAAAAAACATCTCCTCACTATCTGCTAGCTGCCTGTCCCCTGAACACACTGTAAAAACATCTCCTCACTATCTGCTAGCTGCCTGTCCCTGAACACACTGTAAAAACATCTCACTATCTGCTAGGTGCCTGTCCCCAGAACACACTGTAAAAAGCATCTCCTCACTATCTGCTAGCTGCCTGTCCCTTGAACACACTGTAAAAAACATCTCCTCACTATCTGCTAGCTGCCTGTCCCCTGAACACACTGTAAAAAACATCTCACTATCTGCTAGCTGCCTGTCCCCTGAACACACTGTAAAAAACATCTCCTCACTATCTGCTAGCTGCCTGTCCCCTGAACACACTGTAAAAAACATCTCACTATCTGCTAGCTGCCTGTCCCCAGAACACACTGTAAAAAACATCTCCTCACTATCTGCTAGCTGCCTGTCCCTTGAACACACTGTAAAAAACATCTCCTCACTATCTGCTAGCTGCCTGTCCCCTGAACACACTGTAAAAAACATCTCACTATCTGCTAGCTGCCTGTCCCCTGAACACACTGTAAAAACATGGTCTCTTTAGACAGCCCAGGGTCTATAAATGCCAAGAAAAACAAACTGTACCCACCTGCACCACCAAACATAAACAGTTGCTATGTTTCCATCCACACGTTAATTAAGTGATATTAAATGAAAAATGTCTTATGGAAATAATAAAATTCGATAGAATTTCATGAATATCTCAAAGGAAATACGTTCGGTCTCATCAGATTTTATCTTGATATACGGCTTATCAATTTCAATTTCAATTTCAATTTATTTATAGTATCAATTATGCGACTTATGCGATAAACGCTGATGGAAATGTTATTTGCCGACTAATTAATGAATTGCGATTAAGTTTTAGGTCGTTTTATGGTTGCAACCCGCCCCAAAACGAAGAAGAAGCTTTAGTTCCTTTCCGCCCATTCTGCTCTGTCTGCACACATGGCGGGTGTCAACAAAGACATGGAAGTGGACGAACGAGGAGACAAGAGTTTTTTGAATTTAATTTATCAGGAAGTCATGAAGGAAATGGCCAACAAAGGTTAGGACAAGCCGTGGGACGTCCTCCAGAGTAAATGGAAGGCGTTCAAAAAGCGAGACACGTCTCAAAAAAAGATTTGTCTCGCAGCGGTGCAGGAGGGACAATAAAAGGCAAGTTGCATCTGCATAGCGATCGTTTTCTTATTATAGCTTGATATGTTGCTATCAGCTGGCACATAAGCACTACAATTTCCATTATTGATCATGTGTTGGTAGATGGCGCAATCAATTTTGTCTAGAAAAATTTTGTTCACAAATGTTTCCTTGACTTTTGCGTGATTCAGTGCAAAAATGAATGGAAACCTTAAAATGTCTAAAATCAATTCAATATTTGATCGCAAAACAGCATGTGACATCATTACTGGACACTGCCAAGGTGCTCTTGAGCAAGTCACCGATGCCCCAACTACTCAAGTGCCTTTCCCCCCCCCCACTCTCACATCTCTCCATTAGTGCATGTATAGGACCTGAGCATGTGTGTGTAATTCAGGTAATTACAGAGTGTAAATTATAATTTCCCCTTGTGGGACTAATAAAGTATATATTATTATTATTACACACAGGTTTTTATTTGCTTTAAAGCCGTTGGATGGAAACACACTTTCACCAGCTTTATTCACATTAGTTTTTTTTCTACCTAACTTCAGATAATTAGATTGACGAGTGGATGTAAACTTAGCTAGTGTTTCCAGCCAATAACCGACAAGAAGGATTTGTGGTGGGGGTTAGTGTGCTGAAGGGAGGGGGAGGGGACACGATGAGGAGGAGGGAGGGGTAATAATACTTAAATCAACAAGAAATGACAGCACCCGACATTGGTTAGAGCACTTTTAAATGTGCATTATTCACATTAATACATTGACCCTGATAACTTTAGTAAAAAACTCATTAAAACTCATATATCCACAAAGACAATTAACCCATGTTACATCAATGACATATTTATTTGTGTTTATTTTTATTCTGTACAATAAAAAGCTTTTTTGGTCATGACAGTCTACTTCAACCAATCACCTGCAGCCTAATCCAGCCAGCTCAATGCTGATTGGCCTTGTGGGCTCACTCCCACCACCCAACCCATCTCCCTTTGTGTGCAGCAGCAACAACAACAACAGAAAGGCAGCACTTTACAGCACTGACACATTTTACATGACAAAACATGAAAAAAATGTATAATTTCACTCACGCAGCATCTTGAAAACAGATGAACTAAGGCATAAACTGCATGGGTAGCTTATGACTAAAATTACACTTTAAAAAAATAAGTTTTGAAAAGATTCCTCTGTTGGTAAATAACATAACACGTTAAGGCTAAATGACTTGATAGAATGGATATTTTATTTAATTCCCTGTGAACTTGAAGCAGAACAAACCTGACCCCGTTCAGTCTGAGGTTTGAGTTTCACACTGCTGGGAACAAAACGTTTGCCTTCAGGGTGTCAGGATGTCACAGAACTCAACAAAGTCCCTCTGCATGAAATTCTGGCTCTGAATCAGGTCATCTTCAGAGGGGAAATACTGCATGCTGTCCTCCTGCAGACGCAGACTGTCCTCTGGCAAACGCAGACTGGGATCCTGCAGATGCAGACTGTCGTTCAGTACCACAATCTGTCCGGGTGGCGCTGTTGAGCCGTGTGGGTTGGGACTGTCCAAGAGGGCTCCTCTTGCATTCTCCAGGACGCCCAGGTATGAGTCCATGTCTGTGAGCTCCACGTCGCTGTCGGAGCAGCTGCTGCTGTCGCTCCCCACTGAGTCGGAGCGCATATGCAGCATCTGGTACTTCTCGTGCATTAGAAACTGGTTGGTGTTCTTGGGGGCCCGCATCCCCCTCGCTCTGTTTCCTTTGACGTTAACGGGCCGGAGTGACATCACCGGCCTCTGGAAGTGTTGTGGCTGAGGGTAATGATGAGGAGGATGACGTTGAGGGTGGTGGTGGTGGTGGTGATTGCGCCCTTTAGGCCACCCTCCCTTTCCTGTCCTCCGGCCCTGCAGGCGCCCCTTGCAGCTCTTGGACCAGCCGTGTTTCCTACGAATGGAAGGGTCCCTCTGTGGAGCCTCTTTCCCATCCTGCTGCTGCTGACAGCTCCTCCTGCACATCATCTCTGAGAGCATTTTCTTGTCTTTCTTGCAGTCGCCTTCCTTCCTCCCTGCAGCTCTCCTTCACATCCCTGCTCGGTGGCCCACACAACAAAGAGAGGCTGGTGTCTGTTTTTCTGGCTCAGGTCACAAACGACCACCTCTCTATCAGTCTACCTTTTCACTATTCTTTCGCGTTTTTTCTTGACCTCTGGCTTTGGCTGATGCATCGCCTGCTCTTCCTCCCCTTGCAGCAGCAGCTTGCCTGCTCGGCTGGCTCCCTGTCACGCCCTCCTCTGTCACTCTAATGTCTATTCTTAATCTCTGTGAAAGTCAAATAAGCTTCTTACAGCTCTGAAATGTGAACTGAAATGAGCTGTTTAAGGGGGTTTGAAGCGTACTCTAGTTGACTTAAAGCTATTATTTTCTCAGTTTAAGGCCCCTAAGTGCAGTGTACTCAGCTCTGACCAACACGGACTGTGGCTCTGCCTTCCTCTCACAGCCTGGATAAAGAGCTGGAAGGATCCATTCAGAGGTTTAACAACAGGAGGGGTGTGTGTCGTTAGCAGGGTTAAATACTGTCGACTAATGACATTGTAATGTGACAGATGTCTATAAAATATTACCTTAATCACTTGTATAACATTGTTATAATCTATATGTCGGCTTGCAGGTGCCTTACGTTGTGTTGTCGTGGTGATAAGAATTACGGTACTCGCCGCAGAAAGATGGTTCCCTCCGCTTCAGTTTTAGAAGCTGAAATCGGATCCACAGCTGCTGCTGTTACTCCTCCCCGCCCCTCTGACAACAGAAACACATACAGCACGTAGGCCTCGAGCCCAGCACAACACGAGGACAGTGGAAGTTACTGTAATATTAAAAACAGTGGATGGTTATTGTGTCATTCACATACAAGTACCCCACCCACAGGACCCATAAAAACACTGAAACTACGGTTACAGTGGTTAACGTGTTCTTTGTGGTCCCTTGACTTTGCATCTTGCACCATCGTCAGGTCAAACCTTTTTTTAATTTGGTACTTTTACCCAATTCCTGCTAAACTAATGACGTTCTTATCAGCCTGAGCTGCACTTTGTGTTTAATACTAATAGGCAAATGTTATTAGCATGAAAACCATAGACTGTATATTAAGTCTGTGATGCTAACTAAACTAACATGGTGATAATTATGCCTGCTAAACATCAGCATGTTAGCATTGTCATTGTGCGCATGTTAGCATGCTGACCTTAGCATTTAGCTCAAAGTACTGCTGTGTCTGAGTACAGCCTACAGTTAGGCTTATTTATAATAATCCAACCAGAAGAATTAATCAAAAATAAAGGACATTTACTTAAGAAAAGTACAGGCCCTTAAACAATATATAAGCAATAAAACTTAAATGTTAAAACCTAAATCACATGACAAAGAATACTCCCTAGAGACCATCAGACCTGATGCGGTCTGCTTCCTGAAGCTACTATGGGCACAACTGTACAATTCAGTTGAGTTCTAATAAACAGTATGTAGGTCAATGACACAACATATGTAGTATAGGTTGGCAGCTGCACTAGTGACCCCAAGTGGCTGTGATGTAAATTAACAATTTGAAGCAGAAGGATTATAGCAAATGAGCATTATAGCATTTGATATAATTGAATTCTTACAACTACTGCTTAAAATGCAAAATATAAAAATAAAAAATGTCTGGAAAATGAATTTATGTACTGATGCGTGCCATCCTAGCCGCAGTAAACATTCTAGGGCAGTGTGAGTTTAAAAAAAAGAAAACATTTTTGTTGTAAAAATTCAGTTTAAGATTATTGGTAAAATGTTCAGAAAACTACAATAAACATGACAATATATAGAAGAGTTAAACACTAATTGTAAAAAAATGAAAAGAAGACCAAGTAAATAAATCAAACAAAATGATAACATACAAAACTGTAATTACATTAAGGTGTGCGGCTATTACCAACATAAAGTACTTACATATCCTTTGATGAGGATATCGTTTTAATGTAAGAGATCATATAGCTAGTTACACAAATGTACATTAAAGATTGGTTTTACTATTTCAAACTATTTGTCTAGAAAGAATTTGTATTTCTACTAACTGTGGTTTGCCTTTTGCTTTAATAATGTACTGGGGTGCTTCTTCTACATCTGCCTTGGTTCAGCTGACTCTCATGTTGGTAAAATATTATCTTACTTTTATCTTTATTTTTTTTGTAAATCATGTGTCTTGACTCTCGCAGTTACTGAAACGGATTTGTGCATTTGTTGGTCATTCGGTCAATAGGTCACAACACTACTCCTCACACATACAGTAGATGTATTAAGTTTGTTACTTCAGACCATAGACCGTTAATATTAATAAATGTACAGTCTATGCTTTCAGACTGTATCTATTCTACCACTGTCAGCACTGTTACTGAGCTGGTATTAATAAACAAAATCCTAATGTTAACGATAAGTATTTGAAAGATGAGACATGTTTCTATTATCGGACATATATCGTGGAGCGAGGATTGCATCTCCTTTTACTTTGTTTTCATTTATATTTGACTGTCATTATACGTGTAGTCTACCTTGTCTAACTCATAAAATGTTCGTATATAAAACATTCAACAAAAAATATTTTTTTCCTGAAACGAAAACGTTGTGAAATCTGTCATAGAAGAACAGTAGGCCTACATAAGGTTTGAGCATTTTGAAAGCATTCAGCTTTGGGTCTAGCCCATAGACTATATTGATATCGAATATCGTTCATATGAAGGGTCGAACCATGGTCTAGCCTGCCGGAAACAAGAAGAAGAAGAAGGAGAAGGAGAAAGCAGTCAGCTGCTTCGTTCAGCATCACAACAAACATGGCGTCAGGAGGCGGCTAACTGAGAAGAAAAGCTGGGGATCTTCCAAAGCCGATTTAATTAAGAGTTGTGTTGCTTAATTAAAACATTTGCCTCAGCTTGATCTCAAGATGGAGCCCACCCCGTATCGAGAGGAGGTTTCGGAGAGGAAAGTGTGTGTTGTCGGGTCGGAGCTGGTGGAAAACTATACTGTAAGCTACGTCCGGGTGCCTCTCATTGATGCTAGCCTAGCGGCGGTTAGCTAAGCTAGCTTGTAGCTACCCCTAGCTTGTAGCTACCCTTAGCTTCAGATCTGTCAAAGTGACAGTGAGTTAATGTTGAAGAAATTGTTCCATCAGTGCAATAAATAAACTGTTCAGTTATTATACGTTTTTGGTTAGTCGTTAGGTCTTTATGTTCCTAAGACGACTAATATCAAGGACACAATTGATAAGCTAACTGCTAACTGCCGTTAGCCAATTTTTTTTCTTCCTAGGATTGCGAGGGCATGACCCGCCCTTCTCTCTCGCTGATTGGCTAGCACTCGCTGCCTACTCTTGTTGATTTGTAGGTTTAGACCAATAGCAGTGGTATTGGTTAAAGTTAGGGTTAATAATGTCAGGGTAAGCCAATCGAAGGCGGAGGAGGGCGGGACCGGGAAATGCTTTCGCCCTCCTGGGGAAAAATATACTCGCCTGCCGTGCTAACTGAGCTGTCACAGAGTATTGACAAAGGTGACAGACCTGACAGCACACTGCGGCTTTTAATGTCTCATAAAATATCATATTTCATGTCTATGTGTTGTAATCCTCGCACGTTTACGTGATTGTTCATCCCCATTGATGAATGGTTCACCCCTAGACTGCAAAATAAGTGTTTATCCGTGCATGAATTATTTTATAATAATATATTATATCCATTATTTATTTTTTGACATTCATTTTTTAGTAGATATTTTTTAAGTCAAAAACAATAGTACAGGACAGCAACATCATTGGCAGGCACGATGGCATTCACAATATGGAGATGTTAAACTGTAATCTATATAGAGTTTGGGGAACTCTCTCCCCAAACACATCCGCCATGTTCAAATCACCAAGTCAAAATCTCCCTTTTTTAGAACTGAGTGTTGTATAATGCACCATATAAATAAAAACAGATTATTAATATTGTCTAATTTTCTTTTCTTTGCTTAAATTTAAACACATTTTAATGGAAGCAACTTTTGTCCAGGAAAAGAAAAGACAAATTCAGTCAGGTATAATAATTTCTAGGGGATTAAAAATTATGACTTATATTAATTATTAGAGGTGTCAAAATATTTTAGACCTATTTGTTTAAGCATTGTTGAATGGAGGCCTAGATCTAAGATTTTCCCTGCCAGCAACTGTTTCTTTGCAATATTGTGCATATTAAAATAAAAAACTTGAATTATGAGGTGAACTTGAAGGTTCACCGCAAGTATTAGATCAATGTCTGCTTCCTGGAACTGTTCTTGAGTTTTTAGCACATGGATCTGCATAGATCACATGACCCAAGTATGAAACTTAGTTCACATTAGCAAGTGGTTGCTTGCATATAGGAGAAAAGGGTTCAAATATGGTATTTGGTCTTTCTCCTTTTAATTATTGGAGAATCCATGCAGCTCAGTGAGCAGTTCTTTAATTCAGACAGGTTGTAATAATCACTAAGTGTCCTGCTGTGCTGGTTCAGGTCTATATCATCGAGGTGTCGGATGGAGAGCACAGATGGACTGTGAAGCACCGCTACAGTGATTTCCACGACCTCCACGAGAAGGTAGGTCAGCAGTGATTTGTCTGCTTTGTGATAGGATCACTTCCACCAAACATATATTTATTTGTCCTTCTAAGTAAACCACCAGCAGAACACATGGGTTTTTGTTTTGAATTCAGTCTAGCGCTGTGATGCATGAAGTAGTCCTTCTTACTGAGTGAATGCAACCATATGTAATTATTATAATTCTATATAATTATTAGAGATGCACAAAATTGAATTTTAGTGCCAGTAACTGACTTGCAATTGGAAAAATGTAAAGAGGACAATGAAAACTTTTTTCTTATTATATTTTCCAACTGTCAATACAACCTTTTCAAACAATTAGTACTTACCATAAGGATGGACATTTTTTTTGACATTCTTCTTTATCTAGCATTTGATAACAAGCAGTAATGCAACTGGTACGTTAATTTACTCACCTGTGTGATTTATACTTATTATACCTATACTCACAATCATAAAGGAGCCACACCCCCAGCTGTTGTAAGAAAAGGCTCTACATTATTTAATGCAATGGCCACAGATATATTGTGCATCCCCACTCAGTAATAACCATAATGCATTAAGTCATAGATGCACCACATGCGAGTCAAAAAATGTTACTGACTCAAAGTTGACTGTGATTGATAGCAATCCTCACTGTGTTTGCACGTCTTATGTCCAGAAATGGAGAGAGAAACAACCAGACTAGGTTTGCAATTAATTAGTTTTAGTTTTAATGAATGTTTCCATTTTTTTTTTTACAACAGTAAAAATGTCCATCACAATGTTCTAGAGTTTAAGGTCTTCAAATGGCTTGCTTTGTCTGATCAACGGTCTTGATACCAAAGATATTCAGTTTACAATTGTATAAAACAGAGAAAAGCATCAAATCTTGACATCGGCGAAGCTGCACCCAGGCAAGGTTTGGCATTTTTGCCTAATAACGTATTGTTTTATCCTGTGTG
This sequence comes from Etheostoma perlongum, assembly GCA_026937815.1. Classification (NCBI taxonomy): domain Eukaryota; kingdom Metazoa; phylum Chordata; class Actinopteri; order Perciformes; family Percidae; genus Etheostoma; species Etheostoma perlongum. The sequence continues at coordinate 18,492,288 of CM049374.1, forward strand.
TTTCCCTTCAGCTGACGGCGGAGAAGAAGGTGGACCGACGGCTGCTTCCTCCAAAGAAGATGCTGGGGAAGAACTCAAAGAGTCTGGTGGAGCGGCGGCAGAAAGAGCTGGAGCTCTACCTGCAGACGTTGCTGCTGCAGTTCCCACAGGCCACCCCGACTCCGCTCGCAGTCTTCCTGCACTTTCACCTCTATGTGAGTACACCCGAGGCTCCTACAACCGCTGCACATGCACAATACCCTGTTCAGGTGCCTCAGACTTCTAGTTGACACCTGACAGTACTCAGCCATCTGGTACTTCAATCACATAAAGAGGAAAATATAAGACCGGCTACACGCTGGATGCGTCATGAGCGTGTCAGCTGCGTGGCATGTCCGTTTTTATTTCGGCTCCCATGTTAACAGGTTAGAGCTTTACACTTGCGTGACACGCACGTCCCACGTACGCCTCGAGCCACGTCAAAAACACGAGCCTGCCAGACGTTAATATGTCATTATGACAAAAATACATATTAATAAATGACATGTTGATGTTTGAAAGTCTCTAGGTTTTGACATTATTTTTTTTGGCTTTTCCGCCTTTAATTTTTGACTTGACAGTTAGGTGAGAAAGGGGGGAGAGGGGGAAGACATGCAGGAAATTGTCACAGATCGGATTCAAACTCTTGACCTCTGCGTCGAGGCATAAGGCTGAGTACATGTGTGCCTGCTCTACTACTGAACCAACCTTGTCACGCATAGCTACACAAAGTTGTTAATGTTATTAACATAACAGGACATAGAAAAATCAATGCAGCCGCCACACAGCTGACATGCAACAGAAACACCACGCTCGTGATGTGATTGTGTATACGCTCAGATACTGCAACTTTCAGGGACGCTTTGTGGCCAAAAATATGTGGATGTGTGACCACTGCAGCTATATGTTACAATTGAACATGTGACATTTGAAACTATAGGCATTAATCTGCTGCTATAGCCTGGCTCCAGGGATCTGTTCCCCTTAAAGGTGCTCTAAGCGATGTTGGGTGACGTTACTTCTTGTTGACGTTTTTCCACTGCATGGTATCTACTTGACTCGCCTCGAATCAACACGCCTTGTTTGGTTTTCCATTACAAAAAAAAGTCCCTGGTACCTGCTAACAGGTACTTTTTGTAGTACTACCCACGTCGAGGTTCCAAGCGAGCTGAGGCGATACCAAAAGGTGACGTAAAAACCTGCAAACTACTGATTGGTCGGAGAGAATTGTCACTAATCACTGCGTGCGTCATCATTGCTACCAACAGATGGTGGTGGTGGGGGGGGGTCCTGAACAAACCCGCCGTGTTTACTTGTAAACAGTTTATCCAGCGTTTTTTTTTTTTTTTTTTTTTTTGCTGCCTCCAGGTTCATTAGAAACTAATTTGCCTTCTGGCTTTGGCAACAGCCACACGCCGAGAATCAAAAACAACACACCTTCGACGTTCTGTGTGAGTGTCGCGTTAGGTCACGGCAGTTTCCTGCTATGACCACCAGCCATGCTCGCCTCACGCATGAGGCGGTACTAATCTGCAATGGAAAAAGGAGGACGAGGCACCGTGGGCGAGTTGAGCAGGTACCATTAATAGAAAAATGCCCATAGAAGTATTTTTGAAGAAAACAAGACTAGCTTGCCCCTCCCTCTTCGTCATCCCGTCCCGTCCCCCTCCTTTTGTGGTGCAGGTGGGCACAGTTTATTTTTGTTGCCGTTTGTAGACCCTGGGTTGTCTACAGAGACTGTGTTCTGGGGACAGACAGCTAGCAGATAGTGAGGAGATGTTTTTTTTACAGTGTTCAGGGGACAGGCAGCTAGCAGATAGTGAGGAGATGTTTTTTTTACAGTGTTCAGGGGACAGGCAGCTAGCAGATAGTGAGGAGATGTTTTTTTTACAGTGTTCAGGGGACAGGCAGCTAGCAGATAGTGAGGAGATGTTTTTTTTACAGTGTTCAGGGGACAGACAGATAGCAGATTGCGAGGAGATGTTTTTTTTACAGTGTGTTCTGGGGACAGGCAGCTAGCAGATAGTGAGGAGATTTTTTTTTCTTTTTTTTGCTGTATGTGACAACAAATGTCCTAGCCTAATACACGTGTAACATTGCTTAGAGCAAGTTTCTCCGCAGGTTTCTCTAGTGAATTACTGCTGCAGGTGTTGCTCTGGGCCTGCCTCTCTGCCTTCTTCAAATACTGTTGAACTAATCCAGGCTAGCATCATGTTATAAAGCTAAAATGATCCTGATCATTTTTAGCCAGTCCCAGTTTAGAGGTTTGATTTGTTAATCTTGAATGTTTGTTAAAAACTTTTTAAAGAAAGGCAATGTTGAAACTATGTTTAGCCGTCTGCAGAGCAGTGAAGAGATCCGATTATTTAACTCCATAGTGTACACCCTTAAATGTTTAACTGTATTTTTAGCTAAATCCAGTTTTTCACAAACTTCCTTATCTCTTTCAGGAGATCAACGGCATCACAGCAGCTCTGGCTGAGGAGTTGTTCCATAAAGGTTAGCTTTCTTTCTGATCTTTCTGAAACAGCATATAATCCGCTGGAACAGGATATATTGCTTCCCTAAAGTTTTTGTAATTTGGTTGCATAGAACCCTACAATACTTAAATACCAGTTTTAATGGTTTATGATCTGTTGCCGTGACTCTTAGCTGCTGCATCCATCCCCTTTCCTCATAAGAATTGTTAGTTTCATCTCTCCTTGCTCAACTACAGTTGATCTTATACAACCAAATATAACTTAACAATAAAACTGATCTTGTACAGCATGCAGTATCAGACCTGTGTGTGTGTTGGTGTGTTGTAGGTGAGCAGTTGCTGCAGGCCGGCGAGGTGTTTTCTCTGCAGCCTTTGCAGCTGTACGCCGTCTCCCAGCAGCTACGCCTGGCCAAACCAACCTGCTGTAACGGGGATGCCAAGACCGACCTGGGACACATCCTGGACTTCACCTGCAGGCTGCGATACCTGAAGGTCCCACACCTCTTTATTTGATTCAAATTCCCATCGTACAGTTTAGTGTTGGGTCCTGACTTCCCTTTCAGGAGCAGATGCGGTGAATGTTCTCACTGGTTCTGTCTCTGTTGGTCAGATGTCTGGTACCAGAGGCCCAGTAGGTACCAGCAACATCCAGGAGAGCAGTCTCCCCTTCGACCTGTCTGTTTTCAAATCACTGCTGCAGATAGAGGTAACTGTCTGCCTGTGTCCCTGTCTGTCTTTCCTGAAAATGCTCTTCTCTATACACATGTAAAATCAACGGCGTAAACTCATTTACACCAAACTATGGCCCCAGGTTACTGCCTGGTCACACCAGTTAGTAGCACATTTCATTAGACACAGCAGGGTTACATCCAATTGGATGGTGCAATACATCTAATATGATCAATTACTTCATTTTGGACTATCCAGCCCTTTGTTCCCTTAAATGTCAGTGCTGGCAAGACGGTTTGTGGTTGGTACTCTGTGCCAATCAGTGTGTCAAAGTTGACCAATGCTTAACACAAAAATGCTCTATGTGGATTAGGGGTGGGACTAAATATTGATACGGCAATATATCGTTCTCCTTCTTTGTGCGATACGTGAATTGATACGCCAAATATCAATACTTCAATTAATAAAATAAAGCACTCTGAATATATTTTTTTCATGGACCCTCAACACAGCAGGAAATAGCATGGGTGGAGTTGTAAATAAGGACACTAACAGAGGAGACAAATTAATTGTACAGAAGTAAGACTAGACAAGCCTTTCTTGTCTCCTTAAAGGAACACGCCACCGTTTGTTGAAATAGGGCTCCTCACATTCTCCCCTAGCTGTAGATAGGTGGGCCAACGCACTATTTGTCTTAGTGCATGCATTGTTTTAGTCCAGTGCAACACTGGCATTGCTGCCGCTAGTTAGCTTAGCGTAGTGAATGGAATCCTATGTTGCCGGTTAGCATGTCAAATCAAAAATGTATACCTGTTCAGCTTGCAGTTTGGTAACCTCTACAATTAATTATGTAATTATGTCATGTTCTTGCATGTGCCTATGGGACTGATGGGAATAAACTGATGAACTTTTAAGAAATCCATTTAATACCTGCCAAAATATGGATACTAACTTCTGTCTTTCTCTCTGTCCTCAGATCAGTGAGTGCAGCTCCCAGCAGATTGGAGGTCTGGCGTTTCTGAGGTCCAGTCTGGAAACTCTAAGTATCCACCACTCCACAGAAACTATGATGGTGAGGTTTAGATTAGATCCCTCTCTGTTGTAGTTAGCCAGTCTTGCATGTTGTGTACTGATGCGTGTGTTATTTCTGGCATCCTCCAGTCAATCCTTGTCCCCGAGGCGAGCGAGTTCTCACAGTGGGAGGCCGAGGGGGCCGAGTCTGGCTGTCCCGTGACCGCTGTGATCCCCGTGTGGAGAAACCTGACCACTCTGGACATGAGCCACAACGGCATCAGCACCATCGACAGCTCAGTGGTGAGACAGGCCCACCAAACCTAAACAAAGTGTGAACTTTAGTCCGTAAAATAGTTTAAAGTCCCCCTCCACTCAAACATGTTTTTATGTGTATATGTCCCCTAAAATGTCTCATCTTGACTCTATTGACTTGCATCAGTGCAAATGTAGAGAATGTCTGTGCACTTTCCTGACATCTGAGATTCAAACGTATCCTGAGCAAGCTTGATTAGGCACGTCACTAATGCGTAAACCAACTGCTGTCTAATATGCAAAAGACAGCAAAATAAAATTTCCAAGCCCGGAAAAGCTGTTTAAAAAAATAATGGTTAAATAATGATGCTACTAAGTCCATCATATTTGTAAAACTTACTGATTATATTTAGAAAATGTTATGAACCCAGTTAGCTAAAACTCCGTAAGAGTATACAGTAATGTGAATTTAAGTTATCTTCTATAAAATACAAAGCAGTTGTGTCAGGTCATCAATTTGTGTTCTTGTTTAATATCCCAGGATTTCTCTTTTGTAGAAACTGATCTCGAAGGTGGAGTTTCTGGATCTGAGCCACAACCAGCTGTCCACAGTGGAAAACCTCCAGGTACAGTGTGTGACAACGTAATAGAGAACACAAACACACATTAAACTTCTGAGTTTAATGTGAAACTACCTAGTTGCAACATAGTACCTAGGATCAAACTTATACCCTTACAACACGTGAGGTAATTGGTATGCATCGCTCCCGGGGTTTGTGACCCAGGTCATATCTGAATTGTCATGACCAGGGATCAACCCGTGTTGACTGGCTTGGTTTGATTTAACAAAAGAAGGGCTGAACAGGAGTCAGATAATTCTGGACCGACCCAGGTCATTGGTGTGAAAGAGGTATTACCCTCCACCGCTGCCACAGACGGCTGGTCCTAACAGCCCTGCAGATGTGTGGTTTGTTATTAACAGTAGCACTGAGGTAACTGCCCTGTGTTTGCAGCATCTGTACAATCTGGTCCACGTGGATCTGTCTTATAACCGTCTGCGGGTCCTGGAAGCTGCTCACACCCGTCTGGGCAACATCAAAACCCTGAGCCTGGCTGGCAACCAGCTGGACCAACTGACCGGCCTCACCAAGCTCTACTCTCTGGTCAACCTGGACCTCAGCCAAAACCAGCTGGCCCAGGTAATCCCAGCGTGGACGTCCCGACGCTCCAGCGGTCAAAGGGACATGAACACATCAACACAACAAATCTTTCTTTTTATACTTAATTGTAAGAGTGCAAAAGATAAATGTTCTGGTTAGTTTTTACATTGAAAGAAATGATCACTCGCAAAAGGTATTAAATAAGCTATTAAGTGGATCAAGTGTCCTTCATCTTATTCTTTTCTCATTTACTGTCAACTCTACATCACACACTGTGTGGAAAACGCCCAACCATAGCTCATGGGAAAATCTAATGAGGTCAGTGTTTTTTTTTTTTTTTGATGTGGGTTTGTTTTGTGGTTTGCGTGTTTGTTCACAGTTGGAGGAGATCAGGAACATCGGCCTTCTGCCCTGTCTGGAGAAACTCAACCTGTCCAATAACCCCATGTGCATCATCCCAGACTACAGAACCAAAGTCCTGGCCCAGTTTGGAGACCGTGCAGCAGAGGTACACCATCAAAACCACTACACTGTTAATACTGTACTACTACTATTACTTCGACAGCAGCATACAGCACCAAAAGCTTTTTTACTAGCCTTACTAGCTCCGTCGGAAATTCCATTACCTTCCTCTTTCTTTGTGTTGGCGTTCTAACCTGTGGTGGATTTCTGAGGTCTATGGTTAACTGCTCCTCAGATCTCTGCAGGGTAAATCCAGACAGCTAGCTAGACTATCTGTCCAATCTGAGTTTTCTGTTGCACAACTAAGCGAGACTACTGTTGCTTGTAGTGCTAATATTATCACTGCCCAAGTAAACAACCCTCACCACCACACTGCTAGAATCTGCTCATACTTCTACTGGTAGTACTACTCGTGTATTAATATTACTGCTGCCGCTGTTTATGCTATGTCAGCTATTGCTATTAATATTATTGAGTCTACTTTAACCCTCATGTTGTCCTTGACACTCTTTGGCAAGTACAAATCTCTACTTTCATTAAATTTGGGGTGTCTTATTCAATTTTATAGCATTTGAAGTAATAGTATTGAGTAAAAGTTGACATATTCCAGTCTGTGTTTTTCCATCAACATCCATTCCTTTAATTTTAGTCTAAATAATTCCTAATTTCTGCTTTTCTAACTCAAACATTAGGTATAATTTCCTATAAATGAGGTTTATTGACCATAAATTCCAAAAATAACTGTAAAACTAAAGTCAATAAGTTAGTGTTACGTAGTGTTGAAAACATCAAAAAAAGTGACAAACATTGAGTGTTGAAAAAAACATTAAAAAAAAGTTCAAAACATCAATAAAAAGCCTCAACAAAAGTGTTGATTTTCAATTTTGACAAGAAGACAACACAAGGGTTAAAAAAAAGAAACTGTCTTCTCTCTGCGTCTTCAGGTTTGTCTGGACGGTAACTTGACGACGGAGAAGGAGCTGGACACGGTGGAAGTGTTGAAAGCCATTCAGAAAGCCAAAGAAGTCAAAGACAGGATGAGCAGCGGCGACAAGAAGGTACGTTCCGTCACACTGAATCCTCCAGCAGGAGGCAGGATCCAGCTTGTATGGTAAAGGTGTCAGTGTTTCTGTCAGCTATATCGACATACAGTTTGCTGTTGAAAGATGAATAAATAGTTTACAGATTTTGGATTAGGTCAGAGTTTAGAAAGTTAATGTTTCATGGATATGTCACATATTTTTTGAATGTCTATTAGGACTGTGAGGTAGCAGAGCTTTAAAGCTATAGTGCGCAACGCCCGTTGTATTCAAGCCATCGTCCAATGAGTTGCTACAAAGCTAATTAAGCCTTTCAGCTCCATAAAAAGCTCTCTGTATTTCTAGAAGCTTGAGTGATGTGTTTTACGTCACCGCTGAGAAAGAATAACAGCAGCATTCAGCTTTGGAGACAAATGGGTCATAACAATTACAAGATAATGACCTCTTTCGAAGAGTCCGTCATGTTTTTTTAATCCTCTGAGTTAGCAACTGTATAGTCTACATCCACGACGTTTCATTTCCGGGATTGCTCTGGAAATTCCGCCGGATGTCTCTCTTTTTAGGCCGTTACCTTCCGCTTTCTTTGTGTTGGCGTTCTAACCTCCGGTGAATTTCTGAGGACTATAGTTACCTGGTCCTCAGATCTCTGCAGGGTAAATCCAGACAGCTAGCTAGACTATCTGTCCAACTTGTTTTCTCTCGCATGACTAAAACAACCTTTGAATGTACACATGTTCCACCAAAACAAGTTCCTTCTAGAGGCTATTTTGCAGCGGCACCGTTGCTCCATCCAACGCATAGCTCCACCCAAGACAATTGTGATTTAAAGAAATGTCAATAAACTAGAGCCGTTTTTTCTCCCATCCTGTAATGCTGTGTGGACTAGCCAGACCCTCCTCCACAGCGCTGTGGAGGAGGGTCTGGCAAAGCGAGGCTAGCAACTGCGTAGAGAAGGGGTGGGGCTTATGCACGATCACTGATTGTGTTGTTGTCATTACTTAGAATTTCTCTTGGGGTAGACATAATCTACGCACTATAGCTTTAAACTAGACTGTTTACTTTTCACTGAATATCATATTTCAACGTTATTAGTAACTGAGGAACTAATCTATGTTATGCTCTGATTGGCTCCTGAGACTTTGGCCTTTAAACTCTCATGAGTCTATCTTGAACTCAAAACACTGTTGAATGTTACATCTTTGTCAGTCGTACTCTGTTACCATGGTTTCCGAATTAACACAGAACCCTTCTGCGGTGGTTTTATAATTCTAACCTGATTATAGACCACAGTTAGATGTGACTAATAATAACTAATAAATCTCTGAATTCTGGAGAGTGTGCACATCAGCAGCAGAGTTAAGATGTAATACAAAAACAGCCAATAAAGCTGAGCATGTAAGCACGATTAGGTGTGTGAGGTTGTTATCTTATTTGGCAACAAGAAATGCACCAAAATAAACAGATCTGTGAAGTTTGTGAGCTTAACAGTGTCTTCAGAGTCTGCAGTTGTGCATTTTCTCTTAATGTGTACAACATATTTTGTGGACCTTTTTTTGTTTTAGTTTAGTTTAAAGACTGGCTGGGTTGTTATTCCAATAGTGGAAACAGCTGTCAACCCAATGTACAGTATTTGGGGGGTGTTATTTTAATTCCAAAGGCCAAGGGAACTTTATCAGAATGCATTGTATCCTGATCCATGAAATAACTGGCCTTTAAATAAAAATCTGCCTGTCTCTATGGGAATATAACATAGGGGTGTCTATACTCATGCCCCCTGTATTTAAAGGATTTTTTATTCCTCTTTTTAGTCAACTTAAGCAGGAGTTCCTATACTCATGAACAGCACTGTAAAAGGGCCTTAATGCTAAAGACAGGACACCCACACATTGTGTAATACTGTATCCTGAACACAAACCTTTGTGTTGCAAGAAACTGCCGACCACAAATGTTGTCAACATGTTCAAGAAAGCTAACTGTTGATTGCAGCTTTTTCAAAGATTTCTGCACATTTACAGATTCCAACTACAAAACCTTACAGAGTAAGAAGGTTACCTTTAAGCTTTGGGCACACAGATTTAGCTCTTGAACTTTACACTTTGGTGTTAGACCAGTGCAATTTGTTTTCTTAGTTTTTTTACTTCCATATAAAAAGAGCAGACCTGTCTATTTATAAAAGGCTCAAAGCCAGTGTTAAGAGTTCTTTAAAGCCTCGACTGAGTGTTCCTCTGCTGCTGATGGTGCTGCTGCTGCTGGTTGCAGGTTTTAGGATGTGATCTGGTTAATGATGTAGGTGATGCTGCTCTCTGAAGGCTTCCTCCTCTCTGTCCTCTCGTCAGATCAGTGAGGAGACCAGGCTGTCTGCTGCTGCACCTCCTCACCTCTCCTCTTCCTCTCCCCCCTCCTCTTCTTCCTGCTGCTCCTCTGCTGTCTCTCCTCCTGCTGTCACCTCCTCCTCCTCCTCTACCTCCTCCTCCTGTCCGGTCCAGCAGGCTGTCTGCCCCAGCCAAGGTAATCATGTATGCATCAGGCTGTGCGGGGCTGACGGAGGGGTTGGGGGGGCGGCATTTATAATTTAAAAAAAAAAAAAACATAATTCTGCTGTAAGGCAGCGGCCAGATGGATGAGTATGGTCCTCTGCTTTTTGTCTGGAATATGAATCGGGCGATTTCAAAAAAGCAGCTGAAATAATCTTCTAGTTTGTTAGTCAGTAACATGTCTCTTTAGCTTAGGGTGTCCCCCCTGATACAGTGCCTTGTTTAAAACCAGACCTCCTCAGCTTTAGATTTCCTGTAGATGCTTTGCTTCCTGCTCCGACTGAGAGAAAAACCTGTTTCTCTCTTTGGAAATTGTTCCCTCTTGCTTGAGCTGTTCTAAGTTCGAACCCTGCCCTATAACATAAGTGTTCACTAAGTTGACATTCCTCCTTCACTAAGGTTGCACCAGCCTCATTAACTCTCATATAAAACGTATCTGTAATTATATTTACACTCCCCAATTATTAGAATAGTTGGTTCCAGACTTCTGTCCATATTCTGTTTCCCTGCTTGGAAAAACAACAAGCCAATCAGAGCTTTGTTGGGGGATTAAGAGTGTACATATTTTTGGGCGTATATGCAAGCATCACATTAGAAAAGCTTTATGTAAAAGGCAATGTTTGACTAAACTACCTCAGTTTTATTTCTGAGCCGTTAGACTTTCCACACAGACGGAAGAGATGGATGCATGTACAAGCAGCTGGCGGAGCGTAACAGGAGAATAACTAACCAGTGACTGATTATAGTCACTAATGTTTGGCTGGAGGTTGTGTGACACCCTGTTAGTTCTCACTGAGCTTATTGTGTGAATGTCTAAATCTAACCGTAAGAACCAAATGCATGTCAGTATTTTATTTAGGAGTGAAACAGGGTTTAACTGTTATGTGGCATTAATGCTTGTTTGTTTGATTCAGTCAAGCTGCATGAAAACACATTTCTATCAGAATTGAGTATACATGAACATGTTTTCAACTGAAGCATAGAGCAGCCTCTTTCAAGATTCAAGACCTTTATTTGTCCAGTGTATGTGCCCATCACAATTTCTTTTGAGCCCATGTTTTTTGTCTTCAAATGTCTTGTTTTGTCCAAATATTCAGTTTACTATCATATAAAACAAAGAAAGGCATCAAGGAAAGTTTGGCTTTTTTGCTAATTGTCAGGAACACACATCCCATATTCATGCTTTAGAAGCTGGAACCATCCACACATCCCTCACAGGAAATGATTCTGCATATCAATAGTCATATTTAAAGATGTCAAGTTGTGGCACCAAGTGATGGAATCAGTTCAAAAAGATCAGCCCATAACAGTGTGACATCAGTCAGGCTTTGCAGAGCGTGCGCCTCACCTCACCGATCTCTTTGGTTTCCTGTTCCAGATGTGACGAGCAGAGAAGACGCTGCACTTCCCCCCCACTGTTCCTCCTGTGAACGCCGCACCTCCCCCCGCAAGCTTTAACGCCAACACACACCTCCTGTCTGCTGACCCCGCCCAGGTCAGACACACACCTGAAACACCAGGGAGGGGAGGCGTCTGTTGCAATGGCAACCAATAGAATCTCAGTAGAGAGGCAGTTTGACTGTTCAGAGATCTGATGTTATGTAAAGAAGGCATTAAACTAATCATTTAGATTAGGAGTGTAACAGTTTATTATTACACAATGCTCTTTCTGTATTCCATTTGATTTCATCTCTAGCTTGTTTTTAATAATGTTAATCTTTATTTAAATTTTTTTTAACCAAAAGCCCTACTAGGGACAAGTGTAAATTAGCTTCAGCTAAAAACACTGATACATCAGATGACTGTCTAAGCTTATCTATGTTTTTTTGTATCTGTCCCTATCTAAATACATTTTAATAATAATAATAATATGTATTGATATAAATATCTCAAATTATTCATTGTGAACAATTATTTAGATATTTGTGTTTGTTTCAGCTGTACTCTAAAATGTTGTGTGTTGTGTGTTTGTCCGCAGGTTCAACAACCGTCTGCCAGTCTGTCTGAACACACACTCTGTGGAGCTCCTACAAGCACTATTACTACTACTACTACTACTACAAATACAGTCTGGTCAGTATCAAATACCATAATTTACCAAACATTAATTTTAGTATAGCTCAACTTTTTGAGCCAAGCCTTTAATGTGAAACACCTGTACAGGAAGTGTGAAGTTTCACCATGTTGAGTATTGATGATAGCTTTTAAAAGCAAGAGGTACAGTAGAGGTGTTTGTATTTTGAGAAAGTATTAGTGGTAAAACGTTAGCTACATTTTTCGAGAGGTGCACATCAGGCTACGGCGTAGGGTCCGGCGCAGACGCAGAGGGGTCAGCGGGGGCGCTCCATTGACTCAATGCAGAAACAACAGTACAAAGTACTTGTAATACTGCAGTAAAGCTCCTGCCGCTGCTGTTGTCAATTTATTAAAACACCCTAGGTTATACTGTGTTGTTCAGGCCTCTCTGCTGCTAACAGGATCTGCAGGAAGTCAGGATGGAGGCAGATGTAGTTTAGTATGTGTCCAACAGCAGGCGCAGCTGCTCCTCCTCTTAAATGTCACATGCTCTTTTTTTATTTTTTTTAATTAGGCTTTATTGACATACAACAGAAAAACAAAAGAATGACAATTAGGAACATTAAATGTAATGCTGTTGTTAAATAATGATAGGGGTGTTTGTGGAAGTAAAATGAGCTAATGGGACAACGGAAGTGCATGTACAGTAAGTGAATGATGAGAATATAAAAAGCTCTCCATCCCTCTCTCTCTTTCCTCCAGTTGTGTCTGCTGCTCTTCCTCCTCCAGACCAGTTGGAACCACTTGCTTCTCCTGCAGCGCAGCCTGCAGTCCTCTACTCCCTTCTCACCTGCTCTCCCTCTCCTCCTTCAACAAAGACTTCATTACCCAGCTCTCCCAGCTTCTCAGCTCCACCCTGAAGGAGCAGAAGAGAAAGGAGGAGGAGGAAGAAGAAGAGAAGGAGGAGGCGAGGGAGGAAGAGAAGAGGTCTGAGTCCAGAGAGATTCAGACCCACGTAGAGGGCACCGAGGTGGGAAGTCTCAGGTAATTTAATCAGCAACCTTCTCTCACTTGTTTCTGGGAGGCCCGACGGTTTCTGAGATCTCTCAAAAATTCACGCATCTTCATTAGTGTCTTATGGTTTCCTGGATTTCTGGGACTCAAGTACTTATTTGAGGTACTTGTACTTTACTTGAGTCTTTTCCTTTCATGCCACTTTCTACTTCTACTCCGCTACAGTTCAGAGAGAAATATTCTAATTTTTACTCCACTACATTCATCTGACAGCTTTTTACTTTACACATTAAGATTTTTCCACACTAAACACAGGTAGGTGATAAATACGATGTTTTATTATAAATGAAACTAGCCAACAATATAACGTCCTACAGGTGCAGCAGGTTGACAGAACAGTTTGGATCGTTTCTAAAATATGAAGATGTTTCTACATTGAGCACATTTACTTTGAATACTTTTAGTACATTTTCCTGATGATACTCTTCTGTTGAGCTTTTCAAATTCCCACTGGTGTCTGCGATCTGATTGGATGATTGATTAAGTTTATTAGAGAAATTAATTAAAAAACAAGACTAATCGCTCATCCCGAGCAGCGAGTGTTTACATTAAAGGAAAAGTCAGGATAACGTAGGCTTATTTCCACAGAAATGGGGAGTGCACCGGATAAGGGTCAAGAGATCTTTTAAAAACTGTTTTCCTAAAGGTCACACGGCTTTCAGGGATTCTGAGATGTCTCCGCTTGTTTAGAAATTCACAGCAATTTTTAGGATTTACAACAGTTTCAAAGTGAGGATGTGTCCAATAAATGACAAGTTTGTATTTTTGTACAATATCTATTAGGGTTGCCCATTTGTTTTTTTGTTTTTTTACGGCTTATTGCAATACACATATCGCAAACATTTTGTGTAAGTTGAAAGAATTTCACGTGGCCTGTATATGATCATTGTACCTCATAAAATTGTTTTTAAATATAAAATGAGGACGTGTGAAATAAACAAAACGAATATCAGTAGAAAACTGCCCTTCCAAAGTTAACATGTACAATGTCATTTTTTTAAGTAGTGGCCTTTTAGATTCAATTCAGTGTTAAATTTGTTCAATAAAAGAAAATGATTTTCTTTGATTTGTTTCAAATTCATCAGAATACTGAAAGCAGCAGAAGTGCAGAACTGAGTACACTTTAATATCTGTTTATTTATTGCAAGCAATACCGTTATAACACAATATATAACAAAGCATATTTTCCTCATGTTGTGCAATATCTATGTAAAAATACTTTAATGACAAAATACCTACAAAAGCATGATTCTTGATTCATCCACTGCTTTATGCTCCTTATTCCAGTCCAAGCTCCAGGGACGGATATTTCGAGATGGGTCTGGATGACTCCGTTGAGGAGACGGTCTGCTCCTCCTCCTCCTCCACCTCCACGTCGCTGGCTGTTCCTCCGGCAGAGGAGCCCAGGCCCCCAGGGGGAGCTGTGTGAAGAGGAGGAGGACGAGGAGGTACAGGTCAGCAGGGTTCTGTGGTGCTATTGTCTTCAGGTGAAGGAAGAGGTGGAGCAGAAGGAGGCGTGCCTGGTGCTGACGGACCGGCTGTTGGGCCTGCTACACCTATCAGATGATTTCACATGGACCAATCAGGACACAGGTAAGCACACAATCAGCCTCAGTTGTCTGGATACAAACACATTTCTGCTCTTCGTTTTTTTTTATTTTTGTTTGAATGAATTGTGTTTTGCTAGCCATCGTAGATTCAATGAATTAATCTGAGTTCATCTGAGGCCTCCCTAATGTAATTAACCAAGCAATAACTAACAATTAGTTCAGGGACACTTCTTTTTCCACTGTGTGTTTAAATCATAAAGTACTTCCAAAGTCTTTTTCTTCCTCCCCTTTCTTTTTTTTTATCACACAACTCATCAGCAGCCATTAAACAATGCCTCACAGTCAACGTTAATCCACCATGGTTGTTAATTAATGGTCAGATCATAAAAGGAAATCAGGAAATAACATTGTGTTCCTCTGAATCACTGCTTTGTCCAGCGCTGGCTCTCTTCATTCACCACCTAGCTCTCTCTGGCTGTTAAGCCGGCAAGGAGGGGCTAACTTTGAAAGCTGTGTGTTTACAAACCGATACCTCTGATGTATTATAACTTTAATATGCGGATAATTGTCAAAAACGTTTTCCTAGTTTCAGTTTCTCAACTATGAGGACTTGGTGCTTTCTTTGCTTTTATGTGATAGTAGGGGTGGGAAAAGTAATCTATTCTGAGATGCATCAGGAGTCTCTCTAAAACGATTCGATGCTTGATTCTGATAATAAAATAATTGATTATTAAAAAAGAAAAAAGAAATGTGGTGATTTTCATTTAAAAGTTACTCTCTCCAGACATGTACAGATCAGAAAACAGAGTGACAAAAACTTAGAGTGCAGAAAAGCACACAAAAATGGCCAAAATGTATAAATACACATGATCTAATGAGACATGCATAAAATAATTAGGCAAAACACATGAAGGCTGTAAATCTACTTTATCATATGTGACCACCTCATGTTTCATGTTGTAAGAAGCCACTTCATCTTTAAACATGAGGAGGTGACTTTCACAAGAATGTTTAAGGCTTAAGCATGGAATGACTACAAAAAAAATAGAATTGAATTGTTGGCATCTGAATTGGAATCAAATCATGAGATGCTCAGAGATTCCCACCCCTATGTGATAGTAAACTGAATATCTTTGGGTTTTAGACGGATGGTCGGACAAAACAAGCAATAAAAAGATACATTTTATCAACCGAGTAATCCGTAAATCTAGAAAAAATGATTGACTGACAAAAATGTTGTGGTAGAGATGTTGCAGGTGCAGAAATGATTTTGAAATTGTAAGAGCCATGTGTTTTCCGGTTCTCAGACCAGGAGCAGAAGCCACCTGTCGAGGAGGTGCTGTCCAGCCTGCAGGTGGACCTCCTGCTGCCGTACTCCCAGCTCCAGCTCTCCTCTCAAGCCGAGCTCCCTGACTCCTGCCTGGCCTTCGGTCTCCGAGCCGGTCCGACCCGCTGGTACATCTTCTTCGAGGCAGAGGAGCTCCGGCAGATCAGGAGCGAGCTGACAGTGCTGATCCAGGTCAGAGAGTAGCACACGAGCCACTTAAAGTCCCGACATTTGAAAAGGACATATTCTTTTTCAGTTACATTCTTCAGTTTTGATTATATAAGCAATTATTTCCTTAGCTTAAGTGTTCAAATCAAATGCTGTTTTAAATATTACTTTCTCCCTGTAGGGTGCAGTGCGGTTCAGTACTTTGAAATTTTACACAAGTAAAGAAATACAATCGACACAGTTAAACGTAATAAAATCCAAGTCAAATGATAGTCTGTAATTGGGTCAAACAGAGCTTTACTTTCCGCTGTATTATTATTTAGAAACATGTATAAGATGCCTCAACACAAAGGACACAGGTATCGTAGGTAGTCTGTCTGTCGTTATGTCTGCACTTTAGAAAACAAAAACCTTGTCATTTGTTTCTCCAGGCAGCGAAGTCTCAGACTGACCCGGAGCCCCCCAACACTCCTCAGCTCTTCCCCCGCTCACTCATCAACTCCTGGGAGCTGGAGGAGAGTCAGGGAGCCCAGGGAGGCTATCCTGCTTTCCTCCTTCCCTCCTCCTCCTCTTCCTCTTCCTCTGCCCCAGACACCCACCCACTCCTGTCAGACATCTTCTCCAAGAGGGAGGACCCCAGCCTCCTTCTCTCTCCTCTTTCTCACCCACCGACACTTCTGGGTGCTGAAGATGGATTTCAGAGAGCTGGCAGAAAGAGAGAGGCGGCCGGCTGACCATCATCACTCCTCCTCCTCCTCCTCCTGTTGCAGGCTGGTCCGTGTGCCCCTCGGCTCTGTGATGCTTCACCCCAGAGAGAGCGCTTCTCAGGTCGGGGACAGAACCTGCAACACCTCCTGTCCCCACCCTAAACACCACCACAGGTACAGAGGATGGGATTGGATGAATGGAAATTTAACTCTATAGACTGTAGGGCTGGGTATCGGTCAAAAATGTTTGATACTGGTACCAAATACCAATATAGTAACTTTGATACTGGTTCCTGAATGATACCACTTTTAGAATATCCATTTTAACAAGATGAAATTACAGCATTACACATTACGGCACAAAGCATTTCATGCACTTTTCAGTTCATACTACATGAGCCATCTCTGTGTGTAACGTAGAGTTTTTCTTGCACGTCGCTACGACGTGTAATGTTACGTTAGCCAGCCAATCAGCTGCATTATTAGATCTTGGTAGAAGCATACTGCATGCTAATTGGCACACTGAAGCTGATGAGATTTACTAATCGCATTAATGTTATAGTTAACTCGCAATTAATCACACATTTTTATCTGTTCTAAATGTCCCTTAATTTCTTTTTGTCCAATTATTTTTTCTCATTTCAATGCTCTTATCAACATGGAAACGTGGATCGGCTTGCTTTGGTCAAATGAAAATAACATTAGCATATAGACTACTGTTGTGTTAAATTTCACACGTAACATTCTCACTTTGAGCAAATAATCTCTCACACAATGTAAGACTGTCCACCAATAAAAGGGTGAAAAAAAATTGGGGAATTGGCATCAGCTGTGTGCTTGGCCATCAGGTGGAATTTCAGACTGGACGTGCTGCGAGGATAGGTCAGTTCACAACGACCAAACACACAGAGCACTTTGGCCTTGTCAATGGAACATTTGGCAACTTTAAAGAAAGTAAACTTTCCATTCAGACTCTTATCGGCGTCCATTTCAGCGTCTCGAGCTCGCCATCCACTCAAAACGTAGCGTTACTACTCTTTGGCCGGGTCCAGAGCCCAAACGACGTGTGTGTGGCGTGCCTGTTGTTTTATTTCCGGTCTAGCTAGAGCCGGTGGGTGTTGTAGTTTTTCTAACGTTACTAGTTGTTGCAACAGCATGTGAAAAAAACTACAAAGTTTGTAATTGTCTGTTTTTGCCAAACAACGAAGTTCCATACTTGTTTCTCTTAAGTTTGTACAATTTGTCTGCAGGACGCTTTACTGGACTAAAACACTGACAGTAGCATCAATATGTTTATCTCTGTTTGCCAGGGTTTGGGCTAGCCAAGTAAGTAGTCTTGGTATATTTATTGATAAATAGTGAGCTTTTTATTTTCACATTCTGTTCATGTTTTACACTGAAATTAATACCAGTGTTGCTTACCTATGGAATAAGGGAAATATTGAGGTTCCCAGTATTAATTCTGATAGCTGCTTTTGTAGGTGCTTTTGATAGTTACAGTGAGGAAAATAAGTATTTGAACACCCTGCTATTTTGCAAGTTCTCGCACTTAGAAATCATGGAGGGGTCTGAAATTGTCATCGTAGGTGCATGTCCACTGTGAGAGACATAATCTAAAAAAAAATCCAGAAATCACAATGTATGATTTTTTTAAACTATTTATTTGTATAATACAGCTGAAAATAAGTATTTGAACACCTGAGAAAATCAGTGTTAATATTTGGTACAGTAGCCTTTGTTTGCCATTATAGAGGTCAAATGTTTCCTGTAGTTTTTCACCAGGTTTGCACACACTGCAGAAGGGATTTTGTCCCATTCCTTCACACAGATCTTCTCTAGATCAGTCAGGTTTCTGGGCTGTCGCTGAGAAACACGGAGTTTGAGCTCCCTCCAAAGATTCTCTATTGGGTTTAGGTCTGGAGACTGGCTAGGCCACACCAGAACCTTGATATGCTTCTTACAGAGCCACTCCTTGGTTATCCTGGCTGTGTGCTTCGGGTCATTGTCATGTTGGAAGACCCAGCCTCGACCCATCTTCAAAGCTCTAACTGAGGGAAGGAGGTTGTTCCCCAAAATCTCGCAATACATGGCCCCGGTCCTCCTCTCCTTAATACAGTGCAGTCGCCCTGTCCCATGTGCAGAAAACACCCCAAAGCATGATGCTACCACCCCCATGCTTCACAGTAGGGAGGGTGTTCTTGGGATGGTACTCATCATTCTTCTTCCTCCAAACACGGTTAGTGGAATTATGACCAAAAAGTTCTATTTTGGTCTCATCTGACCACATGACTTTCTCCCATGACTCCTCTGAATCATACAAATGGTCATTGGCAAACTTAAGACGGGCCTTGACATGTGCTGGTTTAAGCAGGGAACCTTCCGTGCAATGCATGATTTCAAACCATGACGTCTTAGTGTATTACCAACAGTAACCTTGGAAATGGTGGTCCCAGCTCTTTTCAGGTCATTGACCAGCTCCTCCCGTGTAGTTCTGGGCTAATTTCTCACCTTTCTTAGGATCATTGAGACCCCACGAGGTGAGATCTCGCATGGAGCCCCAGTCCGAGGGAGATTGACAGTCATGTTTAGCTTCTTCCATTTTCTAATGATTGCTCCAACAATGGACCTTTTTTCACCAAGCTGCTTGGACATGTCCCCATAGCCCTTTCCAGTCTTGTGGAGGTGTACAATTTTGTCTCTAGTGTCTTTGGACAGCTCTTTGGTCTTGGCCATGTTAGTAGTTGGATTCTTACTGATTGTATGGGGTGGACAGATGTCTTTATGCAGCTAACGACCTCAAACAGGTGCATCTAATTTAGGATAATAAATGGAGTGGAGGTGGACATTTTGAAGGCAGACTAACAGGTCTTTGAGGGTCAGAATTGTAGCTGATAGACAGGTGTTCAAATACTTATTTGCAGCTGTATCATACAAATAAATAGTTAAACAAATCATACATTGTGATTTCTGGAATATTTTTTTTTAGATTATGTCTCTCCCAGTGGACATGCACCTACGATGACAATTTCAGACCCCTCCATGATTTCTAAGTGGGAGAACTTGCAAAATAGCAGGGTGTTCAAATACTTATTTTCCTCACTGTATATGATTCAACTGAATCCTTAATAAGCAAACTGAACTGAATCAAAATGAATCATAGTGTATTTCACAGTTAATTTGTCTTCTGCTTTACCGTTTCCATTCAGTGCTGACCTTTGAGTTTATCAGTTAACATGCACATATATTTAATAAGCGTATAACATTTTGTTTTACTTGATTAGGTTTACTTATTGATAAAATTACACTAAATCTATTTTTGCACATTATGCTCATAAGAGGGCAAACATTGGTCTAAAAGTTATTACAATTATTCCAGTGGCACACAAAGATGAATTTCTTTGTAAAAGAGACTAAAATACCAAAATTGATTATTGAGACATTCAATGTTCTCATTAATGTTTGCTCTATTCTTTAGTTTCTTTGCTTTTAAGTATTGTTATTATATGTATGTTAACCACCATGTTGTGTCCAGGAGGAGTCACACTGTGGAGCTGCTGCTGGGCGGTCAGAGGCTGCTGCTGCTCTTCCCTCTGGCCCAGAACAGGAGCTCCTTCCTGGGGGAGCTGAGCCAGCGGAGAGCCTCTATGGAGGGGCTGAAGATGATCGCCCTGCCCCAGCCCTGCAGGCCTTGTCCACAGCAAGGTGAAGACTACCTGCTTATGCACTCAGACCAAGAAGGGCTGATGGTTTAATTTAGTTTGACCCTTGATGGTTGGTTTTAACCGTTGTTGTTGTTGTGTTTGTGTTCTCAGGCCGTCACAGATCCACAGACCAGTGCTGTTGTACCAGTACAAGGAAAGCACACAGCACCAGCAGGTAGACTTCTGAAGCTCTTCTGTTTTGTTCAGCATAGATCTCTCTCCATGTAATTCTTCTTGTTGTCCCTGCACTTAGAGCTGCATGCTAAAATCCTGCTTATACTTTGATTAAGGCCACACTTTGGCCCTGTTATCTGGTTTTAAAATTTGTCCTGAGTGATCCAATCACAAATGGACAGCTCTAAGTACGTTTGTTTACACCAATGTGTCTCTACATGCTCCTGAGTGAGCACATATCCAACATATTTCTGAATTTGAGAATGTTTTATGAAAGTAAAAATAAAGTGGTTGTATAATAGCGGCCCCTGGGACCTTTGTGCTGCCAACACAACTGTTTTTTTTTTAGGCATTGGTTTTGTCACATTGTCCATTGCAAGAATAAATTATAGTTGGAGTTGGATCACATAGGCGTCTCTAACAAGGACGCCAGCGGCTGTGCAATACCAACAAAATCCTAGACAACAACTCTTTATCAATCCGTAGAGATGACCTCTTTCTGTTGTTGATTATTTTTACATATTTTCCATATGTCTCTCTCTCTCTCTCTCTCTCTCTCTCTCTCTCTCTCTCTCTTCTCTCTCTCTCTCTCTCTCTCTCTCTCTCTCAGCATGGACTTCTCCCGCCTCCAGGTGGAGGAGAACCAGCCGTCCCCCCACCTCACCCCAGGTCTCTCCCCAGGGCTGAAGCTTCTGGCTGGGTTTGGAGAACAGCAGCTGCTGACCTACTTCCACAGATATATAGCAATGGTAGGGGACACACACACTTTTATTACCACTGTAATGTTTGTTAGGCACAAGTCTGTAGATACCTAAATACTGTACACTATAAAAGTACAACACTGAGTTTAACACAGAATTAGAGAATAATGTGTCCAGTACTGGAAGTCTTTGGTGTCCAGAATGTCAGGAAATAAATAGGTGATGCTGTAAACGTCACTTAAAGTTATCAAGTATCAAAAATAGTTGCTGATTAATTTTCTATTTTATTCTATTTTTTCACCTTCAATTTGTTGCCACCTTCCCCTTGTTAGTTTATGCAGAGCCAAGGACAGCATGTAGAGTTAGTCAAGCTGTGACACAACAGTCAATGAAGAAACAGAAAGTCACCTCAAACAATAACGTCAGATGACTCGAGTCTGTTCTATTTAGATGATTTCTGACCAGTGATGAAACCCACTTGGTTCTTTTTCAGTCTGAGCTCAAAGAACTTTTCCCCACTGCATAGATCACTTTTAAAGTCAGGAAAAGACACATTTTGTGCGGTCTTTGTTTAAATTGCGACTCGTTTACTTTGTTGTGTCAGTCTGAGGTGGAGGAGGTGAGACAGGTCTTGTGGCTGTCTGTGGTTCTCTACAAGTCTCCAGAGTCTGAGCTCACCTGCTGTCTGCTGCTCTCCACTGACACAATCTACTTCCTGTTGGAAGACTCCGCCTCCACACTTGGCCATCACTCAGGTATATTTAACTGATATGACAGTCAGAGTGAGGAAAGATTACATTTACAATTATAGAATGTAGAAAAAATTGAAACGCTAAGCTAAACTGGACAAATAGCTTAAATCAGTAAAATTTGTAGAAAATATTGAAATGCTAAAGCCAAACTGGAGATATAGCTTAAATCAGTAAGAAGATGTTGAAGTATTGAGAAGAGTTGAAAATGTAGGAATGGTTTTAATTAAGTTGAATAGTAACAATAATGTAAAAAAGGTGGAAACATTTAAAAAAATGTAAATTTAAAAGCTGAACTGGAGAAATAGCTTAAATCAGTAAGAAGATGTTGAAGTAGTGAGAATATTTAAAAAAGTAGGAATGGTTTTAATAAAGTTGAATAACACCCCTACACCATAAGGAGCTAGAGCTAGATTTTAAAAGTGGATTTGTTTTTATTGCTGAAAGTCTGCAGAAAATACGGACAACCAAAAAAGGTATGGAATAATAAAAAAATCATAATGGGCTTAAATGCCTTTGTCAGGATTGATGTACTACAAAGCAGGGATCAAACCCCTGTTCATATCCCCTTGAGTTCCCAGTGTGGGATTCGAACCCAGGTCTCCCGCACTAGAGTCATTTGTCATATCCACTGCGCCACCACCAAGGATGTGTTTTTCAAGCTTACATTGTAATATATAATTATACAGACAGACATACAGAGTATTGCACTGTCAGGGAAAAGGTTGCCATGGCTACATATAATCAGTGGCCATGTTTGTAAACGCAGCTAGGAAGCCTTTCATCTCTGTGATGTCATCTCTTTCCAAAAGTGTAATGGAATATTAAATAATCATAACAGTGTTAAAAGACTTTTTTAACACTATATGTAGAGATTCCATTGTGGGATTTGAACCGGGACTCCTGCATGAAGGGCATGTCACATAACCACTGCGCCACCACTGTAATAACTTCTGGAAAACTATACAAGGTAATATATGACTTATCTGTGTTTGTGTGTGTGTGTGTGTGTGTCTGTGTGTCTCTCTCTGTGTGTGTATGTGTGTTTGTGTGTCTCTGTGTGTGTGTGTCTGTGTGTGTGTGTGTGTGTGCGTGTCAATCTGTGTTTGTGTGTGTGTGTGTGTTTCTGTGTGTGCGTGTGTGTGTGCGTGTCAATCTGTGTTTGTGTGTATGTGTGTGTGTGTGTGTCTATGTGTCTGTCTGTGTGTGTGTCTCTGTGTGTGTGTGTGTGTGTGTGTCTCTGTGTGTGTGTCTTTGTGTGTGTGTATATGTGTGTGTGTGTGCGTGTGTGTGTGTCTCTGTTTGTGTGTCTCTGTGTGTGTGTATATGTGTGTGTGTGTGTGTCTCTGTGTGTGTGTGTGTGTGTGTGTGTCTGTGTTTTGTGTGTGTGTGTGTTTCTGTGTGTGTGTGCATGTCAATCTGTGTTTGTGTGTGTGTGTGTTTGTGTGTGTCTGTGTGTGTCTGTGTGTGTGTGTCTCTGTGTGTGTGTGTGTGTGTGTGTGTCTATGTGCGTGTGTGTCTCTGTGTGTGTGTGCGTGTCTGTGTGGTGTGTATATGTGTGTGTGTGTGCGTGTGTGTGTGTCTCTGCTTGTGTGTCTGTGTGTGTGTCTGTGTGTGTGTGGGTCTCTGTGTGTGTGTGTGTGTGTCTGTGTGGGTGTGTTTCTGTGTGTGTGTGTGTGTGTGTGTGTGTTTTCTCTGTGTGACGTGTGTGTGTGTGTGTGTGTGTCTGTGTGTGTGTGTGTGTCTGTGCGTGTCTCTGTGTGTGTGTGTGTCTGTCTTTCTGCGTAAACACACACACACAGGGCCACACAGATACACAGGGGAGACACACACAGTTTACACACATGGACACACAGCCCAAATTTCTTTTTTCACTGTCTGTTTTAAGATGAGTTAACAGCAAAGCCATTGACAGAGAATGAAATGGTTGCTAAGGGATACAAACTACCAGTGGCCATATTTGTAAACACAGCTAGGAAGCCTTTGATGTCTGTGATGTCATCTCTTTGATCTGTAATCAGTTAACGACCGCAGCTGTTGTACCCTTTTTTACCTGTGGGAAACAGCAGCTCCTAACAAACAAGCCCTCAAACAAATGGTCAGGCAGGGGAAAATGAAAAGTTATTTCAGTAAAATAACCACCTCATGAGCACCAGAAGGCCCTTGTGAACGTATTGATATAAAATTCATGTGGATAAAGTTAAAAATGTGGGCGTATCGGCGATGTAAAAAAGTGCTTCGCTCTGCATTTTGCTCAGAAATGTGGACGATGTTTAACATGGCGGTGAATGGAGGAAGATCCTGAACTCCTGTCATTTGATAGCTCGCTGAGCGAAAAGTATAATTCATATCGCAAGAATGAGCCCATTGACAGAAACTAGACAAGAATACCTACGTTTTGATGTATAAATTGTCCATGACAAGTTAGAATTGTTGGTGTAGGAGCAAGATATAGAGAACGGAGTAAGATAATCTTTTCGAAGCCGTTCACTCTGATGATGTCACACCACACTCTAACTCACGCAATACACACCCATTATAAAGGCAGAAAAATCATAAAATGTACACTGTACTTACACAGCTTTTCACAAAAACTGTAAAATATATCAATCTGAAAAGATAGAGCCGGATAGCTGAATATTTTGTGAACGTTTTAAAGTTTGAAAGACGTCTGTAGGTGAAAAAATGTAGGAGGAGATACATTTTGAAGCAGAAGAAGATTTGAAGGATTTGAAGCTTGCTCTCATTGACTTTAATGTTAAAAAAAATTGTATAAATGCTTAATATTTTAAAAAGTATAAATAGTAGAAAAATAGTAAAAGAAGTCCCATCATCTGCTTAAAAGGCTGAAGATTTTAAAAGTTGAATGGTATAAATAGCAGAAAAAATGTAGAAGATAGAGAGAGCCAAAAAACGTACGTACGGAATAATAAGAAAGAAGAATAATAAAGAACCGAATAACAATAGTTGGAATGCTGTGGAACAGCATTCCCACTAATAAGAGTCATCGCTATCTCAATACTACTGCTCCTGCTGCCATTGCTACATTCCTAATACCACAAGTCTAAGTCGAGTCTACAGCTCTGCCTAATACTAGTTAATTTACTCAAGTTCTGCAAGTGTATTTTGAGGTACTTCTTTTGGAGAGACATATTGTATTTCTTAACCATCCTGCAGTTTTGTAATGCACAGAAAACTACTACTACTACTACTACTACTGTCTCTCCTGTCTTTACTACTTCTTGTACCTTTAATACATCTTATTATTACTATTACTACTGCTTCCAGACATGTACAGTTGTTATACCTGCTCTGTTACTTATATATTTTTTTATTTAGGTTCAGTAGAGTACATCTTCTTTAGCTCAAAATCATAAATCGTAGTATTAATACCATATACCGTACTACCTGTACTGCTAGTACAACATTTACTACCATGCACTAAAAGTCTCAGCTGTATAAAGCAGATGAACCCACAGCTGTCAGTCATCTTTTTAGATTTTTCTCCAACACCTGTAGACCAAATGCAATGAAGTATATATGCACATATGTTTTGTAATATTATTTTCCACTTACTTTGATTTACAAAACCACAATTCTAATTGTTGTTGATTTGTCTTCTCCCATGGTCCCCAGGTGTGCTAATGCTAAACTGATGTGGAATCAGATAAATAAACCAATTTTTACCCCTGAAATTTTCATGTCATGCTTTCTGGTGTGTAGTGAACATCAGTGTGCCTGTTAAATCTCTTTGTATCTCTTTCCATCTCTCTATCTCTATTTGTCTGTCAGTGTTGGACATATTGAACTCTGGAGATTCCGACGTCTGTCTGTGCTGCTGTCTGTCCATTAGACTGTCTGATCTGCTGTCTGTCAACGTGGGACTGTTCGACCAATACTTCAGAGTTGTAGGTCAGTGGATGATGTACAGTCCTTGTCCCCAGTGTTTGCAGAGCTCTTACAAATTCATATCAAACTGCTGCTTAAGGCTGATTCTACACTGTCACCCTCTAACATCTATCTAAAATAATTAAGGTTTTATGAAGTCATTTGATTAAAATTACTAGGATTGTACTCATGTATTTAGTTTAATTTAATTTTGATGGATGGCTGGGTGATTCTATGGGGAATATAGGATAGGCAAAAATAAGCCTTGGGTTCAGGCTATTCCTTTCCAAAATAAAATTAATCATCATCTACCTTTGGACTCTCTCTCTCTCTCTCTCTCTCTCTCTCTCTATCTATCTCTGTCTGTGTCTGCTTGCAGGTCGTTCAGCCGATCACATCGTGTGCTGTCTCAGCCGGGACAGTTATGGGACGGGCGTCTTCCTTCAGGAGCTCATGTCGGCTCTCAGTCTGCAGCAGCAGCTTCCTCCTCCAGAGCCATCAGATCAGGACTTCTACTCACAGTTTACCAACACAAACACAGGTAAGCCCGCCGAAATAAAATATCTGTTTTGACATCAACTCTTATCTGAACAACCTGTTGGCGATCATCCATTCAACACACTTTCCCCTAAAATATCTGTTGCCTGACTGCATAAAAATCCGTAACGGGAACGACTGTGATAGAGGGAAGGAGATTACAGAAGCAACACATTCACATATTTTTGGCCCCGATGTAAGACAACTTTTTCCTACAGCTCCCAATAGCAACCAACAGCTTTTTCCTGAAGATTTTTGGAAACATTTTGAATAAAAGTTTCATATTTAAATGAAAATATTCACAAATCAGTTAAAATGAAATACTCCACAAACATTGTAGCGTGTGATCTATTTTCCACAATCCATTGGTCACTGGAGTATTTAACCTGTCGATGCAGCTGTTTCTATTCAGTCTATTAACGGATTGGTCCTGTTTTTTTCTCATTTCTTCTACTGTTTTGTTTCTTATTTAATCCAAGATACTAGTTGTTTATAGTTAGGTATTCATCATCCTTGAAGTTCTTTTCTGTTGTAAAAGTGAAACAGGAAACACTTTATAACCTAAATCCCACGTTTGTCCAAGCTGTTTATCAGTCATGTACAGTACTTGCACTCTCTCCTTCCAGGGTCTTAGAAGGGGTCAGAATAATTTCTCTGACGTAGTATTTTTCCATACTTCATCTCTTTGAGCTTTTTATTGTGACAAACGTTCTGCTAAAAAGATGCCAGGAGACGCTTTTGACTTTTCCTCCAAAACATGTCACACAAGTTGTTAGAATCTCCTTGAGCACACTGATTCTTATTATATCTGACGAAAATATGCACTATTAACGGACATGAAGAAACCTTCTAGCCCAGCAACATCAAGGCCACAAGCAACCCATTATGCCACACTCTTAAAGGTCCCATGACATGGTGCTCTTTGGATGCTTTTATATAGACCTTAGTGGTCCCCTAATACTGTATCTGAAGTCTCTTTTATATAGACCTTAGTGGTCCCTTAATACTGTATCTGAAGTCTCTTTTATATAGACCTTAGTGGTCCCCTAATACTGTATCTGAAGTCTCTTTTATATAGACCTTAGTGGTCCCCTAATACTGTATCTGAAGTCTTTTATATAGACCTTAGTGGTCCCCTAATACTGTATCTGAAGTCTCTTTTATATAGACCTTAGTGGTCCCCTAATGCTGTATTTGAAGTCTCTTTTATATAGACCTTAGTGGTCCCTAATACTGTATCTGAAGTCTCTTTTATATAGACCTTAGTGGTCCCCTAATACTGTATCTGAAGTCTCTTTTATATAGACCTTAGTGGTCCCCTAATGCTGTGTCTGAAGTGGTGGAGGCTGGGGGTGTGGCCTTGACCAACTGCCACTTTGCTTGTTTGAAAGCCATGATGTCTCTCTGTCATGGGTGGGCCAAATTCTCTGGGCGGGCAAAGTAGAGAAAGGGGAGGTATGACCTCATAAGGGGCAACATTCCAGATCGGCCCATCTGAGCTTTCATTTTCTCAAAGGCAGAGTAGGATACCCAGGGCTCAGTTTACACCTATCACCATTTCTAACATTTCAAACCTCAGAAAGAAACATTTTCATGCCATGGGAACCGGCTCACTCTGTAATAGTGACTAGAGTGAAAACCGTATCATATTCTCAAATAATATTTCTGAATCAGATTTTAATCACTGTTGTTCAGCCCTGTTGTAGCCCTCCTTTTGTACAAATTAAAACATGACCATTTCACTTGAATATTTATCTAGTTAGTAAATGTACTCTTTTCTTTCAAAAAAAAAAACTATTGATGTTTTTGTCTTGATATGGATTTGTTAAAATGTTATGTTAGTCTTGCATCCCTTATTGTATCTGTGAAAAATTAGAACACATTTTCTGACTTGTTAGAGTGAGAAAGAATAATCTAATTTGCTGACCTGTTGTTAAACTGAAGATGGTGACAGATGTGATTTTTGTCTCCCCCTGCAGGTAAGATGCAGAACTACGAGCTGGTCCACAGCAGCAGGGTGAAGTTTATTTATCCCAGTGAGGAGGAGATGGGAGACCTGACCTTCATCGTGGCAGAGAGGAAGACTCCGGCCAGCGCAGCGTCAACGTCCTCACGCTCCTTCAACGTCCTGCTGTACCTGCTGGTCTTCCAGGTGAGTAACTTTCTTTTGTAATTTGTGTTTTTAGGGGAGTTAACGTGATGGAACTATTCTAGTTCGTATGTGGTTACCAGATACGAACGATGATTGTTTGATTTTAGTTTTGGTCTCTGTACAGGCACAATCAGTGGTGGAAGAATTATTCAACTTCTTTACTTGAGTAAAGTACTTATACCACACTGTAAAAGTACTCTGTTACAAGTTAAGTTCCTGCATTGAAAATGTAACTTAAGTAAAAGTATGTAACTATTATCAGAAAAATAAAAAAGCAAAAGTTATGCTGAAACATCCTCACATTTTAGAAACTAGAAACAATTAAAACAGCTCTGTCAATCAACTAAGTGTAAAATCAGCTAAGTGTACTTGTAGGCCAATATATTGTTGGGTAGTTTAATTTATAATGTAGGGGATCTGCGTGCAAACATTTGTAAAAGTAGAAAGTGGCCAAGAAAAGACTCATGTAAAGTACAGGTACCTCAAATTTGTTGGAAACACAAATTAGATTTTTTTTTTATTGTATGCACATTAAACACACCAGATGATCAAGAGCTTGGGGACATTGGTAGGTGCATTTATCAATACGGGGCATATAAGCATATTTCTCAAAATGTTGAACTATTCATTTTAAGCGTCTATAGTCTCTCATTGCCAGACCTATCTCCACAGCTGTGGTAGTGATGGAGTTTGGTCTGGCTACACCACCTGTCTGTGGGTAGTCTGGGTAGTGTAATCTGGAAGAGAGGAAGGAGACTCGCTGGATGTCAGGCTTTATCCCCGCAATGTACATCCATTGAGCCAGACTAAAGCGTCTGAAATTGATATTTTAATTTAGGCAAAGGATCACGGCTGCCATTACCTGACTCTCCAACTCCCCTCAGCCCTACAGAGCTTCATAGTGTCTTTTAGCTCAATGTTTTGTATTTTCCAGCCTGTAATTTAACTTTTGGTTCACTCTCACCTATCTCATAGCGTCATTTTCAGGACTTAGAAGAAATTAAACAAGAGCTAAAAGTGTATTAGCCAATATTTAAATATACTTAACTTCACTAGTTGGACACAAACATGACCCCAAATAGGGCTGCACAATTAATCTCAATTGTATTGAAATCGCAATATGCACTAATGCAATATCCAAATCACAGGAGGGCGCAAAGTTGCAAAAGTGCAAATTTGTTAAAGGCAAAATATGTGTCAAACCATTCTGAATGAAGTATTGTGGTGCTGCAGAGACGTCCCGGCATACAAATCTACAAAAAAATCTTTGTTTGGTACAGATTCTTGCAGAAATCACACTTTAATCCTTTTTAATGTTACTAATTTTCATTGAAAATGAGAATAATGATACAAATATAATATAACCGCAATTAGATACATTCCTCATATCGTGCAGTCATAACACCAAATAAATGCTAATGTTGAGTAATGTTTATTGTAATAATCATGTCAGTGATTTGTTCACTTTTTTTCCATTGCTCTCAAGTGGCAAAACAAAAACATCCCTGTAACTGACTTTACTGGCACTGTATTTGCTTCTGTTAAGGATTGTTATTTTAAACTCACTTTTAGGATAATATGTACTCTTTTCTCCAGGTCCAGATCCCCAGCAGCCTGCCCAGCCAAGGCTCCACTCTCTCAGGCCACTCCTCCTCTGGTTCTGGCTCCAGCCCGTCTCCTGTACTCCAGCCCAGGACGTTGATCCTGACCAGCACTGACGTGTTCCTGTTGGACGAGGACTACGTCAGCTATCCTCTGCCCGACTTCGCCAAAGAACCTCCCTCCAGGTGAGCACACAGGAAGTCCTGCCCTTCCTGTACCACAACATTTCAAAACCTTTGCCTATCATTATCCAGGGGAGTCACTTAGGAGCTGAGTTATTTACGGTAGCTAAGTTTCCATCCACTAGTCAATCTAATTAGCTGAAGTTTGGTAAAAAAACGCATGTGAATAAAGCTGTGTTTCCATCCAACGGTTTAAAAGCGAATAAAAACCTGTGCGTAATGACGTACCAATGAAATTGGTACTATTGAATTGAACATTTTAAGGTGTTTCCATTCATTTTTGCACTGAATCGCACAACATTCAAGCAAACATTTGCTAACAAAGTATTTCTAGACAAACTGGATTGCGCCATATACCAACAAATGATCAATATTGCACAAGTTGCAATAGTGCTTATGTGCCAGCTGATAGCAACATATCAAGCTATAATAAGAAACCAACGACACTATCTTTTTTTTTGTCATTAAAGTATTTTTTTTTTAACACAAACATTTACAAATAACAAAAAAAACAAACAGGCAGTAACAGCTAAACTTTAAGGACAACACCCCTTGTACCACCACATTGTTTGTGATTAAATCGACTGTGTTATGTTTGAAGCATGTGTGTCAACACATGCTTCAAACATCAGATACAGTATTAGGGGACCACTAAGGTCTATATAAAAGAGACTTCAGATACAGTATTAGGGGACCACTAAGGTCTATATAAAAGAGACTTCAGATACAGTATTAGGGACCACTAAGGTCTATATAAAAGAGACTTCAGATACAGTATTAGGGGACCACTAAGGTCTATATAAAAGAGACTTCAGATACAGCATTAGGGGACCACTAAGGTCTATATAAAAGAGACTTCAGATACAGTATTAGGGGTCCACTAAGGTCTATATAAAAGAGACTTCAGATACAGTATTGTATCAATGTATCAAGCCCTTAATATATGAACAGAAATATTCCCACACTAAATGGAACTTCCCTTTGACATTGTTACTCCTGGCAATCAAATATACCTAGGATGCAGTCTTGGCCATCGGTTGAGTCCAGTCTGTGAGCCCTGGCGTGTATGTGCTCTTCCAATTCATCAATATCAGCCTTGCTGCAGTGATGAGGCTTGCGGTTATTAACCAACGACACTATCAACACATCGCTATGACGATGCGGATGCAACTTGCCTTTTATTGTACCTCTGGATGGAAACATAGCTATAGACGGCTTCGGGTTTGAGAGGCAGGGCCGACAAACTTTAAACAACAAAATCTGAGCGCTGCAAAGTTGGGTATTTGAAAGAAAACTGTCTCGCCTTGTGTACTTGTCCGCTGCATGAAAAGAGGAAGAAGAGGAGACATTGACTGACTGAAGTGCTGTGTGTGACGTAGATGGTTCTTCAGTCACAGGGAACATGGGGAAAATACCAAGCTAAGATTAATATTCACTGAAGCCTAAAAACAGACATGGATCAAAGATTTCACTTAATTATTCAGTCTGACATCATGTTCATGTTAGCTGCGTTCTGTTTGGGAGGGGGATTATTTAACCAATCAGCGGTGACTGACGTATCTGGCCCGTTGACATCATTTTCATTAGATTGGAGCATAAATGTGTCGATTTAAGAGCTATTAATTCTATAAGATGATTATTAACAACCTCTACACCTGTGTCAGATATGGATGGCTGTATAAGATTTGTCATTATGGATCTATAGCGGAAGGAAAATATGAACCAGATTTAAATTGGTCTATTTTTATTTCCCCAGTAAACGGAACATTTGAAATTCTAAATGCAGTTTTTAACTAAGCGTAGCACCTCTGAGACCCACATGAGAAAACATGCTGCTGAAACAGAAGCAGCGACAGATTCATCAACCCAGAGGCAGAGCAGATCTGCTGCATCCCTCTCTGTTAGTGTGGAGATCATTAACTGGAACTGCTGCTTGCTGTTTGGTTGTGTTACTCTGCAGTTTCCTGACTCACTATGTCGATTACGAGTAGCCTATACCAGTGTTTCAACTGAGTTCCTATCGAAACCATTGACTGTGCTTCACAGTTGATACAAATCCATTAAAAAATATCCTGATCAGCCAGCATGCCTAATAATAAACTTAACTAATAAAAACACACCATGTTTAATTAATTTCATAATAACAATGTCTGAAGTAACAATGTGAAAAGGATCATATTGACAGTATGGTAGTAGTCACCCTTGTGTCTTCCTACAGGGAGCGGTACCAGCTGCGAGAGGCTCGGAGGATCCGGGACCTCGACCGGGTCCTGTTAGGGTACCAGACGTACCCACAGGCTCTGACCCTTGTGTTCGATGACCTGCCAGGTCCCGACCTGCTCTGCCACCTCACCATGGACCACTTCGCCGCAGCAGGGGAGGAGGCCTCGTCCAGAGGGGGCGGAGCCAGCAGTGGCGCGGAGGGCGAGGTGCAGTGGTGCGTCTTTGTCCCCGGAGCGGACAGCAGAGAGAGGCTGATCTCACTCCTCGCTCGCCAGTGGGAGGCGCTGTGCAGCCGGGAGCTTCCTGTGGAGCTCACCGGCTGATTGGTGGATGCCATACAAATCGATGAGTGTTCATCATCTTGTTGGTCGTTGGGAGCTGATTGGCAGGTGGAGTCGTCGTATGACCGTATACACACAGATTCAGGGCTTGGCTAGCTGTTTAAAAGCCTCAATATGCTTTAAACAGAGTCGTTTGTACAAAGTGTTGTATGACCCTGTCTGAAGGCAAAGCTATTCTAAGCATCTGCAAATGGTCACACTGAAAAGCAGCCTGTCGCCAGGGAAACGTGCAAGATGCAATGAACTAATCAAACTGGGATAATGATTTACGTTTGGTCTCTTCTTGAAGGCAGTCATCATGTTTGGTTGTTCACATGAAAAGTGACAGAAACCTTGATTGTGTGAAGAATGAAGTTTAAATGGGGCCTACTGGTGACTGTTGGATTTGGAGGCGGTTTCAGACGATCCAACAACCACTTAGTTTGAAGCATAATGAGCCTTGAGTCGTTCTATAGCTGAAAGGGATGTGGCTTTGCTCAAACACCGTTTGGTGTCTGCTACAGAAAAAAACGGAATCAACAGATACCAGACTGCCATTACAGATCTGTGACCTCACACAAAGCCTAAATAGTGGGAGTTTCAGGCACAACTTTACCTTCTTGTAAAGTGTCATACATGGAGCAGATTTACAGAGTTGTTATACAGACAGACAGACAGACAGACAGACAGACAGACAGACAGACAGACAGACAGACAGACAGACAGACAGGGAGGGAGGGAGGGAGGGAGGGAGGGAGGGTGTTGCACAACAGGGGGCGCTGCAGACAGTCCACAGGAGTTAAACTACATTTTAATCAACATTACCTTAAAGGAACAGTTTGTCATTTCTGGTAAATCCTCCTGTCCCCTCCACAGCCCGATTAAAAGATTTACAACCGTTTGATCTCTGTGTGTCCAGGACAAATAAAAAACCAGGACATGTTAACCTAGCTTAGCCTTAAGGCCTGTTCACACCGGGACGAATTTCGCGCGCGATATTCGCCGACGTTTAACGCGTCGTGACTAAACAAAGGGCGTCAATGAGAGTGTGCACACCGACGCGAAAAACGCGACGCGTAAAAGCGTCATTTTTAAAAACGCCTCGGGTTCGTTTTTTGGTTTGAATTGACGCGTCAAAAACTATCCGACCAATGAAATCGGCCCTTTTGCTCACGTGTCTTGTGCTTCTGAAGTTACAGTAAAACACAACTTGGCGGCGCTCAAGCACAAAACGGTCTTACCGAGCACACAAACGAAGAAGACATACGCCACCGTCATCACTGCCACAAGACGAGGAAGAGGCAAAGCACGATGTCCAAAATAAATGTTGAGCTGCTGGTCTCCTTGGTTTCGGAACATAAAGAGCTATATCTGATTTAGAAGAAATGTTCTAAATACTTGCTCTCTTCTTCTCTGCTCTTCTTCTGAGTTGCAAGCGAGTATCAGAAGCGCAAAGTTGCGCAGCGCCACCCTATGTACGGGGGTATTTCTGTTTTACATTAAGCGCCATCTAGTGACAGATAATGAATTTGCATGTTCATTCGGCTCAAAAAATCGCTTGGGTGTGAACACAAAAAACGCGTCGAAAAACGCTGACGAATAACGCCCGGCGATATTCGTCCCGGTGTGTACGGGCCTTTAGCCTAACAACTCCAAAGCTGTCTGATTTACATGTTATTTATGTTAAGTTGCTCTTAAAACCAAAAAAATATTTTTTACATTTACAGTCTGGCTCTGAGTGAGTTCACACACACACACACACACACACACACACACACACACACACACACACACACACACACACACACACACACACACACACACACATACACATCTCACACACAAACAGCTGCTTGGCACAATCTGCTCTTTTATTCCTTTGCACATTGTAAGTGATTAAGCAGTATTATTGGACTGTATATCAAAGTTTTTTTGTAAAAATAAATTAATATAATGTTTTGGGACAGATCGATGTTTTCCATTTTGAAGCAGATTTTGTACTAAACATAAATATCCTCACATTTCCAAAAATATCTTTTAAATGTCATATTTAGTATTATCAATGAGTATTATTTTTTATATTTTTTGTTTTATTATTATTTTGTGCATTATTATCGACAAATGGGAAGCCAGACAGAGTTGGACCCTGCCAATGTTTATGTTCCCTGTTGTCTTGTTAAAGGGGAATGCCACCGAATTAAAGTGAAAATAAAAACTCTACGTGTCCTGTAAGAATCCTGTTTGGTGTAGCGACAGCGGTTTGAATCCTTGAAGATCAGCAGGATCTGACCGCAGTCTGCACACATTTCAGCTGACGCAGCAATTAAAACAGAAAACCAGTCTGCCTGACAAGATGCTAATCACTCATGTTTCTATTGGGGCGCTGTAATGGACACAGTCACTGCAAATATCTACAGTATTTTAATATGTATTA
Source organism: Etheostoma perlongum (assembly GCA_026937815.1). Taxonomy (NCBI): domain Eukaryota; kingdom Metazoa; phylum Chordata; class Actinopteri; order Perciformes; family Percidae; genus Etheostoma; species Etheostoma perlongum. The sequence goes on from CM049374.1 coordinate 18,527,421, forward strand.
TTAAATCCAACAATCTTAAGTGTCATACAACAAGTTTCAAGAGATTTCTTTACAGAAGTGCAGTGATCATCAATAATAGATCATCAGTAGTGATCTGCTTTGCTTGTTTAGCCTTCTACTTTTTACCTTGTGATTGTTATGATGAAAAATTAAATTATTGCTGTCGTGACAAATTTTCAGAGTTGCAAAATCCTGTCTCATAGTGTTAGAAACCACTGGGCAGCGTGTGGCTTCTAATAAGCCTTAAAACTTTAGCAGCCCTGCATTAAAACTATGCATGTTCAAGCAGTTCAAAGTGCTTAACATAAGACATAAAAGGCAAAACAAAAGAAAAAAGTCAATGTACATTTTTTTTCATAGAATACAATCTAAAAAGTAAAATTTAAAAATGAGCTAAAACAGAATAAAAATGAGTGTAGCTAAAGTGCAGTGTAAGACATAAATGAATAGTCCCATATTGTATTCAATTAAAGCCAGAGGCAAACATGCATGAAAAGCATGAAAAACAATCCAAGACGTCCATTTTGAGTATCAGATCAATAATTAGGGCCCGAGCGCCGACAGCGGCGAAGGCCCTATTGGAATTGAAGGAATTATTATTAGGGCCCGAGCACGAGTGGCTAGGGCACCACCGGTGTCCTAGCACGAAGTGCAAGGAACCTATTGTTTTTCTAGGGATTATTATTAGGGCCCGAGCACGAGTGGCTAGGGCACCACCGGTGTCCTAGCACGAAGTGCAAGGAACCTATTGTTTTTGTAGGAATTATTATTATTATTATTATTATTATTATTCCGCACCTTTACTGTCATTTTTGAGGGCTTTCTCATGTGGTAAAATTCGCAAAAATTTGCACACATGTCACACCTATAAAAAATGACAGAATTCTGTAGTGATTGGGCTCGGGCAATGACAGAGTGCTCCATAGCGCCCCCTAATGTGGACCCAGACAAAAAAAAAGTCATAATTCAGCATTCAAACTTTCAGGGATCATGCGTATCATCTGGAACTGTATCAGGCTATTTTTATAAAAAATCTAAAAAATTTATAATTTACGATATGGCGAATTTCGTGCGAAATGTCTCATATTTCAAAGACGTTTTTGAGGACCTTAGGATTGATGAAAACTCTCCAAATCTTGCAGCCATGTGCAGAATATGAAACTCTTTCATCTGAATACACATTTAGGCTTGAGAGTGGTACGGTTGCTCTATAGCGCCCCCTTAAGTGGATTTAGCACTTGGGCTCATTTTTGACGGCCTCAATATATACGAAAACTCACAAATTTTGGCGCCCATGTAAAGACCGGGAGCTTTGGGAGTCTGTTCAGCCATTTGGCCCATACCTGTAGGCGGGCTCTATAGCGCCCCTAATGTCTGGAAAGGCCTTAACTTGGACATAGTTACTCCGATCTTCACCAAATTTGATACACATATTGATCTAACCATTGCGAACATATTTCCCATTTACCTTAATTAGCTCCGCCCAACCAGAAGGCGGCCATTTTGAATTTATGAATTGTCATGTGTTTCACATTCTTTCGAACTCCTCCTAGGCCGTGACTGCAATCTTCTTGAATCTTTGCAGGTAATATCTACTGACACTGTGATGAAAAGTTATCCAAAGAAATTTGATAGTGCAAAAAATGTGCGAGTTATTGAGTACCAACTTCCTGTCCGGGTTCTTGAAAGAGGAAGTTGCATATCTGGCCAAGATTTATTCCGATTACCACCAAACATCACACATTTGTTCCAAGATAGTGGTGTGAGCATGCATGCCAAATTTCAAGTCAATAAGCCATTAGATGGCGCCGTTAGAATTTTTTTATTTTTTTAATATATTTTTTTCTTCCTGTAGGCGGCTATTGAAACAGGAAGTTGTGTTGTGTATCTGGCCAAGATTTATTCCGATTGCCACCAAATAAAAGACAGTTGTTCCGCATAGCAACATGAGCATCCATGCCAAATCTTGAGTGAATCGGACATTACATGGGGCTGTTAGAATTTTTTTTTTTAATTCATTACCCACATTGCAATAGCATTAATCCCATCTGCATGAAATTTAGGATTTTGAATAAAATGCTATAAATTATAACTGTATTTCTTTCACAACAAATGCCTATCTGACTAAATAGTTCGTTTATTAAATGGGGATAACATGTGGGAGAGCCTGTAATGACACTGTAATGTGACTCAGCTGGCAGCCACCCAACCCTCCCTGTGTGACTGTCAGTCATGTGACTCAGCTAGCAGCCCCCTCCCTGAAATCACTATGCTATAGCAACATACCTTGACGGTGTTCTCAATGAGCTTCATGGGGTATTAAGTAGAGGTAGGACAAACACACACACACACACACACAATGTTGTGAATTCCTTATGCTACAGAGACTGTTTAGTTAAAGTTACGTTAGTTACGGCTACGTTCATTACGTACGTTAATTTCGTAAGTTACGCCAGAAATCGCCGACGCTTTGTGCTATTTTTATAACGGCAGTCGCCTGTACTGAAGTCAGAGACGATGTAAGTTGGTACTTACAGTATATCTAGCTATTGTAACAGCAGATTAAGCTATCCCTAAGTTGTTTCTGTCTTAAATGTTATGCTAATATTAACTGTTTTAGCCTGTAATGTGAAGCAGTTAGCTTATCTGTGTTTTGCTAGCTTGCTAATTTTCCACTGCATACCATAGATGTTGCTAGCTAGTGTGTGACTCGTTTTTGGTGCTTTGCAGGATAGGATATTCATTTAATTTGCATATTGTGATAGACATTTTCTTTCAGTATTTTACGTTTGATTAGATTAATACTATGCTATTCTACTAGATAATAAGAGGCATATCAGCTGTGACGTTAATGTACCTTCTTTTGGATTTATTTCTGAAACTTCATTCAATCAAACCCAACACACACACACACACAGACTGACCGATATACACACACACACATAGACAGACGCACACACACTTAACAAAAAAGTGTGAAATAAGTGAAAACATGTCTTATATTCTAGTTTCTTCAGAGTACCCCCCCTCTTTGCTTTTTTTATAGTGCTGCAAACCCTTGGTGTTCTCTCAATGGCCTGTACTCTACACCCCCCCCCCACACACACACACACACACACACACACACAGAAGCACACACACACACACACAGAGACCCACTCTGATGAAGGAGAAAGTGGCTGTAACTACAGTGTACGTTGTCGTATCTGCTTGAAATTTCCCACAATCTGTACACCCACACACACACACACAGACAGAAGCACACACACACACACAGACAGAAGCACACACACACACACAGACAGAAGCACACACACACACACAGACAGAAGCACACACACACACACAGACAGAAGCACACACACACACACACACAGACAGAAGCACACACACACACACAGAGAGACCCACTCTGATGAAGGAGAAAGTGGCTGTAACTAGGGGTGGGCGGATCGATCTAAATATCGATAGTATCGATGCCAACGCTGGTATTGGTATTTGATCGATACAACTGTAATTGAATCGATATTTTAATTTAGTTATCTCTCCTCTACGTTCACTATACTTTGCTTGTGTCTTCCACCTTCCTGAGCAAACGCCGCTTTCACATCTTGGAACATTGCTCCTCCTCCTCCCTCCTGCTCCTCTGCTGTGATTCGTTGTTGTGTCGCCACGTGACTTACTGACACAACGCGCAGAGGAGCAGCGAGACTGATAGCACATTGAATGAGAGATCAGGGTGGCCGAGAGCAAGAGAAGTGTTGTGTGGAGCTATTTTACGGCACTAAATGATAATACTGCAACTTGTGATACGTGTAAAAAGAGCATTCGATACTGTGGCAACACTACAAACCTATACAAACACTTAAAAACACATGACAAGGAAAATGCTGATCTACAAAAACGAAGAAATGAGGAGGGAAATCAATCCACTTCCAGACCCCCGGCACAGAGACAGAGTTCGTTGGGAGAGTCATTTCAGAGAGGCAGAGAATACCCAGGTAGCTTGTAAGAGTAGGCTAATATTATGTTAGTCATGTCATATCGCGTCTTGTGCATTAGTTAGTGTGATTGCTCAAGAATAAGACATCGCGAAGCTGAGAGCAACCTGACAAATTTTAATTAATTTAGACCTGGGCTGTATTCACTTATCACGCCCCTCTAACATTAAAATACACTTGTGCAACTTGTGTGCACTTTATTTCATTTGATTTTAAAACCCGAAAAAAGGGAGACATTTGTTATTCTTTAGGCTATTTATTTATTTATTTATTTGTTAAAAAGGCTGTAAAATTTGGTTTGTATTCATTCTACAGTGTCTAATAACTAATCATTTTTTGCACTTCAATACATTAATAAAAAAATATTGCCTAAAGAATTGATCATTCATTCACCTCAGAAATAATGAAATGCTCTCCCTACACAAAAAGTATTTTTTAAGTAAAAAGTATCGTATTGGTATCGGTATCGGCAATTTGGACCCTATATGTATTTGGTATCGGATCGATACCAAATTTTGCAGTATCGCCCACCACTAGCTGTAACTACAGTGTACGTTGTCGTATCTGCTTGAAATTTCCCACAATCACCAAGAGTCCAGGCCTGAGGACATCTAGAGGCCAATATGGACTTTTGGAGACAGCGCCACCAACTGGCAACAGGAAATCAGCCTAATATGACAAACATCGTCCGATTTACATGAAACTTAGTATGTGTGGTCTACATGTGATACTGAGCTGGCCCCTATACTTTAACCACGCCCACTCACACCGGCCACGCCCCCGTCCGTAACATTTGAACCGTTTAAGCTACAGTCGTGTGTAAGATGTCAATGAACTCAGCAGAGAGTTCCTTCTTCATTGGTGATGCTTTGACCCGCCCCCTGGGATTTGTCCACGCCCCCTCCACAGATAATGAACTGTATGACGAGAGTCTTACAGCAGGGACTTCCATCTTCATTGGTGACAATTTGCAGTGTCTCAGTGCCGCGCAAATTCACTGCCGCAAAGATTGGCCTCAGCCAGTACCCCCGAACTGCGAAGAGGCGAGGGCCCGTCATCACTGCATGCAGTTTTAATTATTATTATTATTCCGCACCTTCACTGTCATTTTTGAGGACTTTCTCATGTGGGTAAAATTCGCAAAAATTTGCACACATGTCACACCTATAAAAAATGACAGAATTATGTAGTGATTGGGCTCGGGGGATGACAGAGCTCTCCATAGCGCCCCTAACGTTCACCCAGAAAAAAAATTTCATAATTTATCTAACCAATTTTTGAGGGAACATGCGTATCATCTGGAACTGTATCAGGCTATTTTTATAAAAAAATCTAAAAAATTTATAATTTACGATATGGCGAATTTCGCTTGCGAAATGTCTCATATTTCAAAGACGTTTTGAGGACCTTAGGATCCACGAAAACTCTCAAAATCTTGCAGCCATGTGCAGAATATGAAACTCTTTCATCTGAATACACATTTAGGCTTGAGAGTGGTACGGTTGCTCTATAGCGCCCCCTTAAGTGGATTTAGCACTTGGGCACATTTTGACGGCCTCAATATATACTAAAAACTCACAAATTTTGGCCCACGTAAACACCGGGGAGCTTTGGGAGTCTGTTCAGCGATTTGGCCCATACCTGTAGGCGGGCTCTATAGCGCCCCCTAATGTCTGGAAAGGCCTTAACTTGGACATAGTTACTCCAATCTTCACCAAATTTGATACGCATATTGCTCTAACCATTGCGAACATATTTCCAATTTACCTTCATTAGCTCCGCCCAACCAGAAGGCGGCCATTTTGAATTTATGAATTGTCATGTGTTTCACATTCTTTCGAACTCCTCCTAGGCCGTGACTGCAATCTTCTTGAATCTTTGCAGGTATTATCTACTGACACTCATGATGTAAAGTTATCCAAAGAATTTTGATAGTCCAAAAAATGTGCAAGTTATAGAGTACCAACTTCCTGTCCGGGTTCTTGAAAGAGGAAGTTGCATATCTGGCCAAGATTTATTCCGATTACCACCAAACATGACACATTTGTTCCGCATAGTGGTGTGAGCATGCATGCCAAATTTCGAGTCAATAAGCCATTAGATGGCGTCGTTAGAATTTTTTTATTTTTTTTATATATTTTTTTCATCCTGTAGGCGGCTATTGAAACAGGAAGTTGTGTTGTGTATCTGGCCAAGATTTATTCTGATTGCCACCAAATAAAAAGACCATTGTTCCAAGATAGCAACATGACCATCCATGCCAAATCTTGAGTGAATCGGACATTATATGGGGCTGTTAGAATTTTTTTTTTTTTTTTTAATTCATTACCCACATTGCAATAGCATTAATCCCATCTGCATGAAATGTTGGATTTTGAATAAAATGCTATAAATTGTAACTGTATTTCTTTCACAACAAATGCCTATCTGACTGAATAGTTCGTTTATTAAATGGGGATAACATGTGGGAGAGCCTGTAATGACACTGTTTAACTGCACTACAGTCTGTGACTGTCAGTCATGTGACTCAGCTGGCAGCCCCCCTCCTCCCTCCCTGTGTGACTGTCAGTCATGTGACTCAGCTAGCAGCTCCCCCTGAAATCACTATGCTATGGCAACGTCTGTGTTATTTTTATTCACGGCAGTCGCCTGTACTGAAGTCAGAGACGATGTAAGTTGGTACTTATATCTAGCTATTGTAACAGCAGATTAAGCTATCCCTAAGTTGTTTCTGTCTTAAATGTTATGCTAATATTAACCGTTTTAAGCCTGTAATGTGAAGCAGTTAGCTTATCTGTGTTTTGCTAGCTTGCTAATTTTCCACTGCATACCATAGATGTTGCTAGCTAGTGTGTGACTCGTTTTTGGTGCTTTGCAGGATAGGATATTCATTTTATTTGCACATTGTGATAGACATTTTCTTTCAGTATTTTACGCTTGATTAGATTAATACTATGCTATTCTACTAGATAATAAGAGGCATATCAGCTGTGACGTTAATGTACCTTCTTTTTGATTTATTTCTGAAACTTCATTCAATCAAACCCAACACACACACACACACACACAGACTGACCGATATACACACACACACATAGACCACACACACTTAACAAAAAGTGTGAAATAAGTGAAAACATGTCTTATATTCTAGTTTCTTCAAAGTACCCCCCCCCTTTGCTTTTTGATAGTGCTGCAAACCCTTGGTGCTCTCTCAATGGCCTGTACTCTACACCCCCCCCCACACACACACACACACACACACACACACACAGACAGAAGCACACACACACACACAGAGAGACCCACTGATGAAGGAGAAAGTGGCTGTAACTAGGGGTGGGCGGATCGATCTAAATATCGATAGTATCGATGCCAACGCTGGTATTGGTATTTGATCGATACAACTGTAATTGAATTGATATTTTAATTTAGTTATCTCTCCTCTACGTTCACTATACTTTGCTTGTGTCTTCCACCTTCCTGAGCAAACTTGGCCACATCTTGGAACATTGCTCCTCCTCCCCCTCCTGCTCCTCTGCTGTGATTCGTTGTTGTGTCGTCACGTGACTCACTGACAACGCCGCAGAGGAGCAGCGAGACTGATAGCACATTGAATGAGAGATCAGGGTGGCCGAGAGCAAGAGAAGTGTTGTGTGGAGCTATTTTACGGCACTAAATGATAATACTGCAACTTGTGATACGTGTAAAAAAGAGCATTCGATACTGTGGCAACACTACAAACCTATACAAACACTTAAAAACACATGACAAGAAAATGCTGATCTACAAAAAACGAAGAAATGAGGAGGGAAATCAATCCACTTCCAGACCCCGGCACAGAGACAGAGTTCGTTGGGAGAGTCATTTCAGAGAGGCAGAGAATACCCAGGTAGCTTGTAAGAGTAGGCTAATATTATGTTAGTCATGTCATATCGGCCTTGTGCATTAGTTAGTGTGATTGCTCAAGAATAAGACATCGCGAAGCTGAGAGCAACCTGACAAATTTTAATTAATTTAGACCTGTGCTGTATTCACTTATCACGCGCGCCCCCTCTAACATTAAAATACACTTGTGCAACTTGTGTGCACTTTATTTCATTTGATTTTAAAACCCGAAAAAAGGGAGACATTTGTTATTTTTTAGGCTATTTATTTATTTATTTATTTGTTAAAAAGGCTGTAAAATTTGGTTTGTATTCATTCTACAGTGCCTAATAACTAATCATTTTTGCACTTCAATACATTAATAAAAAAAAAATATTGCCTAAAGAATTGATCATTCATTCACCTCAGAAATAATGAAATGCTCTCCCTACACAAAAGTATTTTTTTAAGTAAAAAGTATCGTATTGGTATCGGGTATCGGCAATTTGGACCCTATATGTATTTGGTATCGGATCGATACCAAATTTTGGCAGTATCGCCCACCACTAGCTGTAACTACAGTGTGCGTTGTCGTATCTGCTTGAAATTTCCCACAATCACCAAGAGTCCAGGCCTGAGGACATCTAGAGGCCAATATGGACTTTTTGGAGACAGCGCCACCAACTGGCAACAGGAAATCAGCCTAATATGACAAACATCATCCGATTTACATGAAACTTAGAATGTGTGGTCTACATGTGATACTGAGCTGCCCCTATACTTTAACCACGCCCACTCACACCGGCCACGCCCCCGTCCGTAACATTTGAACCGTTTAAGCTACAGTCGTGTGTAAGATGTCAATGAACTCAGCAGAGAGTTCCTTCTTCATTGGTGATGCTTTGACCCGCCCCCTGGGATTTGTCCACGCCCCCTCCACAGATAATGAACTGTATGACGTGAGAGTCTTACAGCAGGGACTTCCATCTTCATTGGTGACAATTTGCAGTGTCTCAGTGCTGGCAAATTCACTGCCGCAAAGATTGGCCTCAGCCAGTACCCCCGAACTGCGAAGAGGCGAGGGCCCGTCATCACTGCATGCAGTTTTAATTATTATTATTATTCTTTTTCCGTCAAATGAATTGCCTTTTTGGAGGACTTATCATATTCAAAAACTCACCAAATTTGGCGGTCGTATCAAGTCTGGTGAAAATTTACGTATTTTAATGGTTTCGGGGAATAGGCGCAAAAAAATGGCTCGCTAGCCCCCTACAAAATTTGTAAAAAATTCAGCCCCTGCACCACGTTTAACGTAGAGACACGAAACTTGGTACACATCTGTAGCATGGCAGGGCGGACATAAAACTCCATTGTAGCCCCCCCCTAAACCCAACAGGAAGTCCGCCATTTTGTTTTGAATGTTCAAAATTAGTGCGATATTTTGGCCATTTCCACATGTCGTACTTTAACGAACTCCTCCTAGAGCTTTCATCCGATCAGCTTCAAACTTGTGTGTGTCATCTTAACATGTTAACATGAAAAGTTATTAAAAAGAAAAATTTTTCGTCATAGGGCGTGGCCGTGGCGGGCGGCCATTTTGTGCGATTCGCCACCAAAACAGGAAGTGGGTGTAACTTGAGCGTACATGGTCCGATTGGCTCAAAACTTTTCAGGATTCATCAGAGTCCGCCCCTGACGACATCTACACGCCGATATTTACTCAAAGTCATAGCGCCCCTAGTGACAACAGGAAGTAGTCCTAAAAAAGACAACTTGCTGTACTTTAACAAACTCCTCCTAGAGCTTTCATCCGATCAGCTTCAAACTTGGTCTGAGTCATCTTGAGATGTTAACGATGAAAAGTTATTAAAAAGAAAAAACTTTTCGTCATACGGTGTGGGCGTGGCATGGCGGCCATTTTGAGTGTTTAGCGATGAAGGAGAAAGTAGCTGTAACTACAGTGTACGTTGTCGTATCTGCTTGAAATTTCCCACAAACACCAAGAGTCCAGGCCTGAGGACATCTGCAGGCCAAAATTGACTTTTGGAGACAGCGCCACCATCTGGCAACAGGAAATCAGCCCAATATGACAAACATCATCCGATTTACATGAAACTTAGAATGTGTGGTCTACATGTGAAACTGAGGTTGCCCCTATAATTTGACCACGCCCACCCACACAGGCCACGCCCCTTCCGTAACATCTGAACCGTTTATGGTACAGTCTTGTGTGAGGTGTCAATGAACTCAGCAGAGAGTTCCTTTTTTCATTCATGATGTTTGACCCGTCCCCATATGATGCGGCCACGCCCCCTTTCAATAATGACCTGTATGATGTATAGGCTTGTGTGAGGTATCAATGAACTCAGCAGAGAGTTCCTTTTTCAGTGGTCATGTTTGACCCGCCCCCTATGATGCGGCCACGCCCCTTTCACAGATAATGACCTGTATGACGTATAGGCTTGTGTGAGGTATCAATGAACTCAGCAGAGAGTTTCTATTTCAGTGGTGATGTTTGACCCGCACCCCTATGATGCGGCCACGCCCCTTTTCACAGATAATGACCTGTATGACGTATAGGCTTGTGTGAGGTATCAATGAACTCAGCAGAGTGTTCCTTTTTCAGTGGTGATGTTTGACCCGCCCCCCTATGATGCGGCCACGCCCCCTTTCACAGATAATGAGCTGTATGACTTATAGGCTTGTGTGAGGTATCAATGAACTCAGCAGGGAGTTCACTTTTCATTGCCGACAATTTTCAGTGTGTGAGTGACGCGCAAATGCGCGGTTGCAAGGAGAGGCGTCCGCCAGTAACCCCGACTCGCGCAGGTCAGCGAGGGCCCGTACATCGCTGCTTGCAGCTTTAATTCGACTTTGTTTCCAGTATGACTGCTCGTGTTTCTTCTTTTATTTTTTAGTGGTGACACCATGATCCCACATACTGTACCAGCTATTACCTTTGTGAGTAAAATTATGTTATAACTGGTAGAAATGATTAACTTAACTAAATTGTAATAAAACCGATAAACAAATAAACAGAACAACGCTGGACAGTGAATCATCGGTTAGAGATGTCCACGGAGAGTCTAACATTCATCAACAGATGGTTTGTAAACAGCTTTCACTCTCTTGAAGAAAGAACTATTATTACTATGTGAGACTGGTTTTACACTAACTATCTGGACCGACAACTTAGAGAACCAATGAGACCAGATTCACTTCAGACTTGGGGTAACTCCACACCAAGTAACATACTGTAGGTTCCTGAGTGAGCCACCACATCACTTGAGATATGAGTTGATGCAGATTATTTAGGACTGATGGTTAGGATATTTTGATATTTTGTGCGAATAGCATTCCCTATAAACCCTTGAAGACTTCATGGAGAACCTTTTGGTTTCCTGCAGAGCCGTAAATACCATTGAAGACACTGATGTCTTTGAAATGGTTCTCTGATTTTGGGAGTTCCAAATTTCTGAGAATTCCACCTTCAGTTCAGTGTTTCAAAACGTTATCCTCTATTTAAAGTACATTAAGATATATAAAAGAAAAGAATTGAGCAAAAGTTCCTGTCAGCAGTTCATTGCTCTCGATTCTCAGTGAGGTTTTGATGACTTGGTGGTTCAACTGCACGAAATGAACCGCCACCTTTCAACTTGTTTAACTTCCTCTATTTCCTGTCTGTCGGGGCTGCTGGTCGTGAAATTTTGCTGATTTCCTTTTTAGGGACAGTTAACAGGCAATGGCAGATATACTGTACTAGGAAGTGTGATCAGCAAAACAGCCAACCTGACCTGTGATTGGTGTTCTCCGGGTTCCACAGGTCAAATGACCAATAGGAAAGAATTCCAGGCGCTGCTCTCATAGGAAAAAAAATAGTAAGTAATAATGAAACTAAATTAGTTTCTGAAACTTAAGTACATAGAGAAATTAGATCAGAATGTAACAAAGTGACAATGAGTGTGCCACGATGACATGACAATGCGTTTTGTAAAATAGTCAGGCTGAGAGACTTTGGAGATCATCTGCCAAGCTTTTTTTGTCCAATTAGTTTGTCAGCAGCATATCTATCAGACCTTTCAATAGATTGTCATTACATTTGTTGGAAAATTCAGCTATTTGCCCAGAACAATTGACTTCATTTTATTGTTGAATCAGGATTTCTTCACATGATTACTTCACTTTCAAATGAGTCATTACTATTTTCTCATGAAGCGCTTTTATGAATGGAAACAATCACTTATATCCTATGATGACCACTAAATGAATGTTGATGCATAGATGCAGATGAAAATGTTATAAACATTTTCTGTTTATTTACATTACAAATTTAGGAGTGTGCCAGGTGAGTGCTTTAATGTTAAGACACTACTATTAAATGGCATTATCTCAGGCCTCCATAGGCCTACAAGGTTACAGGTAAGTATGTTACAGCAACTTGAGATCAGAAGTCACAAAGATTGGCCCCCAACCTGAAAATGATTGATCTACAACACATCCATGGTGACGTACTGTATATCTATGCATGGTGACCTCCCAGTTTTTTTCAGGTTAGCTAATGGTTTCAGCTTAGCAGCCAAAACTGTCTGGTTCAGGCTAACAATTTGGTTTAGCAGCAATTGTTTTGATTCAGGTTAGCTAAAAGTTTGGTTTAGCAGGTAGACCTAAATAAGTTCTGGTTATTTAACAGTTCAGTTTATCAGCACTAACAGATTAGTCAAGGTAAAATAGCGGTCCAGTTTAACAGCTATAACACTTTGGCACAGATTAACCAACAGTCCAGTTTAATGGCTAACATTACCACAGTTTGACACAGGTTGGCTAACAGTCCAGTTTAATGGCTAACGTTACAACAGTTTGACACAGGTTGGCTAACAGTCCAGTTTAATGGCTAACATTACAACAGTTTGACACAGGTTGGCTAACAGTCCAGTTTTTAAGTTATTTTGTTCAGGTAACAATTTTATCAGCTAAAACAGTTTGGTTCAGATTAGGCTAGCTAACAGGTCCGGTAAACTAAAGTTGAAATTGACAGCTAAACTCAGAGTTTGGTTGAGGTTAGCTTAGGGTGACCAGACGTCCCCGATTTCAGAGAAGCCCCTGACTGCAGACCCGCAGACACGTTGAGGGGAGGAGTTAAAAGTGTAACCCCGCCCGCTCTCCAGCATTTGACCCTGTCATTTCATTGTAATATCAGAGTGAATTCAGCAAATAAAAAACTGAAAAGTGGTGCATGCAAAATTATTCGCCCCCTTTACTTTCAGTGCAGCAAACTCACTCCAGAAGTTCAGCGAGGATCTCTGAATGATCCAATGTTGTCCTAAATGACTGATGGTGATAAATAGAATCCACCTGTGTGTAATCAAGTCTCTGTATAAATGCACTTGCTCTGTGATAGTCTCAGGGTTCTGTTGAAAGCGCAGAGAGCATCATGAAGACCAAGGAACACACCAGGCAGGTCCGTAATACTGTTGTGGAGAAGTTTAAAGCTGGATTTGGATACAAAAAGATTTCCCAAGCTTTAAACATCCCAAGGAGCACTGTGCAAGCGATCATTTTGAAATGGAAGGAGTATCAGACCACTGCAAATCTACCAAGACCTGGCCGTCCCTCTAAACTTTCAACTTCCCCACCATTATGTTACATGTGTTATAATAATTGGATATCATTGACTCACATAGCTCTAAAGAGGAGATGGCCAAAAAGATGACGTGAACATCAATATTTCATTAACATTTTTACTGTTTGCCTGCTTGTTTTAATTTAATGCTAGTTTGTTGTTCAATATTTGTTGTTAAATAAAAAAAAAAACAGTATGATGGAAATGAAAAGGATTACTTCCTAATTACCTTTCAATACCAAGAGGACTTGCAAATCTTTTTCAAACATTGTATTGATGAACTAAATTTAAAAATAAATGGCATGTTCCTTGAGAGTTAATGAGACACAGACCAGTATGATTGTTATAGTTCTTGTCATTATTCTGGTAACACCCATGCACTCTACAAGAAGGGCCAGAGTCCTCCATCTGCTGAGGAGACTCGGGTCCTTTGGAGTGTGCAGGACTCTCCTCAGGACTTTCTATGACTCTGTGGTGGCCTCTGCCATCCTTTATGCTGTAGTCTGCTAGAGGGGGGGCAGCTCGGACCGGAACAGGAGCAGACTCAATAGACTGATCAGGAGAGTGAGCTCTGTCCTGGACTGTCCTCTGGACCCCATAGAGAAAGTGGGGGAGAGAAGGATGTTAGCTAAGCTGACATCCATCATGGACAACACCTCTCACCCCCTACATGACACTGGGGGGTCCCTGAGCAGCTCCTTCAGCAGCAGACTGATACCCCCCCCCCACTACATGACACTGTGGGGTCCCTGAGCAGCTCCTTCAGCAGCAGACTGATACCCCCCCCTACATGACACTGGGGGTCCCTGAGCAACTCCTTCAGCAGCAGACTGATACCCCCCCCCTTTACATGACACTTTCCCTGAGCAGCTCCTTCAGCAGCACACTGATACCCCCACGGTGTAAGAAGGAGAGGTACCGCAGGTCCTTCATCCCGGCCGCGGTCAGACTCTACAACCCCTGCACCACCTGATAATGTTGGAGTTTCTGTCCCTGTTTAAATTTACTCCACACACTCTCTGTATATCTTTAGGTCATTATCACTCAAAAATTAATTCTGTTATCTGTATTTATATTTTTACATTACAAGTACTTACTTTTTCAATATTATTCATGGTCACAGTTAAATATAATTTATATTATGGTTACCTACTTTTGCTTTATTACTTTAATTACATATTCAATTTAATTTTAACGTCACTCACTTACACTGCAGTATTGTTTCTTGTACTATGGCAACCGCACTTTACAAAACCTTTATTTGACGCCACTTTACTTTCAGTCTAACTTCTGCTCATTGTCTGTTGTTTGCCTGTTTTTCTTGTGTGTTTACTTGTTTCTTTGTTTGTTTTGCTTTTTTGCTGCTGTAACAAGGACATTTCCCCGCTATGGGATGAATAAAGTATCTAATCTAATTATTGTTGTTATTATGGTTGTGTATATATGTTATTAAACTTATTTTCAGAATTATTGGTGTTATATATATATTTATAGTATATATATAAATATACACATTATATACATTATATAATATATATGATATATATTATAGTCTCATGATCCTTTAATTTTGATAACATTAAGAAAGTATCAGGTTACAACTGATTATGATAAATACTCATTCAAATATTCCACTTTTTCATCATTTAATGCATTATTGGGGTAATTTAATGTTTTGTGAAATGTGTCAATATTGTATTTCATAATTTTTAAAACCAAAGATTAAGTTCATTATTTTAAATCGCTGCATTTCGCCACATCCATTAAGGATTCTTGTCCCTCTTCGCACACTGTATTAAATGAGTTGGGTAGTGGCATTGACTGTAGGCTATATTATTGATTAATATTAACGGTCTATGGGTAGTGGACGGTTGGAGACGGTTTGACCGCGCCCCCTCAACGTCTAACCCCGCCCCTTAGCATTTAGGGGCGGGGTTAGACGTTGAGGTCTGCGGGTCTGCAGTCAGGGCTACTTGCGATTTCCGGAGCCAGCACTGCTCAGAGCTCAGAGAGGTTTTAGGAAGCCGTATTTTACCATACTGAAATCACTGATTATTTACATGGAGTCTGGTGGATTTAGCGAACACAATTTCAGACTTTTATGTTTTAAAAAATGATCTTAATCGTTAACAGAAAGGTCGACCTCCTTTGAAATCCTTTCCATAGGCACTTAGAATATTAATCTGAGTCTGTCAGTAGCAAAACGAGCACTTTTATAAACGTAAATACAAGCTGGACAATTGTCCTATTAATTTACATTGTAGCTTGTTTCTCTGCTGCCGACTGCAGCGATCTTGTTTAATACTGCATCAATGTCAAAGGAAAATATGTCCTCAAGAGTTTTTATTGTATCCGATACTCAATGAGCGGTTGCAGAAACAAGCCTGAAGTAATAAAGCAAAAATTGTCAAATAAATGTAGTTCAGTAAACATGACAACATTATGAAATATTGGGACTTTTTATCTTGAAATATTAGGACTTTTTATCTTGAAATATGAGGACATTTATCTTGAAACATTCCCCTCTGAGGTGTAGTGGAGTTGAGTATGAAGTAGCAGCAGGATCAGACCTTTGGGGGGGGGGTTCAGCCCTTAATGAGAACAGCTCTAGGTCTAATGTCCCCGTTTTAAGTTTTACAGATAAAAAAACATGACGTGTTTTGGAGGTACATACGTTTCTGAGCTGAAAATGTCCCCGGATTTTGTCTGAGAAATCTGGTCACCTTAGGTTAGCTAACAGTGTAGTTTAGCAGCAAAACATTTGTTAGGGTTAACTAATGATCCAGTTTAGAAGTAGATTTTTAATTCAGGTTATTTTACAGTTCAGTTTAGCTGTATGTACGTATGTATTAATGGAATGAGGTGTTCTAGGTATTTTCTGTTGAAACCAGCTAAAGTCTCCTTTGATAAATAGCAGAGAGACAGCAGGGAACACCAGAGGGATGTGACACTGATACTAAATCCTTTCTCACTTCCTCTTATCTTTCATGTTTTTTATTGTCTGTTCGACTGTCTTCCTGCTCAGAGTGCTGATTGGAGAAATTTGGTGAGGTTGAGACGGTCACCGGGACATGGGCCGAGAGACATCCACGACCTCTGGTTCTCTCTCTCTTCATTCCTTGATTCATGTTTTTTCACTTTTATCAGGAGTCAGCACTGAGTGACTGTGTGTGTGTGTGCGTGTGCATGTGTGCGTGCGCGTGTGCTTGTTGGTGCCTTTATGCAATACTCAAAGATAACAAATATCATGGCGTCCTTCACACAGTTTTTTATTTTGCTTGTCTTGTATTTAATCAGGCAGTCTCAAGGTGTCATTGATGTGAGACATCACAGAAATTAAAACAAAATACAGTTGTGCTCAGAATAATAGCAGTGTGCTAAAAATCCTTAGAATAGCTTTTAATTCCATAATATCACTGCATTGGAAACACTGCATTCCAAATTAAAACATGACCAAAATTGATCAAGTTTGTGTTCTACCTTTACTGAAAGTGAAGAAAAAGGAATATAGCCTAATATTCCTTTTTCTTAAAAAAAAAATAGCAGTATTTGCAACTGCTTTACATCTGTGTTGCATGGAGTCGACCAACTTCTGGTATACCAGCCCAGGACGATCGAACTACATTCCACAATTCCTGTGCATTACTGGGTTTGGCCTCAGAAACAGCATTTTGAATGTTACCCTACAACTGTTCTATGGGGTTGAGGTCCGGGATCGGGCTGGCCACTCCATAACATCAATCTTGTTCATCTGGAACCAAGACTTTGCTCGCTTACTGGTGTGTTTATGGGTCATTGTCTTGTTGAAAGACCCATCTAAAAGGCATTTGCTCTTCAGCATAAAGCATCATGACCTCTTCAAGTATTTTGATGTATTGAAACTGATCCATGATCCCTGGTATGTGCTCAATAGGCCCAACGCCACAGTATGAGAAATATCCCAATAACATGATGTGTGCACCACCATGCTTCACTGTCTTCACAGTGTGCTGTGGCTTGAATTCAGTGCACGGGGGTCGTCGGACAATCTATCTGTGGCCCCTAGACCCAAATTAGAACAATTTGCTCTCATCAGTCCACAGAATGTTGTGCCATTTTCCTTTGGCCAGTCAGTGTGTCCTTTGCCAAATTTCAACCTATTGAGTACATGTCTTTTTTCAGCAGTGGGACTTTGCGGGGGCTTCTAGCTGATAGCTTTGCTTCACATAGCCTTCTTCTGATCGTAACAGCACTCACAGGTAACTTTAAGTCTTCTTTGATTTTCCTGGAGCTGATTATTGGTTGAGCCTTTGCCATTTTGACTATTCTTCGATCCATTCGAATGGTAGTTGACCGTTTTTTCCCATGTCGTTCAGGCTTTGGATGCCATTGAAATCATTTTGGCTGAGCGGCCTATCATTTTCTGCTCTTCTTTACATGTTTTCCCTTCTCCAATCAACCTTTTAATCAAAGGCCGTTGTTCCTCAGGGCAATGTCTGGAACGATCCATTTTGCTGAGTGTTTCAGTGTGAAATGACTATAACCAGCATGCACAACGTTTGCTTCCTTCCTTCCTTAAATATGGGCCATAATTGACACCTCTTTCTTCACAGAATCAATCACCTCTCACTAATTGAACACACTGCTGCTAATATTTGGAACACGCCCCTTTCAATTACAGATTCAGTTCCACAGAATGAGCAGCATGCATGTCATGACTGTTGGGTCTGTTGGTTTTCTATGACTCAACAACACTTACTAGTAAATTATTTGCCATGTAGAAATATCACTTCTACCAAAAAATATGATTGGTGGAACATCAAGAATACAGACTACTGCAGACATGACTAGACTAATCTGTCCCTTAGTGGCACAAATTGTGGCAAAGACGTGACTGTGCAATGTGAGAGAAATTGGCTGATAATAACAGAACTTGAGTTCTTGGTGAAGGAACTGCATCACGTACATACAGTCCAGTCAGTGCATCCTTTGCAAGCTAGGTATAGTGTCTATAAAGTTAGTACAAATTGGCTGCGGCGAGTAAAGACAAACTTTAAATTTGCTCAAAGAAATTTGCCTTGCTTTCAAAACTTACATCAAAAGATGCACTGTGGATGATTATTTTGATGGAACCGTTTCACAGCAGATACACAAGATGGTCGCAATCTCTAAAATGTTGAAAGGTTGGCAAAAATGAATACAAGACTGTCTGGAAGGCTGCAAGTTAAACTCTCCAACCTGTGAGCAAGGGAGTAAACTGGAGTCCTCTCTGGAGCGGCTGAAGCACTTTATTATCTGCCTGCTTCCTGCTATTGTTCTGTCTGCTTACAGGTTGACCTTTGACTCTCTCTCTGGTCATCTGTTCATAGAGTCAAACTTAATTGAAACAGGAAAAGAAACTCGGCTTTCACATTTGTTCCTTTTCATTCTGAGACGCAGACGAGGAGTTGTGTCAGCTGACGAGGAAATCCGTCCAAATTGTATCTCTCCGCTGGGACCACCAAGAGGGGAAATCCGCCCAAAACTTCCTGTGAGGAAGAGAGAGGAATTCTCACAATCTCTTTCTTTTTTCTCAGACATACCTCATTGTTAGGGGATTATAATACTGTATTACCTGCTAATACAATTATTTAGTTGATTTATATATCAATGTATCCATTTGATTTGAAATACCCAATATCACTTCCAATGTCCCAAAGGGTTTAAAACCGGCAACACTTCCTGTCTTCAGATAAACTGGGGTGCAGTAGGAGACAAATTAAAAAGGCAAATCACAAAAGATTTTGTAAAAATACAGCATGCAATAATCTAGCAACTATATCTTGGATCCAGGGTTCTAAGAAATGCAAAGCCTTATAATAAATCTGATCAAATACTTGTTGAATAAGCTCAGGACACATGTTTAGTAAAAGGTTTTAATTTTACAAAAATATACCAATCTTTATTTATGTTCTCAAAACAGTTCCAAAGTGATAAACCAGAGTGATTAAAGCCAAAGTTCAGTGTGTTATCTCTGACTGTTGTTCCGCTGGCAGCTCAAGGATCATATTTCTAACCAAACTGCAATGCCATTTTGTGTCCTTTTGTTTTTGCCATAAACTTTATTTACTGCAATACACCAAAATGAAATACTGTAAGTCTACCTTAACTTGTACTGCAAAGGTAGGAGATCACTAAGTACTTATAGTACTATAGTATAATATATATAATCCGGTTGTTATATCTTTCTCACAGCATTTACAATTTGGCAAAAAAAAAAAAGTTGTATATATTATATTAGCCAGGCTCACTAGTTGGCTCACTGGCATAGCTAAGAGAAACCCCCCATTAAGAACCACTTGTCCTGCAATGAGTGAAATATATATATTTTTATTATCAAATTTCAATGTTTGAATTATTATTTCATGTGAGGATATGTACCTTGTGCTTTTATCGGGCAGAACGTGCATAACTGGCTATTAATTATTTTCATGCGGTGCATTTACACAGGGGTGACATACGTCCTATGAATGAAATTGTAGTGAATCTGCTGATGGTCTGGATTGCGATTGCATACTTTAGGGTGGACAGTAAATAACTTCCAGATTGGATGGATGGGCAAAGGCTTCTGCCAGGGAACACTGTACGCCTTGAGTGCTGATATTAATTTAAGGTAAAATAAAAAAGGAATGTGTTAGACAGAATGTGTTCTGCAGAAAGAGGCAATAAGCCAACCTCGCTAAAAATGTCTTTTAGACAGTCAAAATAAGTCCCCTCTGCTCTTATTGTGGGGCTGTTATCAGCCTCCCTCCAATCAGGAGTGCTGTATGAAGGGAAAAAGTATTGCATATAATGAGATTGTGCTGTGTATTACGAATGCATATTGGTGACACCATAATCGATTGGTAAATGGCTTGAGAGAAATGACAATCCAGAACTCAAGGGGCAGCCTTGGCGGGAGGATCTAGAAACTGGAAATAAAGAGGAGGAGCGTCCTGTTAAGACTCGGGCTGAGGGATTAGAAGACATTACTTTAATCATACCAATGAAAGTGTTACCAAAGCCCATCACCTCTAAGACTGACCATAGAAATGACAACTCAAGCCTATCTAAGGCTTTCATTGCGACAAGAGAGAGAAGTGACATTGGGGTCTTACTGTCTTCTGCTGCATCAACAATGTGGAGAAGACGTCTAACATTATCTGCTGCCAGTCTTTTTTTTATGAATCCTGTTTGTTCGAAGTTCACTAATTTATGAGACTCCAAACATCGCGCTATACAGTTTTAAGTCAGTGTTAAGCAGGCTCAGAGGCCAATAGCTAGAACACTCTGTAGGGTCCTTTTTCAAGAGTAAGGAAATTAAGGCTGTGTTAACATCCCTTGAGAATTCACCCTTTTCAAAAGAGAAGTTAAAGGAGAATTCCCCAATATGTAGCTCTGCTGTTTGGAAATGTGGAGTGTTGTCAGTAGAGAGAAAGACTAAACAAATAGTTTCTGCCTACACCGTGTTATCCTCCTGCTAGAGTTTTTTAAGCCTTTAAACATGTTCAAAATGTCATTACAAGCATGTTAGCTTAGCACAGGTTAAAGAAGCTAAAGAAGCATGCTTTTGTACATGCATGCTACTTTCAGCCTGCATTGGTCTATAATACAACAGTCCTGCAAAAAATCAAATGTGTGGTTTTGTTGAAACTGTCATGGGAGTTGTCAGTTTAACTTTTTGATAATTTTGCAGGATGTAGTTTGTGGTAGGCTACTGTCCAGTTTTGAGAATGTAGTTATTCAGTCTCTAAACACAGTGGGGTAGAAGAAAATATTAGCAGGGCTGTTGCATTTACATTCGAGCTACTTTATACTTATGCTCCATTTCAGAGAAAAATATTGTACTTTTTACTCCACTACATTTTTTTTGACATCTAGTTCCTTTTTACATAAAACAAAACCAAGATATACAGTATGATATTAAGCAGAATACTGCAAATCTAAACAGTAGTATTCAAAGTATCTAAAATTGGGTTCCCATTGACAAACTACATTAAAATGCTCTTACATGACTTTGTTGTGCCATTACTTATAATCTGGACTATTACTTTTGATACTTTAAGTACATTTTGCTAATAGTACTTCTGTACTTTTACTTAAGTAAAATTCTGAATTTACAACTTTTACCTGTAAAGGAGTATTTTTAGACTATGGTATTTCTACTTTTCCAGTACTTAAGTAAAGGATCTGAGTTCTTCTGTAGCTACTGTAGTCCATGTACAATAGTCACCATAGAGCCCAGAGGTCTTGAGGCTGACGAGGGAGAGAAGGGAGTGTTGTGTGTTACTACATTTATATTTTAATATTTTTGCTGCTACAGTATACTGCTGTTACTATTGCTATTGTGACTATGAACAACTGGACTGTTACAATTGCGACTGCTGCTACTTTACTAGTACTAATACTGCGCTGGTGGTACTACTCGAGGAGTAGTAGGAGGAGATGACCTCTGCTGGGGAGGTTCCTACTTTGCCAGTTTCTGTTTTTTTTCTTTCTTTCTTCTTTCTCTTCCTAGATTAGAGAGGACAAGACTTGACACCAGCAGTCGCTCCAGCCTCTGTGGCTGCTCTCTGCCTCGCCGGACACTAAGCTGAGAGCATTTTGTTTGTTAGTTCCTATAGAACGGTGATTGTTAATGAGCAAAGAATACTGCTGATAATCCCCAACACCGCCTGGATCCACCCTGTTCAGTAGTTTTTACTTTTTTATTTTTTTTAACTACTTAGACCTATAAATTTCGAGTTTTTGTGTCTATCATCAGCGGGTTGCTTTCAGTTTCCTTACATGAATTACTGTTTGATTAGAGGTCTTTTGTTTTCTAATAGTTTTGCTTTTCCTGCAGAGAGGATGTTGTTATCTGTGTGTTTTTTCCTGTAGCTTGTAGAGCAGGTTGTGTTTGAGGATTAGAATCTATGTGAGAGGAAACAACTGATGTCAAGATCCAACGCTGCCTAAAAAACATTCCTACTTTTTCTACTGCTTTTTTCTACTGACTGGGGAGCACGCTGGTTGGTGGATTTATTTATCCCATCCCTGGATGTAACACTTGGACCATGCTGCTGCTTCTTCTGCTGCTACTTTGCCTGCAAACTTCACTGCAAGAACAGGTAACACCTTCTACTCTGTTCCACTGGGATAATGTTTCACTTGTTTAATCTCTTTAGATTTTTAAAACTTTGTGTTTTAAAAATCTAAAGACATTAAACAAGTACAGCTGATGTTGATGGGAATGTTATTAGATTTGCACGTTTTTGGTCATAAACCAAAGTTTTGCACAAAAAAAGGTCAAGGGATTACCAAATAATTAAGAATGTATCCTCTTGAATATCTGTACCATAGAAATAGAATGAGGTTAGAACAAAAATTCCCATCCAAATCAACAAAGCAGGATGGTTAGAGCGGCGTCCATTTTCATGTGTTACAATTCTATTGCAAAGAACTGTGACCTTTAGCAGTATAACTTTTCTATAAACCAAATTGCGGAAAATCGCTGATTCACCTAGGTGATGTTTTGTGACAAACTGTGAGTAGTACGAAGCATGAAGATGTCCGTTGCCTTGCTGCTAGAGAAGATTGCTGGATTACATTTTATTTCATATTTTTTTTGGTAAGTCATCAAGAAAACAGGGTTGTCAAACCAGTGAGTGTGACACACTTTACGTCCCCACTGACGTGCGTTGTCACCATAACGACTAACAATTTATCTCTTGAACTGACCACAGCAAACATTCTATTTCTATGGTCTGTACCAAATTTCATGGAAAATGTATCCAATCCAATAGTTGTTCATATATTTCCCTCAAAACCAAATACATCCACCAGCTCTCTGCGCTAGATGAATGGTCAGGGGATCACTAAAGTCAGTAGGATTCATCCTCTGGAAGCCATGAACTCATGTACAAAATATTGTGCCAGTCCATCAAGTAGATGTCAAACATGAATAAGTGAAAACTTTGACCTGCTGGTGGTGCTAGAGGAAATGTCAGGGGATCACTAAATTCAGAGAGCTTCATACTGTACAGATCTGATCCAGATTCAGCCTCTTAGTCCTTCATTAAGCAGCAGATTGCTGGCCAAACTGAGTAGTGGGCAGGTGTTCCTCAACTGAACAAAACTTAATGCTGATAGTCTTCCCTTTCAGGTCAGGACACACAGTATCCTCTTCCATTTTTAAAGAAAAAATACCCAATATAACTGAATTTATATTATGGTATATAATTGGTTCTGGGTAAATGTAAGACTATAGTTTGAGATATTTTCTTCTTCTTTTTTATTGAGAAAATGCAGTTTACAGAAAATCAGGTAAAAAAGAATAATAGAACGTGAACATCAAGTGTACAAATTTAAAAATGAAAAGATATACAGAGCCAAACAAATGCATAAATAACAGAATCATTATATAGGTGAAATGGTACAAGAAGACAATTACAATTAGCTCCACAGTTTCCACAATTTTAATACTTTTTTTGTTATCCAACATTCTAAGTGACTTCAGTAGAGATTTAAATTCTATGAGAAAAGGTACAAAATTAGGAGATGATTTAGCAAATTTCTGGTTGTGAATATAAAATTTGGCATACAGAATGATGAAAATAATTAGATACTCAAGAGCACCAATTATCTGAATTATTGTAGTATTATTGTATCTTTAAGGTTAAAGGAGTAGACAAAGTTGGTGGATTCAAAAAAGTAAGACTCCAAACTACTAGAACTGTTGGGTCCTTGTAAATTATAGAGTGTGGTCTAGACCTACTATCTGTAAAGTGCCTTGAGATAACTATTGTTATGAATTGATACTATAAATAAAATTGAATTGAATTGAATCCAAATCTGTCCAAAATCTTTTGGATATTTCACAATCAAAAAAGAGGTGAGATATTGTTTCAATATTCTGTTTACAAAATGTACAGGAAGAGTCAATGTCGTCAAATCTGGCAACAAGGTGATTAGTAGGGTATATATTGTGTAACATTTTGAGGTGTACTTCCTTAAATCTGAGATAATAATTACAATTTACACTCAGTTTGTTATTAATCACCACACACAGGCCTGAAATACACACACACACACATGCTCAGGACCTAATCATGCACGGATGGAGAGATGTCAGAGTGGGTGGGCTGCCAGTGCTGGACCAGCACCCTGAGCGGTTGGGGGGGTACAGTGCCTTGCTCAAGGGCACCTGGCAGTGCCCTGGAGGTGAAGTGGCATCTCTCCAGCTAACAATCCACACTCCTTTGGTACCCGACCCAACTCCCTACAGACTGAGCTACTGCCACCTTCAAATAAGTGTATCAATATTCAAACCGATGACACCATCAGGTTTTAGGTTTGATCCGCCGATGACTTTGATGTGAGGTGTGAATCAGACATATGTCCATATCCTAGTATGTGTTTTACTACACAGTATTATACTTACGTACAGTTTTGATGTACTTGTACTTCCACTTTATACTTCTCTATATTTCTACTCCACTACACTTCACTTTTTCCTTCACTATATTTGTTTTACGACTTTGGTTTCTAGTTACTTTGCAGGTTCAAATTTACATTGAAAACATTTATTTAAGAAATTAAATATAATACATTTGTATAGATTTTTATAGAACTATCCAACAGTATACTAAGTGGTTACAATTAACTCCTCCTCGACCAGCTGCAACATTTAAATACTGTTACACATGAACGCATCAATAATAATAATCTGATTTATATGAAAACTAGAGGAGCACTCACGCTGGACTCCGCCAAGGCATGCCCAATCTCACAATGTGTGTGAAATGCAGTGTGAATTTTTTATTCCCAATTACTCCGACACTTCCTGAATGCAGCACAATCGCTCCTATTCCACAATGTTAACTAAAGTGAAAAACAATTTATGTACACGCTTTGTGATTAGGAGCCGCTCCATAATGTAATGGGTTCTTCCGTGGCCCATGCTACAACCTTCCACCTTTCATGGAAATCGGGTCAGTAGATACAGATAAAAACATAACCCACTTGGTGAAGGTAATGAAATAAAATGCTCTTAACCACTGGTTTCATTAACAAAATGGATTGACTACTTCTGCTGCTGTTGTTGCTACTACTTGTCTAAGTCTTAGATTTAAACTTCCTGAAAATATCTTTCAGTCTGTTCGACATGACATGTACAGTATGAGTGTCAACTTCAGCATATGTTTGAATGCACATATGGATTTAGTATGACAAGTACTGAATTTCCCTGCTGGGGATCAATAAAGGCGTATCTTATCTTAGCGTGCTTGTGTTTTTTAAGATAATTTTTTTAGGCATTTTCAGCCTTTATTTTTGACAGGACAGATGAAGACATTAAAGGGGAGAGAAAGAGGGGATGACATGCAGTAAAGGGCCACAGGTCAGAATTGAACCCTGGCCCGCTGCTTCAAGGAGTAAACTTCTAAATATGGGCGTCGGCTCTACCAACTGAGCTATATGGGTGCCCGCTTGTGTTTTCTTTTATGTATTTATGTATTGTTAGTACCTTGTAAGCTAATGAAATAAGAATGAAAGTTTTCATTCACTCACTAATAATGCTGGTGCCACCATGTTGGTAATATCACCTTCAGTGTTACCGCTGCTACTGCTAACAGTATCAGGGGAAGTTTGAGTACTTAAGTGTTGCTTATTTAAAAACAGGGCTGTGCTTTTATATACACTACTATCTGGTGTCAGAAGAACAGGTGTTGAGAAAAAGTGGTATCAGATTGTAATAAAAAGGTCTCCACTGCTCCCTTAGACTGCTCCTCCTGGTCGGTGTGACATCTCACAGAGGGTGGCCTCACAAACCTCCTGCACTTCCTGTGCTGCTGTCTCCACCAGCAGCTGCCCCCATGGCTTCAGCAACGTGGGGACGACCAACTGCAGGTACACACCAGCTTACATAACCACAGTTCTTCAAATCCGGATTGTTTACAATACACACACAGACATGAGATTCGTAAATGTAGTTAGCTGTGGTTTTGTAGAATTAGTAGTTTGTTGTGTGAATGAAGCGGTTCCTACGCAACATGTTGCCTGCGTTCTGCAGTTACGTGGTGGAGATCGGTGGCAGGGAGATGGTGCTGGATGGATGTCAGCACATCTGTGTGAAGGGGTTTATGCAGCCACAGTGCTGCCCACAGTCCTGGGGACCTCTTTGTCTCTGTAAGACACGCACGCACGCACACACACACACTATGTCAGGTATTTAGATTTTGGACTGTTGGTCAGACAAAACAATATATTTGAGTACATTTGAAAAACATATTTCCCTATTTTCCCTATAGCCTGCCCCAGCTGGTCAGGAAAGACCTGTAACTTCCATGGAACCTGCCTGGATGGAGACCTTGGCAACGGGACCTGCGTCTGTGATGTCAGTATTCTGTCTGACAGTGACTATCCTACCTGTTTGTCAAAGAGTTCAGATATCCATATTCTTTATGCATTTATAGGGGACAGTGCCCTTAAATAACCCTTGACAATGATGACCACTGCGCAAATCTGTCAGTGTCTGCCTACGTCTGGGACAGGAGTTTTGGATGTTTATTTAGAAAAAAAACACAAAAAAATAATTTAGATTGTTGATGTTTTGGTGTTAATATTGCAAAAATAATAATTACAAGTCATTTTTTTCTCTTTAGAACGGCTTCTCTGGCTTTGCCTGTCAGGAGTGTAAGAATGAAAACTTCTTTGGAGCAAAGTGTGAAAAAAGTAAGCTCTTTATCATCTTGCCTCTCTGTTAAAAAAGTAATATATCTATATAGCTACAGTAAAAAAAAAAAAAAATGCCCCACGGTTTTTACTCTACTCTGTCTGTGTGTCCGTACAGAGTGTGACTGTGTACATGGAGTGTGTAATAAAGGTCCAGATGGTGATGGACAGTGTTTCTGTCAGCCGCCGTACACAGGGAAGCGCTGTGACCAAGGTAAGACTTGCTGGATAATCCTGTGTTAAATAATAATACAAACAATATAACGATATCAGACCACATTACTGCATGTCATTAGGATAAAAACAGATTATACCTTTCACAAATACTCAGTCACACTGGGTATCTTTTAAAAAAAAAAAAATATATATATATATATTAAAGGTCCCATGACATGGTGCTCTTTGGATGCTCTTATATAGACCTTACTGGTCCCCTAATACTGTATCTGAAGTCTCTTTTATATAGACCTTAGTGGTCCCCTAATACTGTATCTGAAGTCTCTTTTATATAGACCTTAGTGGTCCCTAATACTGTATCTGAAGTCTCTTTAATATAGACCTTAGTGGTCCCCTAATACTGTATCTGAAGTCTCTTTTATATAGACCTTAGTGGTCCCCTAATACTGTATCTGAAGTCTCACCCAAAATTCAGCCATGGTGCAGAATTACAGCCACTAGAGCCAGTCCCACAATGATTTTTAATTAGTACGTGCCATTTCTGAGTCTGTAACTTTTGAGGAGCAGAGATGACCTCATAAGGGGCAAGATTCCAGATCGGCCCCTCTGAGCTTTCATTTTCTCAAAGGCAGAGTTGGATACCAAGGGCTCGGTTTACACCTATTGCCATTTCTAGCCAATGGGGGACCGTAGGCGGGCTGGGGGAACTCATATTATTGTTAAAAACAATATATATACATAATGTGGAATTTTAATGCAATGGGACCTTTAAACAAAATAAAATGGTAAAAAGACTAAATAACCCTGGAACTATTTAAATTGTTTTTGCTGCATTTTGACACATATTGCATTTATTGCTCAAGTTTGCTGTCTGTATGATGTTAAATGAGCTGCTGTGGTGTCTGGGTCTTTGGCAGTGAGTACCAGGTGCAGCAACTGCAGCCCGTACTCATACTGTAAAGGAGAAGGAGATGCCGCCAACTGTGAATGTTTGCCCGGATACAGAAGGACGTCACTGGGCAAATGCGCAAGTAAACACACAACTCTACAGTGATCTCACATTTATCTAATAGTTTAAGATGTTGGTTTTTTGGTCTGTTGGTCCATCAGTCCAGTTTGTGTTAGCATGCTAATATTAGCAGTCAGCTCAAAGCAGAGCTAAAGCTTCTAATATAGTAACTAGTATAGCATACTAAAGTTCTTCTTAGCCTGATGAAAGTTGAGCTATGTCTGTCTGAGAATAGAGCTGATATTACCAAGCTGAGCCTGGGATGTCTTAAAATGGCCACCATACAGAGGGTTAACTCTTTTGCTGTAGATAGCATCTTAAACTTTCCCTTGGCGCAATGCTCAGAACAAAATTTACAAACAACTGTGATTTATCAATATTTGATAATATCTGTCAACTTTTGATGGTGGGAACCCAATTCTGTATTTAATGTATTTTACATTCACCAATTATCTCTAG
Organism: Etheostoma perlongum; assembly: GCA_026937815.1. Classification (NCBI taxonomy): domain Eukaryota; kingdom Metazoa; phylum Chordata; class Actinopteri; order Perciformes; family Percidae; genus Etheostoma; species Etheostoma perlongum. The sequence continues at coordinate 18,556,264 of CM049374.1, forward strand.
AAATACAGAAGATCTAGATCTAGAACCAGCCCCAAGTCCAGAACTAACTAGAAAACATTTTCTCTCTTCACTCCTATTTTTAGTCGATCTTGCTCTCCAGAACCAGTTAGAATCTGGACTAGAACTAGGACCAGGTCTATGCTCCCTCCCAAACTACAACTAAAACAAGAAGGGGGTTCCATCTCTCTTGCTGTCTAGATACGGAACTAGGAGCAGGATGCAGCTAGATAAGGAACTAGATAAGGAATAAAGTTTCTTATCTCTTATTATAGAACAAGACCTTGACCCAGAACAAATTCCTTTGTTTCACTGCCTGTTTATCCTTGAAGCAGGAATTTTGAGATTGAGAGTTTTGAGATTTCCTAAATCTAGAGGCTAATCTTTGTTTTCCTGTTCAGGTATTTGCTCAGCGAGGGACTGTGACGTCAACGCCCAGTGCTCCTCACAGGGGTCAAAGGTCAGCTGTGTCTGTAAGCCGGACTACCAGGGCGACGGCAAGATCTGCATACCCAAAAACCCTTGCTCCGTGAACAACGGAGGGTGTCCCATCAACTCCACTGTCTGTGTCTTCAAAGGACCCAACAAGGTTAGGATGCCTCCAGAAGCAGGTTGGGAAGAAGACTTTCTTGACTAGAACAAGGAGAGAATCAACACAGAGAGTAAACAGAAAGTATAAACAAGTCAATATTAAAGGTCCAATATGTAATATTGACAACTAGCGTTTAAAATGGTAACTGCGGTCCAAATTCAAAATACTGAAAAGTCGTCTCCCCTGGCCCCTCCTCCCCGGACTCGAAATTCACGGGAGTTGCCAGGTTGAGAACGCTATCCCAATGTCACACAATGTCAATGTTAGCTTGATGCTAGTTTTGCATTGCCAGACTTTACTCCACAGCGGAGTTGCTAAATGCTGCAATGTTGACGGTTATAAAAGCCAGTGGTCTCCTGGAGCTCTGTACATGGCTGACAGTCACCTTTTAACTAACCGTAACAACAATGACCGCTAAAAAGCTACCTTTTCTCAGCTTAACATCACTGCAACATCTGCTAAAAAGACCACAAACTCACGGCCGTCTGTACCCAGGGCACAGTCACTGTCTGTCGGCTACGCCCGCTGAACAGAAGCAGGGGAACATTTTCGGCATGGGGGAGATTGTTGGTACTACTACTTCCAGACCTGTTATACAGATTTTACAACACTGTACAGTCAGTCCATTACACATTATTATTACATGCCAGTTTGTAAGAAAGTTGAAATCATCTTGCTGTCCAACATATCATAACCTTGAAGCTAGCGATGGTAACGTTAGCCACAATAACATAACATAAAGTTTCATACATTGCAAAGCAACAAGTAGAGAACACTGTGTACCAATCCAACAATTCAGGCTACGGTGTGTTTTGCTAAAGTTAAATTGCATGTTTCCATTATGAGGAAGTCAAACTTGTGGTTTCTGGCAAATGTCATGGATCCTACATTAGCAGTTAGCATCTATTAGCACCAGTCAGGATCACTTCACTGGCTGTGTTTACATTTCTTTTACTAGTAACTAACTCGAGTACTATACATAATTTAATGGGAGCACATGAATGAAATGACAATCCTTACATTAGTTGTAATACAAATTAATTAAGCTCAGTGCTTACCTCTTTAGGAGGAAATTAGTCAACTCATTGTCCTTTTAGGCTCTAAGCTGTCTCCATCTTTTAAATGCATCTCCAGTATTTACCCGTGTTTTACCTCGTCTCTGGTTATGCAACAGTTAAAGATTTTTTTTTTAGGGCAGGTACAATGACTCTATCTCCATTGATCCTGATCGTTTGTTTGCTGCGTCCATGGCTTTACTACTTTGTGATGTTACAGGTACTGTACATCTGGCATCCTGGCCTGACTGTCAAAATAGGCAGTTGACACCAACACACAGGCCAAAACACAAACACACATTCCGTCATGGAATGGATATTACAAATGGAGAAAATACTGGCTATAGCATTGTTGTCAGAAAACATAGTATTTCTGCTTAGCATGTTTCCTTAATATCCAATTGCACATTGTGGTATTTTGTTTTAATTAAATACAGTAAATATATTACATATTGCACCTTTAATTCCATAATCGAAGCTAGAGCTAATTCTTGATTTCTTTCTCTGTCTGTCTGTCTTGCAGTCCAGCTGCAAGTGTATGTTTGGCATGTCCCCTGTAGATGACAACGCTGAGTTTGGTTGTCAGCTGATCTCTGCCTGCTCAGCTGACACCTGTGACCCCACAGCTGAGTGTCAAACTAAACTGGATGGACAGCCCAGGTCAGACACATAAACACTTTGTCTGTCTTTTGCTGTCTAGAATCAGATCTAGATCCAGATCTAGACACAAGACTAGAACTAGAGAAGGACCAGAGCCAGTTTCTTTGTTTTTCTTTGTCTGTCTCTCTTGCTCTCCAACAAGGCTTGTCTCTTTCTCTCTGTTGCTCTCTAAAATTAGACCTACAACCAGGATTAGAACCAGAACTAGCACAAGACAAGAACTAATACCAGTCATTTACTCCCTGCAACCAGATATATAACCAAGTCCAAAATATATGGCACAAACGCCGGATGCCAGGCAATTATCCAGAAAATGGACTTCCGACTCAAGACTAGCCAATGTTAGACACTGTTACTCTATCTTTAGCCTTTTGTCAGTTTGTCTGAATGTGTGTATTGTTGTGGTCTCATTAGTTTCCCCCCCCCCCATCTCTCAGGTGTGTGTGTGATGCGGGTCGGATTGGTGACGGAAGGCGTTGCTATGGTAACCTGATGGAGCGGCTGATAGAGCTGGACAGGAGTGGAAGCCAAAGAGAAAATCTGACCGGCACCGTCACATTGTTTGGTAAAATAACCCCAAATACACTGTAAAAAATGTCTGTTATACTAAACTGAACTTAACTGTTTCCGCCTTGTGAATGAATCATTGGCTCAACATAAATTAAATTCAATTAGATCCCTTAAATTGGTAATATGATTAAAGTAGTACATTTTCTTTCAGTATTATTATTTATAAAAGCACAATTACAACCAAAAATGTATTCATTGAAAAAAACAGTGACACCACAGAAGTATGTCTTTAACATTACTTGTAAAATAAGACATGTCATTGTTATACTTGCCTCTACTCTACGACCTTTGACCTTTGCTATATGTGTGTGTTTTCAGAGAAAGGATGTTCACTGCTGCTGAGTCACAACGGACCATTCACAGCTTTCATCCCCCTGATGAAAACCCCTCTGACTGTAGGTTGTCTGTCTGTCTGTCTGACTGTCTGTCTGTAGATAACCCCCAGACTGTGTATTTCACGCTACCATTTCCTAGTTTCATCAGCTGTGACCAGCAGCTCTAGAGCTCCCTTTGTCCACAATTTTTATTTTTTATTTTTATTACATGTAACCAATTTGTTCTACTATCTTGGCCAGGTCTTTCTTGAAAAAAAGACTGTATATCTTAATGAGACTAACCTGGTAAATAAAGGTTCAATAAAAAATAATTAAAAATTAAAACAGACAAACATCGAAGGGTTCTACCTCTTGTCTACATCCTTTGGCAGCCACATTTCTTTTTAGTCCTAAAAGGCTGAAATTGGCCATGGAGATTATGTGTGAGTTAGGGTTTTGTATGTGTGTGTGTGTGTGTGAATGCATGAGTGTACGTGGTCATAGCTATATGCCAATTTGCACTTGTTTTAACAATCTCGTCAATGTTCCTTTAGCACAGAAACACAGAAGTGCCCTGGATATATAACCATACTATAGATTTTGAGTCTTTGAAGCATGTAGCAGGTGAGTGTCTCTAAAGAAGTGTCAATCAAAGCCGTTTCAAATTCAAAACAGTTGGGAACACAAAAGCCATCACCATGGTTGGCTCAAAATAACTTCTCACGCTTTACTACTTTTGTCTGAGGTGTTGCTCCTCTGTGCTATAAGACGCGTTCATCCGCATTTCTCAACATCAGCGAGCTGCTTTGCACCTCTGATGCCTCGCTGTGCAGCAGGTTTCCTTTGAAAATGATTGAAATCAAGCTGCTTATGCAGCTGAACGTACTATGATGTTGACCCAAAAATGTAGCTAGATTTGTACCTAGGATTCTGGAATCATAAGACATAATGAAAAGTGTCAGCAGGTAACACAAAGAATGTCAGAATATAACTCATTTCTTGCACTTTTTCCGTTTTTGATCTAATCACACACACACACACACACACACACACACACACACACACACACACACACACAAACACACACACACATATAGAAAATGAAAATGAAAATGAAAAACAAACCCAACTGATGCAAAACAATTCATTGTTGCAGTGACTATAAAGGGAAAGCCAGACCATATACAAAACAAGACAAAGCTACTGACCACATCAGGACCCCACCAGACTGCTGAGAGCCTCCACATGGCTATGGAGTGATCTGGTGTGCCTGATTAGTTCTGCGCAAGGCACAGCGTTAAAAGACCCAAAACACCTGTTGAGCCCAGATTAAATCTCAGATGTATCTCAGGCCTTTTATGTCTCTTTTTACTGTGAGTGAAATGCCAAAGTGAAATGTATTTTGTTGTTACATCAGTTGGACTTCTGTTGGATTCCCTTCATTCATTTGCAGCTTTGTTTAATCTCCCAGTTTTGAGCCTTTGAAACATTTACGCTTTATATATATTTTGGAAAAGAGAGAGGGCAGCATCTAGAAGGTAGAAAATGTGCAATAAATAGATTCCAGTGTATTGATCCACTCACCTACACTGTCTCTACAGGGCATAAATGAGGAACTGGTGTGTAAAAATCACCTGATCCTGGGTCAGCACCTCTACAAGGATCTGGAGGGACGGGACTTCAACCTGTACGGAGGAGCCAGGTTCAGGAGCAAAGACAACAAGGTAACACAACTCTTTCAACTAGATAAGTTAATGACATAAAACGTTTCTTCCTCACATATGCAAATATTTACAATGATTTGAAGTTTGGAGTTCAGAGGACATTATTTAGTTTTAATGTACTGATGGGACTGCTTACGCTTCATGTCTTTGACCTGCGTCTTAAAAAGTTAAAACCGTAGGAGGAATGTTTAGCAGTCAGCGCAGCCCAAACTGTATTGGGAACAACTTTTCCAGTGATCCTGAGGATGGACAGTCATCATGAGGTGTACATGTTGAAACTGCCTATAGTTGAGGTTGATCACAAAGAACACAACACACACATTCAATGAAAACGGTTTTTTTTTTAAATTTAATTTGTATTGGTCCCATAATCAGCATAATCCAAAGAAGTCAATTGTTTTTGTACAGCACAAAACCACTAAACCATCATTACGCGTGTTAGGCAGTATTTTAGGTTCTAAAATTAAACATGTTTGTCTTATTTTGGAAAACATAAAAAGGATTTTGTTTGAAAAATGATTTTATTTAATGATTTAAAGAGTATATATGTATCATACTGATGCAAAACCTTAACTAACAGACACACAGTACCAGACAGGATGAAGCTCTGCATTCATGTATAATCTAACAATACACCACCTTTTCACAGTGTGTGTGTGTGTGTCTATTTGTGCTTTAGAACATAATTGCTGCAAGACAATAACAAAAGAGACGTATATTCCTCTGATTAACTCATATGTAAACTTAGGAGTGTGGGTTTGGTATAAAATCCCTAATCACAGTATACACTTTTCACATTTGATTTTGGGAAATCTCTAATGCAAAAATGATTTTTGCAAAGATTATTTGACACATTGCTACCAAAAGTCATAGCATGCCATTCCCAATACTGTATATCCTGCCATCCTAGTATTCTTATAGGCTTAGTAATATGTGCCTTGACAAACAAGTACACAACTTGTGAAAATAAAATTGTTGAGCTTCATCACATTGATCCAATAATCCTTTAAATCCAACATTGCATTAATTGTATTAATATACAGCAGTATACCCAGTGGCCTAATACAACCAGACATATTAATAAAAGATACCTGGGTAAATAGTTAAAAAAAAACTCTGTCTCATAGTACATATTGGTCACCCTATCATTTCAATCTCTAACTGTGATTCACCTTCTCTGATAAAATCTTCAGTGGAAGAGGATTCTCAGTGTAAATGTAAGGAAACAGGGTGTTAGTAAAAGTGTGTGTGAAGGTGTGTATGTGTGTGTTGGTATCAAGATTAAAGAAAGACAGCTTTCCTTTGTCAAAGTCGAGATGAACTCTGATCCTCCGGAGCTGCTTCTTCACTGGAAGATCTACCTCTGGATCTGACGTGGAGAACGCTGTGAATTTACCGTTAGAGAACAAAATTCTCCACAATCCAGACTGAAGGCGTCCGTTCATCTGGATGTACTCGCTCAACAGGCCCAGTTCCCAGTCCTTGTTGTCTCCAACCTCCACGCTCCAGCTGTGAGTCCCTGAGTTAAAGCCTTCCGAGCCCAGGACGGAGCAGGAGAATTTGATCCTCTCCGGGTTTTTTGGAAGCCTTTGTCGCTCTCCACATCTCACACTGGTCAGATCTTCAGACACAACTAGTTCTGGGTCAGCAGTGTTAGGATCCAGAATCACAGGCGTGTAGGAGACCCTCTCCTCCATCTTGTTCCAGATGTTGAAGCTCAGGTTACCCAGATGTTTGGCCATGTCTATCAGAGCTCCTGAGATCAGCTGTGGATCATCCAGCAAGGGGCGCTGCTGGACTCTTTCCACTGCAGCCTTGTAGTTCTGCAGGAATGAGACGTCTTCAGCTCTCAGCTCATCCTCTGTGGCTCTGACTGTGTCTGAAAGAGCTGCTATCTCTCTGCTCAGAGCCTCAATCTTCTCCTTCATCCTCTGACTCTTCTGCTCCTCTTCCTCCCTCAGAGCACAGATCCTAGCCTCCTGTTCCTCTTCTAGAAACTGGTGAAGCTTCTTAAACTGCTCCCTTATCTGCTTCTCTGTGTGTCCAGCCTGGACCTTAATGTATTCTGCTGTTTCATCACAGTTTTCTTTAACTTCTTTAAAGAGCTTTAGTTTCTCCTGTAAGGGCTTCAGGGATTTCTGGAGCTCCTCTTTGTGATCCTGTGCAGCTTCATCAATGGGACTGAAGCTGTGGTTATGGTGAGTTTTTGAATCTCTACAGATGACACACACAGGTTGCTTATGGTCCAGGCAGAAGAGTTTGAGCCTCTCAGAGTGCAGACTGCAGAGATTCTCAGACCCTGCTGAACCTCTCTTTCTTTCTTCAAAAGGAAGGTCTCACACAAGTTCTTTAACGCAAGATTACGAGGTGGATCAGTCTTTGAAGATCTTCGCATACAGCACGGACACGCACGTATTTTTTTTCCCCATCCACCATTTCTGCAGGCAATCTTTACAGAAGCTGTGGCTACATGACAGAACAACGGGGTTTTTGAAGATGTCATGGCAGACAGGACAGGAGAGATCCTCCTCTGCTCTGGAAGACATTTTGCCTCTGAGTAAAGCTGAAAACAGCAAGCAGAACGGAACGTCAGTCAGTCTAGAAATTTACTTTCACTTTGAGTTGTGCCTCGCCCATTTGATTCTATGAAATTAGTAGCAGGTTGAAGTGCAAGAATTCAGTATACCAGTAATTCCAGTGTTCCCAGTGTTCCAACCTGTAGCTGTCCTCTCAGTGGACGTGATACTTTTGGTGCTAAGATAAATAATACTGTCTGACTGTCTGTCTCCGTGTGCGTCTCCTCTCAGGAACAAGAAATGATAAGCTGTTTCCTGATTGTCTGTGTTCAGTCAGCGAGGGGGTGGAGCTTTGTCAAGCCTTTTCTCCTGACTGCAAAAAGAGCTAGAAACCCCCTAAGTGGGCCCCATTCTAGCAGCTAAAAAGGGGCCCACTTAGGGGGGTTTAGGGGTAGCGGGTGGTGCACTGTATAATATAGTATAGGGCCTTCATGGGTTTATGGTTCAAAGGGGTTTATAGTTCTCCTTGAAAAACGTGCCCACATGTGTAGCCAAGGGGGTCCCTTTTTCTCGGGGGCCCCAAGCATTTTCCTGGTTTGCTTCTTCAACCTGATCTCAATGAATTCCGTGAAATTAACACAGCCCCTTATCTCAAAATTGGTGGCAGTTTCACGGAATCACTGAAAAGTCTGTGATGGGCCCACAGAAGAATTCCGTGAAATGAACACGGCCCCTTAAGTAGGGAAAAGGTTGTGGGTGGGCAGGACAACAACGGGTTGTGTTTAGGAAGAGAAGAACGAGTTGTATTTAGGAAAAGAAGAATGGGACGGCCGTGTACATTGGACGGGTTGTGTTTAGGAAATGAAGAACGGGATTGTTGGGTTTAGGAATCGTGACACGTGGGACACAATCTCCGGTCTCCCTGGGTGAAAGTCCTGTGTTATTTGTCCCATCCACCCCTCAACCAACCTCCCAACATGGATTTTCGGCCTTTCCTACTACTCGCTACCGCTGTTGCTCTTAAGGCTACGTCATCTTCTCATTGACTTTACTTTGGCATTGTTTTACGTGGCTTCTTTTGATGGTGCGTCCCTGTTTTTGGGGAACAAAGCGTTCATTAAGAATGTTACATTGTTTATTTCATTTTATTTATTTCATTTATTAGGATCCCCATTAGCTTTAGCTGAGAACAGCAGCTACTCTCTGGGGTCCACGCCAAACACGTCTCATAAATGACAGTACACAAAAAAGATTGCACCACCATCACAACAACAACAACAACAAGCTGTAGTCACTAAAAATCTTGGCACTTCCTGTGAGGATGACCCACAAAATTGTGAAGCTTTCACACTAAAAGATGTTTTAAAAAAAATACTTTGCCCTTGCTGCTGCACAGAGCGGTCCTTACAGTTTATTCCAAGTTTATTATTTTGAACATGTCACATATCCACCTGCTCCAAATTTGACACTGTGCTCGTCCTTGGGTACTCAGCTATACACCTGCCAAGTGTGAAGTAGAAGGGATGAATGGGTCTCGAGATATTCAAATGAAAAATAACACATACACACACACCTTGCTTTTTTGTTAGATGACCAATCATGTTTTATTAGTTTCCAATGATTTTTGGACCACCACTCCAATACACATTGAATGTGAAGTTAGTGGGATTTAGTTTGTACTGCTGAAATCATGTCTACATGCAGCTGATATCTAATCAGATTCCTCCCCTCACCACTAATATGTGACACTGTTGCCCATTTGGACCAACAAACCACTGAAATGAAATATTCTGGATTTATTTTGTTTTAATTGTACAGTAAGATTGCTTTTTATTTATTTGATTAGCACATTGCACATTAATCAACATTTCTGTAAATGTGTGTGTTAGCCAGTCTGCTAATTTTCAACTGTAGTCCTAGTTACCCAAGCATGTTTTTATGGTGGGAGGAAACTGGAGCACCCAGAGGAGACCCACACGAAACAGGGTTCCCTATCTGAAGTTTCTGTCATGCACATTTTATTTTAAAAACACCTATTAGATTACATGTCTACACATTTACAGGGTTTTTGAAGTTTACCAAGTTCATTTATTGTCATTTTGCAACGCAGGGTTGCACAAAAAAACGCAAGTTGTTGCCCTTTTATACCAGTGGTTCTTAAAGTAGGGTCCTTGAAGGGGTTGCAGGGGGTCCCCAACACATTATATAATCTATAATTTCATCCAAAAGTAACACAATGACAGATTGAATGACTTTCTGTAATAAAATGTCTAAAAGCAAAAATCACATCAGGTAGAGGACAAAGTTTTATCTAATTTGTGTCAGTTTAGGGGTCCTTAATGTGAAAAAGTTTGAGAACCACTGCTTTATGCTACACAATAACAAAACAAAAACAACTTATCATGAGGGAGTACGAAGGATGAGTTGAGGGGTCTTTCAGCCTGAGAAAAGAAGCTGCTCTGTATTCTGTTGGTACAGTGGAGCGGCGGGCCTTCAAAGGTGGGGCGGACTTGGCAGCTGGCTCTGGTGACAAGATCAAAGCAAGCATTAAAGGTGTTAGGCTCATCTGGCAACGTGGCCTCACACATCAGCCTAAACCTGGATTCTTATTTTCCAATGTTTAACAAATCAGATAAATGTACAAATGTCCCAATCAATAGGTCACTTAAAGTACACACAGACACACTGATTATCTTTGTCTGGTTGATACAGAGGTTCATCCTGATGGACAACCCCAGCAGACTGTACACCGTCATCCAGGAAGACCTGCCAGCAGCCAATGGGATCATCCACATCATCGACCGGCCAATCACCATCACACTTTCTGACAGGCCTCTTCGTGATGAGCAGGTGAGGTAAAGGGTCACTTTACCAACGCGGTCACGCTGATGTTAATGAAAAATAAATTGCCTAAAGTGAGCAAGGGTTGTCACTAACTTGGGGGCTAACACCCTGCACTTTAATCAGCAAGCAAGACACTGGAACTCTGCTTGGGTCTGGAGGAGTTGTACTGTAAACATTTATTCATTATTTATTTTAGCATACTATTTAAGCAGTTGCACATTTTGTATTCCCATCCTTTATAAATTAAAATATTTGTTCTTACATTATATTACTATTATTATTATTTCATGCATATTTCATGTATATTGTATGTACTGTATGTATATTGTATCCTTGTATATGTATTTCTTTTATATTTATATTTATATTCTGGTATTTTTGGGATCAATAAATATCTATTTATCTATCTATCTATTCACCGAGAAATAGACAAACTACACACACTGCACTGCAACATTTGCTAGCTATAACGCTATTGCTAACCTCTCTCTCTCTCTCCCTCTCTCTCTCCCTCTCTCCCTCCCTCTCTCCCCCTCTCTCTCTCTCCCTCTCTCTCTCTCTCTCTCGCTCTCTCTCTTGATCTCAACACACAACAAACACATGAGGAGTTTGCTACTTGTGTATACGGCAGAAAACAGAACATGTTATTTTTATACCAGATGATTCCCTGCTAACTGGATCAGGGTTATTAAAACAATGCAGTCTACATAGCAGCCTATGAAAGTAAATGTCACTCATTTGATTATCTTCTTCTTGTTTCCAGTTTGCTGATAAGACTATCGGAGAGATTCTGACTAAGGATGAAAAATACAACCGCTTCCTGTCTCTGGTTGATGTGAGTTGTTGGTTCTGGCCAATAACATACAGATGTTTGGTTTTATCCCCACATGAGAAGAGATCAGTTGAACGTTATTGATCAGTAAGATGAAGCAGTCCTGATTCTCCTCTCCTGAACAGTGATTGTCCAATCACAGCTAGTCACAGCATGTCCGTCAGTCTTTATTGTTTACTTCTATCTGAAATCAAGAACTCATTGTTTCAAAAAATAAAATAAATACATTTCGAAAGTGAAATATACCACTGTTATCACTTTAAACTGCTGATATGGTGCATATTATAAAATATTCAGACCCCTTCACCTTTTTCATATTTTGATATGTTGCAGCTTTATGATAAAATGAGTCTTTGCTGCCGAAGCTGCTTCAACTAAATACTGAGTTAAGGGTCTGAAACTGTATGTCAATGTGTTGTTTCTGTTGTTTTTTTTGCACACAAAAAAAATCTAAATTCCTGTTATCGTTTTATCATTATATGGGGTATCAAGTGTAGATTGATTAGGGTTTATATTTAATTAATATAAATGATTATTTATAACTGCAACATTATAAAATGTGAAAAAGTGAAGGGGTCTAAATACTTCATTAATGCACCGTATAAGCACTGTATGTAGTAACTAAGGGCTGGCGGTGCTTAGCAAACAGACAGACAAGTTGGAACCAGTAGGCTACTTACCAGTAATAGGAGTCGTTACTTAACCCTCGGCTCTAATCAGAGACTGTGTGTGTGTGTGTGTGTGTGTATGTGTGTGTGTGTGTGTGTGTGTGTGTGTGTGTGTAGAACTGTGGGTCACCACCCCCCTTGCATGGTCCAGGGCCCCTGACTGTGTTCATCCCCACCAACCAGGCTGTGGACAAATCCCGGGACGGCAGCATCTTGTACATGCTTAATGACGTAGGTGTAAATAGTACTTATCTTTTCATTTGTTTATTGTATTTGTGATTATTGCAGATAACATACAGGTCACTTTAAATGATAAAGAAGATGAAAACCGTATGTAAATGTAGTTTTATTTAGGCTCAGTAATTTCCGAACATCAGCAACCACCCCAGCTACAAATTAGCATTTTTTTAAGATATCATTATGCATGGATTATCAGGATGTTTTAATGATATTCTGCTCTATTTTATAAGGCCAAACATAAACTTCAGGAACTCCTCAGACACCATGTTTTCTCCCAGGCTGTGGTAAGACACACACACGCTCACTCCATCCATCACATTATCCTTCCATCAGTTGTCCCTTTGTCTTTTTTGCTGTGCTTGCAAAGAAGGCGTAGAAAGAAATGCTTTTCTGTCCAACCCGTTGGTCCAGAGCAAGATATCTCATAATCTATCAGGCCACTTCTACACATATTATTCTTTGTAGGCAAATTTTCCTTTTCCTGATCACATTTCTGCTCTATAGAGCATAAAACCATTAGATTGAATGCCTCCATGACCTTTCCTTTATCGCCACCATCAGGACAAACTTTACATTTTTAGTTCCGCTGCTGTTGAGGCACTAAGAATATTGTTTTTTTCTGTCCAACATAAAAGTTTTTGTTGATGATTAGTTTTTCTGTCTGTAGCTGACAGTCGACGAGTTGGCTACTCTCCCTCAGATTCAGACGATGGCCAATCAGATTGTCACCATCACTGTGTCCGATGATGTAAGTGTCTCTGATTGGTTCTTCACTGTGTCTCTCATAATGTGACTGAAACATTAGCAGTTTCCATTAACACTAGTCCCCCCCCCCCCCCACACTCCTTCTCCCTCTCCAGGGTGAGATCCTATTGGGCGAGAAGGGCGTCCGTCTGGCTAGCACCAACATTGTGGCATCCAACGGGATCATCCATATGATTGAAGGGCTTCTGTACCCGCCATCCATCCTCCCCATCCTGCCTCACCGCTGTGATGTCATCGAGAGCAAGATCACAGTGGTGAGCAGCCTCCCGCTGACGAGAAGCTAACAGTAACACACACAGACTCTGAGAGCTGCAGCGTTAACAGACCACACCTGTTGTCTTCAACACTTTTGTCGATGCTTTTTTGAATCAATGTTTTTAACTTTTTCTCATGTTTTTGTCCCCTTTTTCAACACTTTTGTCACTTATTTTGACGTTTTCAACACTACGTAACACTAACTGGTTAACTTTAGCTTTATAGTTATTTTTGGAAATTATAGTCAATAAACCTCATTTATAGGAAATTATACCTAATGTTTAAGTTAGAAAAACAGAAATTAGGAATTATTTAGACTAAAACTAAAGGAATGTATGTTGATGGATAATCACAGACTGGAATATGTCAACTTTTAATTAATACTATTTCAAAACTACTTCATTTTATTTTTTCAAATGCTATAAAATTAACAAGACACCCCAAATTCATGAAAGTAGAGATTTGTACTTGCCAAAGAGCGTTATGTGGAATCAATCATGTTTTTTTAGGTAGTCCCGAGGACAACATGAGGGTTAAGATTTGTCTAGTCTTTTTCGACGACTTTTCATTTCCGGGATTGTTCAGGTGACACTAGAAATTCCGCCAAATGTCCCTAATTTTAGGCCGGGTGTCTGTTGCCTTCCACTTTTTATGTGTTGGCATTTTCAACTCTGGTGGATTTCTGAGGACTATGGTTAACTGCTCCTTAGATCTCTGCAGGGTAAATCCAGACAGCTAGCTAGACTATCTGTCCAATCGGACCAAAACAAGTTCCGTCCTGCTATTTTCCAGCGACAGCGTTGCTCTGCCCAGCACTTAGCGCCACCCAAGACGGTTATGATTGGTTTGAAGAACGTGGTTTATGCTGTGTGAACTAGCCAGACCCTCCTTTGCAACTCTGGGGAGGAAGGTCTGGCAATGAGAGACTAAAATTATTTTTTTACACACATTGTTGTCAGATTAGGCTTTTTTTTCCTAATTCAGCTACATTTTATTTAATTGGAAAGATTTAAATGGTTTTAGGGGGCTTGTGATAATTTTTCACCATATTGGTTTATTTTGGTTTTATTTAATTATCGGCTTCATTCTAACGAATCTGCCTCCGCCCCGTCTCCTCCAATTAGAACAGGTATAATTAAAACTGATGGGGCACGGCTCAACACGGATTGACTGTTGTTTAGACGCAGCTTGCAATCATTTCAGACATAACAGAAGTATTTCATACAATTCATGTGTTGGATGGACAAAAAACTCCTATTACCAACCAAATCATATTGGGCTTTTTAAAAGTGTGCACATCTGTCAAGGATTGTGACTCTAATCCATCTACTAGGAAACTCTAACTCTCGTCTAACTGACTAGTTCAACATTTCAGCAGTGAAAGCAATAGATGGCATAGACAAATTAGACTTTAATCAGCATCACCAGATTTACAGTTAATTACACATAGCAAATTAACAGGCCGATAGGAGGTTAAAGCTAACAGCAATGCTAACAGTAATGCTAACAGTATGCATTTTACTTTTTTTTGTGTGTTTTCAGAGTCCATGTGTTCACTGCAGTTACCTCTATGAGACCGAATGTCCGGATGGCACCGTTGAAATGGTACAAACACATCACTATCACTGCAACATTTCTATTCTTTTCTGTTCATCTCTAGAGAGCCATACAGTAGAAAATAAAATATTGATGTGGAAGTCTTTTGCAAACAGATTGATACATTGCAAGTCAGTTTGGTAATCCATGAGTAGAGATCAATGAACTGTAAGGTAAAAAAAACAACATATGGGTGAGCTTTCAGTAAAGTTGTGTTTATGTAAACAATAACACATGTGACCTTTGACCTTCTGAATAAAAGGTTTAAGGGGTTGAGTGTTATTGTTATTATTGAAATACTGTAACACCTGTTCACTCAGATAGCCAGCCAGCCAATCAGAACAGAGTATAAATTAGATACTGACAGCTCTAGCAATCAAAAAGGAATTGGCGGGTCAGGAACAGCTGAACCGCTTGTTTTCAGTCTTTTAAGTACAGAATATGGGAATTTAGATTATTTTCTGAAAATTAAATACTGTATTACATTCTTCTTTTCAAAGAATTATAATTCCCTGCTTTTGTTCTGCTTTTCTTGCCAGATCCATATTCCAGAAGTCTTGCTTAAAAAGTTCAGCTAAAGCATTCCTTCAGTTTAGCATTTTCTGCACAGATTTTTCCATAATTTGTGTTTAAGCAAAAAAAAAAAACAGTGAGTGATATGGACAAGAACAGAAAGCCAATAAATGTGTGTGTCTGTCTACAGGGCAGTCATCAGATCGGCTGTGAATACGTCACGTCCCCCCTCAGGCCGACACTCAGTACAGGCTGTGCCAAATTCTGCAACGCCACTAGAAAGGTGAGTTTTATTTTTAGCTTCATTCATCTACATTTCAGCTGTCTTTACTACTAATGGTGCCTTCACATGACAAGGTGCTCACTGTGTTCCTACCTCTTGCTGTAGAACGGGCAGAGACTCTGACAGAGTTTCAGAGATCACTGACATTTACTGACACTTTCACAAATCGTTGAACCCGGTGGAGCTGGACATTTTTGTTTTGCACTCTCTTCTTCTACCCTTAGATTGTTGTTAAAATTGAGAAAAATATAGCTTAGAATTTTGAAAAACACAACCATGTTCAATTGAATTGAATTGAATTGAATTGAATTGAATTGAATTGAATTGAATTGAATTGAATTGAATTGAATTGAATTGTATTTATAGTATCAAAATATAACAACAGTTATCTTGAGACACTTTACAGATACAGTAGGTCCAGACCACACTCTAATTTATAAAGTCCCAACAATTCCAGTATTCCCCCAAGAGCAAGCATGGTGCCACAGTGCGACCATGCGCAAGTTATTTTTAGAGAAAATATAGCGTCTGTTGATTTCTGCCAGCTGTTGCACAGCTTCAGCAGCGTCCCAGACAGACATATGGACAAGAACAGGTGAATACGTCCTGAGCTGCACTCTAGACAGCCTAACTCAAACTCAGTGCTTTAGTTGGGCTCAGGTCAGGTTTGGACCTAATCAGATTACCTATTGTGTGTGGGTCGAACTTTACTACTCTCGCGTTGGAACTGAAGTATGGGGCCTGTGTTGCTATCGTTACTCCCTGTCACTCCCCGAAGTAAGTCGAATAGTGCAGATTGAGTCGCACATGCGTCACTAGCATCAAACACAACAAAGGCTGTCAGTTGAATGGCGTTTTGAGTTAAAACTAGCAATCAAACCATCATAAATAGCTATAATGTTTTTGAAATGACTGCTAGCTTAGCTACAAGCTAGCAATCAAACAAAACAAAGGCTGTGACTTGAATGGTGTTTTGAGCTAACACTAGCAATCAAACTATTATAGGTAGCTAAAACGTTTTTGAAATGATTTCCATCTTCTGTTATATAATGAGAAAGGTTTATTATTTCATGGATTTCACAAATTTCAGTATGACAGTTATGTCGTAAACTGTTTAAATCTGAGCATGCTTGACTCAAATCTGCACTCGACTTACATTGGGAAGTGACAACCCCATACTCTGGTTCCACTAGCTCCTCCCACAGAACGTCATCCTTGGCACCATCTGTTGTGAATGTATAATGACATTTATAAGTCTAGACCTGGAATATAAGACTGCCTCTACTTTTGTGTACGTGTTTCCAGGAAAGAAAACACCGTGTATATTTGGGCCAAATCGGTAGTTACCAATACGGTAATTTTTTTTATCACAAAAAACAACAACATGACTACTTGTATGTGAAAAGGGTCACTCATAATAATGTATACTTTTTTTAAAGTAAGCCTTGCTCAAGAGCACATTTGCAGTACCCATGAGGTGAACTGGCATCTCTTTAGCTACCAGTCTACCACCCTGCTTTGGTCCTTATGTGGACCAGTTCCCAACCTATCTCCCTACTGACACCCCCAGAACTGCAGTTCCCATACCGGGAATTGAATTTTGGTTTTTCTCAACAACTAGAGGGAGAGCATGGTATGACCACAACCAGAAAGTCAGAAAAAGAACAACACACCAATTTCTAAAAGTAGTTCACATCTCTACATTCCCAATACAAAACAACAGAAGGGAGCATTAAGGCATTACTTTTTAAATTTTTTTCAAGAATTATTTTTGAGTGTCAGACATGTTGTGTCTTTGAATTCCCATGTCAAAACCTTAAAAAACTCACATGTGCATATTGAAGGTAGAATGAAGTAAAAAAAAACACATTAATGGGGTTCTTAGTCCAGACCCCACTGACACAAAGTGGTCTTATTGTGCGGATCCCAGTGGTCAAATGGTGAAATTGTCCTTATCTTTAAAGTGTGTGTGTGTGTGTGTGTGTGTGTGTGTGTGTGTGGGTGTGCGTGTGAGTGTGTGTTTGCTTAACAGGTAGCACAGTGTTGTAAAGGTTTCTATGGTCCAGACTGTAAACCCTGTATCGGAGGATTCCAGCATCCCTGCTACGATAAAGGAACGGTGAGCAAAAGACTCTCACTAGAGCATTTGTCAGCTGATGTGTTTTATGTTTTTTTTTCAATTTTATTTTGTTTACCACATGCAGTGTTTTGACGGTATCCACGGCAACGGCTCGTGCAGCTGTCAGCCAGGCCTCAGGGGTGTCGCCTGTCACATCTGCGCGCGGATCCATCCAAGCATGGAGACAACTGTGATGAAGGTTACCGCTCCTCTGCATTTGGAGAGCAACTTAACACTTTAACGTTCACGTGTCCGAAATCACTCTCTTTCTCTCATTCGCTACTTCCTATACAATAGACACTCAGTAGTTAACTCTATAGTGAGTGGCAGAGTGAGATTTCAGACTCTTGTTAATCATTATTGTTTTGTGTCTCGTCACTGCATTGGACATTGCATTGTCCATACTTTATTTGTTCCATTGTATATATTTGAGTGCACTACAACATATACTGCAGTAAACTAATTTACAAACACTCAAATGAAATAGAGGACAGTAAATATAGTGCACTAGTAAATAGGGAGGGATTCTGGGCACAGACTAAAGTCTAGAGCCATGCCTGTGACTTGTTGAATCTGTACTTAGGCACAGCAGTCCTTTGAGCTAAATGCTAACATGCTCACAATGATATAGGTTAGGATACATACAGTGCCTTGCGAAAGTATTCGGCCCCCTTGAACTTTTCAACCTTTTGACACATTTCAGGCTTCAAACATAAAGATATAAAAACTTTATTTTTTGTGAAGAATCACCAACAAGTGGGACACAATTGTGAAGTGGAACAAAATCTATTGGATATTTTAAACTTTTTTAGCAAATAAAAAACTGAAAAGTGGGGCGTGCAAAATTATTCGGCCCCCTTGCGTTAATACTTTGGAGAGCCACCTTTTGCTGCGATTACAGCTGCAAGTCGCTTGGGGTATGTCTCTATCAGTTTTGCACATCGAGAGACTGAAATTCTCGCCCATTCTTCCTTGCAAAACAGCTGGAGCTCAGTGAGGTTGGATGGAGAACGTTTGTGAACAGCAGTTTTCAGCTCTTTCCACAGATTCTCGATTGGATTCAGGTCTGGACTTTGACTTGGCCATTCTAACACCTGGATACGTTTATTTGTGAACCATTCCTTTGTAGATTTTGCTGTATGTTTGGGATCATTGTCTTGTTGGAAGATAAATCTCCGTCCCAGTTTCAGGTCTTTTGCAGACTCCAACAGGTTTTCATCCAGAATGGTCCTGTATTTGGCTGCATCCATCTTCCCCTCAATTTTAACCATCTTCCCTGTCCCTGCTGAAGAAAAGCAGGCCCAAACCATGATGCTGCCACCACCATGTTTGACAGTGGGGATGGTGTGTTGAGGGTGATGAGCTGTGTTGCTTTTACGCCAAACATATCGTTTTGCATTGTGGGCTAAAAGTTCGATTTTGGTTTCATCTGACCAGAGCACCTTCTTCCACATGTTTGGTGTGTCTCCCAGGTGGCTTGTGCTAAACTTTAGACAAGACTTTTTATGGATATCTTTGAGAAATGGCTTTCTTCTTGCCACTCTTCCATAAAGGCCAGATTTGTGCAGTGTACGACTGATTGTTGTCCTATGGAGAGACTCTCTCACCTCAGCTGTAGTTCTCTGCAGTTCATCCAGAGAGATCATGGGCCTCTTGGTTGCATCTCTGATCAGTCTTCTCCTTGTCTGAGCTGAAAGTTTAGAGGGACGGCCAGGTCTTGGTAGATTTGCAGTGGTCTGATACTCCTTCCATTTCAAAATGATCGCTTGCACAGTGCTCCTTGGGATGTTGAAAGCTTGGGAAATCTTTTTGTATCCAAATCCGGCTTTAAACTTCTCCAAAACAGTATTACGGACCTGCCTGGTGTGTTCCTTGGTCTTCATGATGCTCTCTGCGCTTTCAACAGAACCCTGAGACTATCACAGAGCAGGTGCATTTATACAGAGACTTGATTACACACAGGTGGATTCTATTTATCACCATCAGTCATTTAGGACAACATTGGATCATTCAGAGATCCTCGCTGAACTTCTGGAGTGAGTTGGCTGCACTGAAAATAAAGGGGCCAAATAATTTTGCACGCACCACTTTTGAGTTTTTTATTTGCTAAAAAAGTTTAAAATATCCAATAGATTTTGTTCCACTTCACAATTGTGTCCCACTTGTTGGTGATACTTCACAAAAAATAATTATTTTATATCTTTATGTTTGAAGCCTGAAATGTGTCAAAAGGTTGAAAAGTTCAAGGGGGCCGAATACTTTCGCAAGGCACTGTAGCTTATAGGCATGTTAGCATGTTCGCCATCTTACTATAACGTGTTTGCATGCTAACATTTGCCAATAAACACTGAACACAAAGTACTGTACAGCTGAGGCTGATGGGAATGCCGTAGGTTTTTGGTTACATGGTTAATAACCAGTATTGGACAAACTAAAAAATTGACCTAATGATGGAGGGGCTTTGTTTTGCATGGTGTGACATTATTCCACTAATACACATTGACTATCAATCAATCAATCAATCAAAATGTATTTATATAGCACTTTACAACTACCAGCAGGTATCCAAAGTGCTTAACAAAATAAGTAAAATCACAACATACAATAGTAATAGTGAAATAGAAAACAGTAAAATCAGAAAAGGTTACAAAGAAACAAATAAGGGAAATTGTCACACCACTGCTACGTATTAAAAGCAAGACTGAACAGATATGTTTTGAGTTTGGACCTGAAAAGAACGACATCTGTAACAGTACGTATATCAGGGGTAACTTGTTCCAGAGTCTCGGGGCAGCAACTGCAAAAGCCTGACCCCCCCACCGTTTATACCTGGACCTTGGGACTTCTAAAACCAGCTGGTTTGAAGACCGCAATGACCGGTTGTGCTCCCGCAAAGTTAAAATTTCAGACAAATACTCTGGGGCAAGACCGTTTAAAGCCTTAAATACAAACAATAAAATCTTAAAATCTATTCTAAAACGCACCGGGAGCCAATGCAGGGTGTAGAGAACGGGAGTGATGTGTGCACGTCTAGATGTATTTGTTAAAAAGCGAGCAGCAGCATTTTGAACAAGTTGAAGACGTGAGATGGAGGTCTGATTCAGACCAACATAGAGGGCATTACAGTAGTCCAACCTTGAACTGATAAAAGCATGAATGGCCTTTTCTAGGTCGTGCCTGCTCAGAAAAGGCTTAACTTTAGCCAGCAGGCGAAGCTGGAAAAAGCTCATTTTAACCACATTACTGAGCTGCTTATCAAATTTCATGCTGCAATCAAAAGTAACCCCCAAGTTTTTGACAACAGATCTCGTGCAAGATGCCAGACCTCCCAAACTCAAAGCTGGGCCGTTCTGCATGCCTGGAGTACTAAAAATAATGCACTCTGTTTTACTCTCGTTCAAATTAAGAAAATTGTCTGAAAGCCACAACTTAATATCAGCAATACAGCTTAGCAGGGAGTTTAGTGCAACACTGTTATTTGCTTTCATAGGCAAATAGATTTGCAAATCGTCTGCGTAACAATGAAATGACAGGTTGTGCTTTCCTATAATTGCCCCTAAAGGCAGCATATATAAAGAAAACAAAATAGGGCCAAGAATGGATCCCTGTGGTACCCCACAAGAGAGAGGAGCAACTGACGAGGAGAGGTCCCCAATCATAACAGAAAAGCTCCTATTTGACAGATAGGAGCTGAACCATTTGAGTGCCAAACCTCTGATGCCTACGCAGTTCTCAAGGCGTGAGAGGAGGACTGCATGGTCCACTGTATCAAACACCGCTGTGAGGTCCAAAAGGACTAAAACAGTAGGATTCCCGGCATCTACAGACAAGGCAATATCATTATGTACCCTCAACAGTGCAGACTCAGTGCTGTGACGTGATCTAAACCAGATTGAAATTTTTCAAAAACACAGTTCAGTTGTAAAAAGACTTGTAACTGTATAAAAACAATTTTTTCTAAAACCTTTGAAAGAAAAGGCAGATGAGATACTGGTCTAAAATTGGACAACACTGTAGGGTCAAAATTAGGCTTCTTAAGTAGGGGCCTGACCACAGCATGTTTAAAGGCAGCTGGGACAGAACCTAAAGTAAGACAGGAATTAAAAAAAGTAAGAAGACTCGCCCCAATGGTATTAAAAACCTCCTTCACCATTTTGGCGGGGACAATGTCTGAGGGACAGTTGGTAGGTTTCATGTGTTGTACAACCTCACTAAGTAACGTCAGAGAAACTGGCTTAAATTCCTCAAACACAGCTGAGTGTGTAGGAGAAGCAGTTTGACTAAACTGAAATGATTACACGGTGTGTGTCTGTGGTTCTTCAGAGTGTCGCTGCGTGCATGGTGTGTGTGACAACCGTCCAGGCAGTGGTGGTGTGTGTCGGAGAGGATCCTGCATGGAGGGATACTCTGGAGAAAACTGTGACAAGACGGCCACGCCCTGCAACTCTGACGGACTGCAGGAGCACTGTCACATCCACGCATACTGTACACTCACAGGACTGCTTACTATGTAAGATAATACTATTACTACAACTGCCAGGGTTCATTTTGTCTCCTGATTTACCTTTTACTGATTTGGCGTCGCGGCTGGTGTGATCCCATGACAAGGTGGTCTCTAGTTTTGATCTATTTTAAATTTTTTAATAAGAAAGTGTGTTATAAGTTTGAGTCACATTTTAGTAATTTTTAGTCTACAAAAAAACCTAACACATTTTAGTTTTTATCTGTACATTTTTGGTCCAGACTGAAATATCTCAACAGCTATAGGATGAATTGCCATGGCATTTTATACAGACATTAGAATTAGAATTAGAATGCCTTTATTGTCATTGCACATGACAAACCCTGGTGGTGACACACGTTATGACAAGACAACATTGAAAACATAAATTAAGACATAATAAAAAGGTACTTAAGCAATATGAAAACAGTAATAAGTACATAATTAAATACATTATAAGAATTGATAAGGATTTTATACAGATATTCATGGTTTCCAGAGATTCCCCTAGCGCCACCATGTTTATACAATCCTTTGGTCAGCCTCAGCTGTGCTTGCGTTTTGTGCCAGTTGACATATTTAGCAAGCTTACACACTAAATTTCAACATACCAGCCATTATCCCTCGTGTGGCCTTCCCACTGACTTGCAATTTTTAGTTTTTCTGAGTCAAAATGTAAAATTAAAAACCTTTTTTTATCAAGGTTATGGTTGTCTTTTCCGACCCTTTTGTGACTTTCCCCCGATGTTTTTGTCACTTTTTCAACATTTGTAGACTTTTTCTGAGCCTTTTGAAATGTTTGTGTTTTTTTCCCCCAATATTTTAATTTGTTTTTACATTGTTCACATTTTAGTCATTTCTATTGACATTTGTCACACACAAGTTCTTTTACCAATTACTTTTTTTCTCCAAATGCTATAAAATGACAACAAACACCCAAATTCAATAAAGTAATGAACTGATTATTTATTTAACGTGTGAGGAGCGTCGTTGGGAACCATTCACGTTACGTTTTTGGACAATTTGTTTGAAAGAAACCCAAATTTCTGATATAGAAACTTTTTGGAAAGGGGGTCAAATTGAACCGGAGGGTTATTGTGAGCATGTTGACATTTATCTAAAGCACCACGTGACGTGGGCCGACATAACGCTACGTAGGGCGACATGGGGGCACCACAGTCGGCCTAAGTTGTTCTTGGCCGTCTGCTTGGTATGTATGTCCTTAACAGAAATACACAATAAAGTGCTTGTTGTCTTAAAGCAGCTAAAGATGTAGGCTTCACTTCCTGCCAGGCAGATATCTCAAAGTGCAAGGTACCGCTGAAAGTCTTTTCATGGGAAAAGACGTTCGCTGGGAGACCTGTCCATCACCATGTGGTAATGTCAGTTTGGACAGCGAGAAAGCTGGGTGTGACCCTGTTGTTCTTACCAAACATGGCAGAGATTTTGTAGATTCCTACTGTACAACATCAAGACAATCTCCCACCTGGACCTCTCTGATGTGTAATCAGGGAGGCCATTCTTCAGTGGTTCCTGCAGCAGGTGATCATCACCCGTCACTCTCCTGTTACTTTAACAACTGCTGAGTCTGTTCATCAAAAATCTATGTTTGTGTGTGCTCCACCAGGTGCTTGTGTAGGGATGGATATGAGGGTGATGGTCACTCCTGTTTTCCTATCAACCCCTGCCTGAAAAACAATCGAGGAGGCTGCGACACCAACGTAAGACTCACTGCTTGTGTGTGTAAATGGAAAAAAGCTATTTAAACCTGCCCAGGGTTCAACATTAACGTTGTTTTTTTCACTTGACCAATCAGGCTTGTGGTTCAGCACAAATGTTTTGTTTATGAGATGTTATCAAAAAACAACAAAGACTAAAGGTAATTGTCATGTTAAATCTTTATTCACGTAAATGAGCACACAAAGAAATATAGGAGTACAGTAATATACCAGAAAACACAGAAGTAGTATGCAGTTCATTAACAAACTCGCGTCTATTGTTTTTCCAACCCAATCAGATGAAATCCATAGATGTATAATAATTAGGTTGTCACAATACCAGAATTTAAACTTTGATACAATTCTAGTATGAAAAAATACGCTACACAATACCTCTTTGGATAAGCACACAGAATGTATTAGCAACCTAATCTTTGTTTGTAGAAGAATAAATTGGATGTCTGGTAACTGGATAGGTGGTGTGTAGTTTGTATTTAGAATGTATGTTAATTAGTCAAATGCTTGATTAAAGGATACTAAAACATCAAAATCCTGTCTCCTTCAAACTCTGCGGGGCAATGTGGGGAGGTGTGAGTGTTAACACAGCTACAAACAATACAGAGACAGAGGTTTTGAGGTTTATAAAATGTAACCATATAATTTCTCTTTGAGAAATTGCTCCAGCCTGAGCTATCAGACGTCAGTCCCAACGTGGTTGTGAACCAAAAACTTCACCACGGTCACGGAGAGAGAGTTGAGCAATAAAACACAATTACTATATGGGGTGAGAAAAATCCAAAGGCCCAAGCCCTGCTTTCCAAAATAGTCTATAAACATATTCAAACATATTATATTTATATAGCTGTCAAACATATAATATTAATAAACTGCCAATTTATGTGGTGACTACATGTCTCTCTGCCTTTATAACACATCTTCTCTCTCTCTTCCACTCTCTCTCTCTCTCTTCCTCTCTCTCTCTCTCTCTCTTCCTCTCTCTCTCTCTCTTCCTCTTCCTCTCTACAGGCAGAGTGTGCGTATGTGGGTCCAGGTAACGCGTCGTGTGTGTGTGTTGAGGGTTGGACGGGCGACGGGAAAGTGTGTGTTGAAATCAACAACTGTCGGCTGGAGACTCGAGGAGGCTGCAGCTCCAACGCCGACTGTAACCACATCGGACCTGGACAGGTCAGTCACTAACTATTACCAGTGGACATTAAGCATTAGTTAACGGTCATTCAACTAAACTAAAACAGTCCTTGTCTTACTAAAGGTCAACTGATACTGTCAGTGATTTCCAATGCATTTTTGATTCAATTTAATTTTTTGTATTGTGTCAAATCATAAGAGAAGTTATCTTAGCACACTATAATTTAGAGAGGGGGAGGAGAGATAGTGAGAGAGAGAGAGTGAGTGATGCACATCAACTCTAATCATTTCTAGATATATAATTAAAGCAGTAGGTATAATAAAATGACATGATGAATAGTGGCAATTATAGTAATAGTAAAGATAATAGAATTTGCCTAATAATAATAATAATAGTAGTAGCAGTGCAGGGCATATCAGGGCGTCGAGCAGGACCATACCAGCAGCTGCAACCCCAATCCAGGTTCCACCACAATCCATGGAAAGGCAAGATAGCATAAGGACTCCAGGGAAGAAGTTACGTTAGTAACATGCATTTATGTAACATGATCGGATACCCCCAGTCCCCTGGCGGTCAAAGCCTCTGGCAGCATACCTAAGGGTTGGTCCAAGGCAAACCTGAGCCTGCCCCAACAATAAGATTTATCAAAGAGGATTCTTTTTTAAGGATTTATTCTTAAATGTGGAGATGGTGTTTGCCCCCTGAACCGAAACTGGGAAAGACCACGTAACAAATGTAACCATCCACATCAACTCAGGGAGATGTGTGTCGCTACGCTACCCCCAGTCCAAGTCCAAGTCTAATCTGTTTTATTCTCATCATCTTGTATTGTAACTATTTACTAATCAGGTGCCTGAGTGCTCATTTATGTGTGTGTGTCTGACTTGTTTGCGTGTCTGCAGAGTGAGTGTGTTTGTAAGACAGGTTACATGGGGGACGGCACCGTGTGTGACCTCATTAACCCCTGCCTCCAGAAGAACGGAGGCTGCCACGACCTGGTAAACACACACACACACACACACACACACGCACACACACACACACACACACACAC
Source organism: Etheostoma perlongum (assembly GCA_026937815.1). Lineage (NCBI taxonomy): Eukaryota > Metazoa > Chordata > Actinopteri > Perciformes > Percidae > Etheostoma > Etheostoma perlongum. The sequence continues at coordinate 18,582,227 of CM049374.1, forward strand.
ACACACACACACACAGAAGAAGAAGAAAAAGAAAAACTTTCAAATTAGCTTCAATTTTTACATTTTTATTTCAAATGCTTATCTCTGAGTACACACATTCATAAGCATACAATGTATAATCTCTGCTGCTGAGACTTTTGCCTCTAACTTAATAGTAATAAATGGTTTGTGGTGCTCAAAGCACCAAAAGGTTATAGATATTGTTTGATAATAGTTATCAACTCTGTTGTCTGTCTGTGGACTAACTAGGATATGGTTTCTGGAGTAAGTTTTAAGTTTTTTTAAAGGTTATTTTCAGACTTCTGGAGAAGGTCTGAAGTCTTTGATGTGCAAGATGTGTATTTGTGTTACTAGTGACAACTAATTTATAAAAATATGAGAACAGAGAATTGGTAATTGTGTAATTAGTGCTGTCTAAGTAGGTTAAATTCATGTTCCATGATCCCTATCTGCTACACACTGTGTCAGGCGAAGTGTGAGCGCTCTGTGGAGGGTGGAGCTCACACCTGTACCTGTCCTGACGGCTACGCTGGAGATGGAACCATCTGCTACGGATCGTTACTGGACGTACGTTTTCAGGACCAGTATTATACTGGGATAACCCAATCAGTTCGTTTTTTTTTATCCATTACTCATATCTACAGTACATAGCAGCAGCAGATATAAGATGTAGATTAAATATGTATCTAACAAATCAGCTGTTTCCTGACTTTGACATATCATATTTTACACAAGCAACATGTTATATGACCTGCAGCCATTTTATCAGGTGAAAGTGACAGTTACAAATGAGAAGCAGCTACCATAATAACTGTGTGTGTGCATGTTTGTAGGAGCTGGAGATGAGCCCAAAGCTGTACAGTTTCTACCGACTGATTCAGGTGTGTAAGACCCACCCTCCAAAACCTGTATGGTGCATCCTGTTTTCACTGTACTTAAAGTTCTAGTGTATCTACCACACTACATTCAAACTAAGCTACAGTACATTTAAACTTAGTTGGGCATGGGTTTACCATGTGGGGATTAATACAGTTATCTAGTCTAATCTAAATTACACATCGCTTCTGAAACAGCAATATGGCTGGTCTAAAAAAATAACACTAAGGCCGACGGTGGCTAGGAGCCGGGTTGGGCTCAGCCGACCCAAATGTGCGTCTTTCCTGGCAGGCTACAGGGAGCCTCCAATTTTGGCCGCTGCCCACCTCTCTTTTTCTTCTGTTGTTCAGGCACAAATAGACAGAGCCCTAAAGCAGACGTGTCCATCGCTCTGTGTTCACTCCCTATGTAATAGAGACGAGCGGCGTGGCTTTATCGGTTGATTATAATGGGCCCACTCTGCTGGAGGTGGGTCTGGAGGAGGAGATGCAACCTGGTTGGTCAGCTTCTTGGGAAGACTTTTTACCTTAAAGAGCAGCTGGATTCAATTCAATTCAATTTTATTTATAGTATCAATTCATAACAAGAGTTATCTTAAGACACTTTATAGATAGAGCAGGTCTAGACCACACAGATCCACATAATTTAAAAGGACCCAACAGTTCTAGTAGTTCCCTCCAGAGCAAGCAACAGCGACAGCTGTAACCACGATTTTGGAGCCTCCCTGATCCAAGGAAACATGCTGGGGGAAAAATAACATAAGGACTCTGGGGAATGACTCCCCAGAGCTAGGTTAGTAACAAGCATTTCTGGGACATGGATGCACACAAATAGAAAGATAGAAAGATAGAAAGATAGAGGAGCTCAGTGTGTCAAAGGAAGTCCCCCGGCAGTCTACAACTATTACAGCATAACTAAGAGAGACAGGTTAAAGAGAGGAGAATGATCGGGCTGTACTGCCCTGCCTCCCTCTAGTTTTATTATATTATTGATTATATGGTGAATTAATCTGACGACTATGAAGAGAAGCAGAAAAGAGAAGGGGTGCCATGTCTGCGGCTCAACACCCTCTCCCATGTGAGGGTCCTAGGTGAACGCTGCGACTCCTCACTCCCTAACTATAAGCTTTATCAAAGAGGAGGGTTTGGAGTTTACTCTTAAATGTGGTGACGGTGTCTGCCTCCTGAACCCAGACCGGAAGCTGGTTCCACAGGAGAGGAGCCTGATGGCTGAAGGCTCTGGCTCCCATTCTACTTTTAGAGACTCTAGGAACCACAAGTAACTCTGAATTCTGGGAGTGCAGTGCTCTAGTGGGACAATAAGGCACTAAGAGCTCTTCAAGATAAGATGGTGCTTGACCATTTAGAGCTTTGTAGGTCAGGAGAAGGATTTTAAATTCAGTCCTGGATTTTACAGGAAGCCAATGCAGAGAAGCTAATACTGGAGAAATATGATCTCTTTTCTTAGTTCTTGTCAGAACACACGCTGCAGCATTCTGGATCAGCTGGAGAGTCTCAACAGTAGTCCAGCCTGGAAGTAACATATGCATGGACTAGTTTTTCAGCATTGTTTTGAGACAGGATGTTGCTAATTTTGACAATGTTACAAAGATGAAAAAGGCTGTTCTTGAGGTTTGTTTTAGATGGGTGTTAAAGGATATATCCTGAACAAAAATAACTCCTAGATTTCTGACAGTAGTGCTGGAGGCCAGGGCAATACCATTCAGAGTAGCTATATCCCTAGATAATGAAGTTTGGAGGTGTTTAGGGCCAGGCACAATAACTTCAGTTTTGTCTGAGTTTAACATCAGAATTGGGACTCCCGAAATATTACAAGATTACGCAAGGAACACAGGATCACATATCAAATAAAAATCTATCTTGTCAGGCTTCAATGCGTTTGTGTCTGAACGGCAGCGGACTGACTCAATTAGTGGATTTACTGTTAGCTACAGGCATAGTTTAGGTGTGTGTGACTGCTGCATCAGTTTGACTTACACAATAGACAGATGGTTCATCCAATCACCTGCCAGGTATTTTGTGACAGTTTCCAATGATGGCTTCTCAGATGATCTCCTGTGAATAACTTATACATTAAGTATTATTACATATGATACCTTATTCACACACATGACAAAACTTTCCCAACACTATGATACCTCACATTTAATCATAACTCAACATTGCATAATATCATCCAAGAGATCAGTGGTTCCCAGACTGGGAGGCCTGCCCCTAAGGGAGGCCTGGAGTTCTAACAGGGGGGGTGTGGCGAGGATAAATATATGTAAATGATACATTGTAGTGCACTGCTAGCAAAGCATGGACATATTTATGAAATGACAGCCAAGCAAAAGGATGAATGAATGAATGAAGATACACCAAACGCCACAACTACCAAAACAAAACCCAGAAAATATGTACTGGTGACCACAAGTCAATCTATGGAGACTGATTCAAGTGCCACTCTCCCAGTTGAATCGTCGTACCTCTCTCTCTCTCTCTCTTTCTCTCTCTCCTCTTCCCTTTGTGGAAAATCAGCTGAAAATCATCTGTGTGTCCTGTATCTAGTATTAATTGTATGTCTGAGTGTGTGAATAGAGTTGGGAGGAAAAGGGGACAACATCCTTTCCTTATACAGAGGTGTTATTTATTATTCCCTGATGTCCTGGGATACAGTATTTCAGTTTAATGCAAAATCCAACATGCAATTGGCTTGATGAACCACAAGGTCCTGGTATTTCAGTCCTTTGAGGTGTGTTTCACACCTCAAATGACCCAGAAATCACCCTGTATCTCTGTTGGGTTGTTAATTTTTTCGGAATAAAGTCACTGATATTGTCCATTGCCCTGTTCTGATGAGTTTTGAGAAACATACAGTATATCAGAGTACTCTGCAGTCTCATGATGTAAAGTTCAGAGACCACTGCTGGGATACAGACGCCTGTTGGAAACTCACCCAAGCTATTTTTTTTTTAACTGGTCCAATTTCTACCAGCCCATCCTGGTGTAGGAGGCTAAAACTGGCCCCGCTCAACACTAAAGATAACACAAGTTGTTTTTGTGTGTGTGTGTGTGTGTGTGTGTGTGTTTGTGTGTTGTCAGAAATACAGTCACCACTCTGAGGACCTGAGTGGGAACCTCACAGTGTTGGTTCCGTCCAGAGAAACTATCAGGAACATGAGTTCAGCTCAGGACTTATTCTGGACCAGCCGGCACCACCTGCCTCACTTCCTGCGGTCAGTCACCTCACACACTGATGACACACACTGACGTGACGCACGCACACACACGCACACAACTCACTAATCTTGAACGCTAGAATATAGAAACACTTTGCGTTTGTGTTGGTTTTGGTCTTTTAAAGAGATTTGTTGATAATGAGGAAAAATAGATGAAGCCTGCTGTTTTCTCTGACAATGTTACCTCTAATTATGCCTGAACCGGATCCACCAGTAAGTAGGGCAACCAGTATTTACTAGACGTTTTGACCCATCTGTCATGGTGTAAATATTTTATGACACTGTTGATCTCTGGAACATTCAACTTGATGGAACGCAGATCTTTCTGGCTTGAAGCCACATCTCCAATCTCCCAGGAGCCCGTTGAGTCATAATCTTTACTTTTTGCTCTACCTGGTTGCAGGGCCCACTTCCTGCGAGGGATCTACTCTGTAGAAGATCTGGATGGACTGGTGGGGAGCAGGCTGCCCACCCTGAACCCTCCCACCTCCTGGGAAGTCAGCAAGCAGAACCAGGTAAGAATGGTGTAATGGTGATTTATGTGGATTTAACCCTTGTGTTGTCCTTGGGTCAAATTGACCCATTTCAGTGTGTTTTATTAGATTGCTTTCAACCAAATTGCCCTAAAATAACATGGATGATTCCATACAACGTTCTTCAGGTAAAATTAATGATTACTTTTATTGAATTTTTTGGGTGTTTTCTTTAACCTTATAGCATTTGATTTTTTTTTTTATGGTTTCAAAACAGTATCCGGACTAAACTTTGACATCTACCCATCTGAGATCCACTCAACATTCTCTGATCATAACTATTAATGTCAAAATAATTCATCATTTCTGCCTTGTTAACTAAAAAATGTATGTGTAGTTTGATATAAATGAGGTTTGTTGACCATGAATTCCAAGAATAAGTGTAAAACCTGTTACATTAAACCAGCTTAGATTTTTTTAAAAAGCCAAAAGCTGGAAAAAGTGACAAATAAATCAGAAAAAGCGACAAAAACATTGAAAAAGCACCAAAGAAAATTCAATTTTGACCTGGAAGGACAAGTTCACGATTAACAGGAAAACAACACAAGGGTTAAGACTCATGCAATGTCAGCTCTGTGTGTAAAAAAATCTCCAACTCTGAAGAGCAGGTAAAAAACCACAGGTGTATTTCTGTAAGGCTGTCCGCGTCATCCTTTGTGCCATCTGCACACTATCTTCAACAACTCATGAGTACATACACATCCATTTGGGAGTTTGAGATTTGTTTGGGGAACATTGCGGCTCAACTGTTTTCTCTCTCTCCGTGACCGTGGTGAAGTTTTTGGTTCACAACCACGTTGGGACTGAAGTCTGATGGATGGTTTAGGTTTTATTCTTTAACTCTGACTTTGAATCTTTAGAGAACAAGGATGGAGTTGACTACAACTGTTTTATTCAGTTCCAGTGTCAAAAGATTGGGATAGGAAACACTGTAGTAGTTCAGATTGGAGCAGAAATTATATGGTTACATTTTATAAACCTGAAAACTTCTGTCTCTGTATTGTTTGTAGATGTCTTAACACTCACACCTCCCCACATTGCCCCGTAGAAGTTGGGGGAGACAGGGTCTTGATGTTTTAGTATCCTTTAATCAAGCATTTGACTAATTAACATACATTCTATCCATCCCTTTGTTGTTGGATTTAGGATCTCTAGTGTGTGTTAGTTGATACAGTTCATGTCTCTGGAATGTGGAAGTTTTAGCAACTATTAGGTTACAGTGAGCTCCTGAGATCGTAAATTGAGCCTTCTGGCACTAAACGTCCAGTTGCATCACTTTCACAGGCCTGTCCAAGCCCTGTAAGAGCTCAGGTTAGTCAGTTCACTCCTGGGCAAACAAAATCCTGATCCCAGGGCTCAGTCCCAGGTGTAGCGGGTGTATCAGCAGATCAGACATAAAGTATACACAGCATTCAGTTATACTCTGTCAAAAATATTACTATTACACCTGACATTTTTAGGCCTTGTTCACACACACACACACACACACACACACACATACAGTCTTGTCTCGCTATCTTTATGGGGACAAGTCATTGATATAATGCATTCCCTAGCCCCTTACCCTAACCTTAACCATCAAACCTAAATGCCTAACCCTAACCCTTACCCTAACCCTAACCATAACCTAATTCTAACCCTGATCCTAAAACCAAGTCTTAACCCTCAAACAGCCCTTTAACGTTATGGGGACCAGCATTTTGTCCCCACAAAGCTGTCAGGACCCCATAAGTATACTGTATTTCCAAATTTTGGTCCCCACAAATGTAGTTAAACATGGTACACACACACACACACACACACACACACACACACAGTATATATTTAACTGTTGCCGTTTTATTTCAGGTGATCCAAATTGGAAACGCCTCCGTCCTCACCCACAACCTGCCTGCAATCAATGGCTACATCCACATCATAGACCGGGTAGGAGTCTTAGCGACCAGGAGGCAACCAGCAGAGCAAACAACACAATGGTTATTCTTCTTCATCCTCTAGGGGCCATACACATCCAGAGAAAAGGACACCACTAAGTGTCATTTGGTATCATTTTTAGAGGGATTTCATCAGGTGCTTTATTGGAATAGTCAAAAGTGTCTCTGTGAACAAGAGTCTCTGGACAATACAGAGCGATACAGAGCAAAGGACTCTTCACCTCCACACACACCTCCCTTACCATGAATGGAACCTGGGTCCCTGCAATCCAACAAAAGTTATCATGTATCCCGGTACAATATTCCCGGACCTTTTCACAGGACCATGACCTTTCCCATCAACACCTTACCTAAACATTCTGGTGCCAGTGGGGCTGAAGTACTGCATCCCCAAATATCTGAAAAATGGACACCCATGGATTCCAAACTGCTGTACCTCATCATTAAATGATTTCAATTTGCCACGAGATACAAATCCCCCAGCGAGTCCTTTTGGTTTCTACAAAAAATATTTAATGAGCTGAATTCCTGTCTATCTGTCTGTCTGTCTGTTTATTTGGTTGTGGTCAGATTCTGGCTCCATCCCTCTCAGACCTCCCCCCTGAGCCCCCCACCCTGATGGCCTTCCTGAACTCCTCTTCCACCTTCACTCTATTCAGACAGTATGGTCTGGTAAGACAACTTTCAGAATCCGAATAAGAATCAAAAATAATTTATTGATCCCCAAAGGGAAATTCTGTGTTGCAGTTGCACAAATTGTATAAATATCAAGTAGAAACATAGAGAAATGGAGTGTGGATATGTACGGTATTTACATAGTTAAAGGAATGTTATAATACAGTATTTACATAATTAAGGAGTTGTAATGGTGAACAGTAATAATAATGATAATAATAATAATGGTAGCAGCAGAGTATTGCACACATTTCAAGCCAGTGTTACTACATAAAACAGATATTATTGTCCAGTTTCAGTGTGTCAGACACTTAGAGGGAGGGGTTATAAAGTTTGATGGCCACAGGCAGGAAAGACTTCCTGTGGCGCTCTGTGGTGCATTTTGGGATTCATTCTGTCTGTTTATCTGTCTGAACTCAACTTAATCACAATATTACGTTTTAATATGTGTGTGTTTTTTCACAGATGTACAATCTGTCAGAGGAACTGGGGGTGTTTGATTTCACCCTCCTTCTGCCAACAGATGACGCCATCCGGCAGCACCTCGGCAGGACTAACTCCTCCCTGCTGGTAGGTCCAGGTGATATGCGCCAGTGCTGACCTGGAAACCCTCCACTATGATCAAAGTAAAAATTTACTGCTTTGTAAATTACATGATTAGAAATGAGAAGGAAGAAATGTGTTAGGGCTGTACTGATTTTTTTCTCCATTCAAAGCTAATGATGTTTTCAAATGAAGATTTCAATACCTGGCCCATGAGGAAGATGTCCTCTTTCTTAAGTCTGCCTAAAAAGCTCTGATTGTGATTGTTTGTCCAAGTGGGGGAACAGCTGCCAATCAGCACGACAACAGAATTCATACTGTATCAGAATTATTCTTTACTCCACTGCCTCTCTCTGTTTGTGTATCTCTGTATTTGTCCAGGACCCTGATGTGTTCAAGTACCATGTGATTCTCAAAGAGCTGCTCTTCCCTGATCACTTGACTGATGGCATGCTGAAAAGCACCCTGCTGGGCAGTGACTACCATGTCCAGTTCCACTTAAATGACAACAACCAGGTAACAAAATTTGGGCCAGCACTAGCTTCACAGGCATGTGACAACCTTCCAGAAATGGTCTCACGCTACAGGCCTGTAATACAAAGCGAGATTTGGGATTAGCTAAGGTAACTTTAGGGTAAACCTGGGTTTTCAGGGTTACTACTGTAGTTCACTTCTTACCACGGTACATCACCATGGTAACCTATGCTGCTCCAGAGTAGGTTATGTTCAAGATAACAGATCAACGCATATACAAGCACTACCTCCTAGGGCTGCATAATAAATAGTTTTTTATCGTCACTGCGATACAAACTTGCTCAGTAAATACATCACAAAAGACACTCAGACAGACATTTTTTAAGTATATTGAAAGAGAGGACACTAAAGAAACAGCCCTTTAAAATAAATATTCTTTTTTTTAAAGTTGCCTTTTTTGTTCATCTCAATGTTCAGTTTGATCAGCAAAATAATGTTGGAAATAATTTCCTTTCAGTATTTTTTTTATTCAATAAGCAAACTGTTGTATTTTAACAGAATGCTAAAAGCATCATAAAGGCAGAAATTACTACGTTTTAATTTATATTCTTTTATCACAGTTAATATTGTTGACATTTAACAACGTTATAGCATTTTTTCCTCATAACGTGTGGCGGTCCTACCGCCTACTGACCAATAGGACCAATTATATAAGAGATATAGGTTTTCAGACTGAATGCATTACCTTGCGTTACTTTGCTACAGGTACTTTTATGCATGCTGTATGTGCTTTTGTATACCAGTATCATCCTACACCATAGACTGATACTTAACTGCTTTGAAGTATGTCTCCCAAGTCTGTTTCACACCGCTGTGGTTGAAGCTGAGAGACTAAGGCTTAATTTATCATACACGCCATAAGAATACATCTAAGCAACGCATGCATTTGAAGTTGTAGTCAGATCTACTTGTGCTCCTAGATGGGGAAGTTATAAGCCCTTTTAAATTTGATTTATTTGACAAATCAAAAAATATATATTTGACTGGTTACTGCAACAAATAGATATTGATTGAAAAAAAAAGGATAATAAAGGATAACTTGTTTCCATTGTGGTCCTCTTTCCCATTTATTCTTATTAACGTACACATTCACATAATTTGCTTATGTGTTTTTTGTGACTGTCTATTATAATTTGCTCTTCGCTCTGCTGCCAGTAGACTTGTCCATGTTTGTGATTGGTCATATGCTGCAAGAACCGCCCCTTTTATGTGAACATGGCAATTGTGTGACCACCACAGGACTGCGGTTGACAGGGTTAGTGAAGCCAGATAACAAAAAGCTATCTTTTGAACTTGCTTCGTAGGACAGGCCTCTGAACATTGAAGACTTGTCTGTTATTAAAGAAACATACTGCTGCCATTGCATTCCTGTCAGGTTTTTAGATACATTTACTTCCAGGCAGCCATACATTTCTATAAAAATGTAAAGGCAGAGAAATAATCAATCACATTCAACATGTAGACAAATGAATGCAAGGTCAAATTTACATGAGGCCTGTTATTCAGCTGCAGAACAGCAGAGTGAATAAAAGAAACAAGTAAATTAGTATTACCCTTTTTACAAGGTCCATATTTTATATAAAATTGTATTGTTTGTCTCCTGGGTTTGATTTGATTGACAACAGTGATTGTCAATAAAATCCTTTAAACAGCTGACTGTCAGTTTTTTGATGAAGGCTCCACATAGGAGAGGTCCTGCTAACAACTGCATTCTCAGGTGATGATGCTAAAACATGGCCAGAAAAGTTAGGCTTCCTAGACTCTGATGGACTATTTTCATGCAGCAAATTCTCTGTAGTCTCTGCAAGTTCATTTTCATAGATATGAACTGGGACTGATTGGGAAAAAGGAAATTAATCTAAAAACCTATGGGATGATTTGAAAGATGACAAGCATTTTTGTGACGTTTCAAACGTTTGTGTGTCGAACATGCAACAGCATGGTCTTCTAATAATGTGTAAATCTTTCTGTTTCTCGTCCTCCAGACAGCTGTGAACGACGTTCCTCTTGACGGCAGTTTCATTGAGACGCAGAATGGTGTCATCATGGTCCTCCCTCAGGTCCTCAAAGTCCACCGCAACAGATGCAGCAAACAGGTCACCCTGCAGGTCAATGTAAGGATGGGGGGAGTGATGGATGGATGGCATGGTGTATCACGAAATTAATGAAAGGAAAGAAAGCTAGATGGATGAAATAATGGATCAGAACAGGATGGATGGATAGAATGATAGACACACGATTGATGGATGGACGGATGGACAGACTGATGGACGGCTGAATAACTAGCTGGATGGGTGGTTAAATTGAAGAATGAGCCTTCTATTTTGGATCTTGTATGTGCAGCAGTGGAAAACAACTAAGCGAGTGACAGTGAAGTATATGCCAAATAAAGAAACGGCTATCTCCAGGAAATCATGTTTTTTAATCATTTAATCTTTTTTTTGCCAGAGGCAGTTGGTGGGTTTTCTAGCAGTTATTTTGTACAATGACGATAGAAATAGGCAAAAAATATTGGTGAAGCTGTTTTTATATGACCGCCTCAGTCAAATGCTATTACAGTTTCCATTTTTTTGTATCATTTAAATGCATCTACTGGCTACTGGGTAGTGTTTAATTAAAACTGTTGTTCAAATGTTAAGCATTATTCCCCCTGTCTCACTCTCTGTGTCTGTTTTTCCAGGGAAGGTGCTCAGACTGTGAAGGACCACCTCGATGCCTATTCAACTACACACCAGTAAGAAAACTGTTTCAGTCCACAGGGGGTGGACACAATAACATGATCACCTGTGCAGCTTTATGCAGAATCACAATCTACAGCCTACAAAAGTGACCTCGATGTTAACCCAACTACCAAATTCTCACATTCACAAAGTTGTTATTATTTGCACCACACACTGGTAAAAATCTGTCTCTATGAGTCATGTGTTTACTTTTTGAGTTCTATTGGGGTGTACTGTTTTCAGCCATTAGTCTGCCTGGGATTTCTGAAGGTGTCTGTATTCTCTAACAACTCACAGTTGAGGTGTCTACTGTGTTTCTAATATCTTCTAATGCAGATCAGGAAACAGTTTCCAGCCAACATGCGATCCAACTGTCAATACAGTAAGCGAACTGGATTCAGGAGGAAGAGAATGCCAGGCTGTGTCATCAAATGTCTTCGGTTAACCACGGTCTGCTGACACTACTACTAGCACAGTATTTCTACTGCTATAACCACTACCAGTACTACTTAGTGCTGTAGTTTGGGTTGGGTATTGAGAACTGGCGTTGAATTTGGAGTTTTAATTCAAATTTATCTCAGTTTTCACTCAATCCCAACCCTGTTTTAGAATCTTGTCTTGACTTTTGTCTTAAGTCCAACTGGCCTTAAATATTCTTGTTTATATTGTAGATTTGTTGAAGTTATCAGTATGGTCTGTTAAAAAAAATGAGAACACACTAATCAGGTAAATACAGATAATATAATAATATTGACAACCTTCAACAGAGAGCAAAATACAGAAAGGGTTTTAGTTTTAGTTTTTTTCTCGGTAAGACCACCAAAACATCACCTTAACAAACAGATGTAGTGATCAATATTACAGATTCCATATCTGAATACGGCTTAATAATAATAATAATAATAATAATAATAATAATAATAATAATAATGATAGTGATAGTGATAATGATTGTCTGTCCTGCAGGATAATTCCTGTTGCCCCGGTTACTATGGCCACGAGTGCTTCAAATGCCCCGGAGACGTTGGCAGCTGGTGCTACAATCACGGAGAGTGTCAGGACGGTAACTATGGAAACGGGGAGTGCCGTTGCTTTGAGGGTTTTCACGGCACCGCGTGTGAGGACTGTGAGCCAGGACGATACGGAGACAACTGCTCCTCCAGTGAGGAACAACACACACAACACACACACACACACACACACACACACACACACACACACACACACACACACACACACACACACACACACACACACACACACACATACAGGGGGCAGGCTTCATAAGTTGTTCAATACGTACAAATTAATAGTTTTTTAAAATCTTTGTTAACCAATGTATTCCAGTTTAACTGTTGAGTACACTAGTGGTCACTCATTAAGTTTGAGAAAAAGTTCTCACACTGATAGCAAAAAAGCATTTTATGAGAGAAAAAAAATATTTGAGAGAAAAAGTTTTCATACGTAGCAAAAAGTAATAATATTTGAGACAAAAAAAAGCTTAAATATAAATTTGAAATTTTTAATGTTATTTCTGAGAAAAAAATCTCTCTCAAAATCCTTCTTTAAACACAATTTTGTTTTTCTCAGATCATTTATTTTCTTGCATGTAATAAAGAAACAAATCTAGCTCCATACATGCACCGCTCATAATTGGCGGCTTGATGCTAAAGGCCCAGACACACCAAACGGACATAAGAAAACTAGCAGCGACTGTTGCTTTTTAGGGCCTTAACGTATCAAGACCAACAAACCGATGAATCTTGTGAAGCTTACAAACAATTAATGCTAATAATCAATGCTAACCTGTGTATGTGTGTGTTGCAGAGTGTGTGTGTGATCACGGGAAGTGTGAGGACGGTCTGGCAGGAAGTGGCAAGTGTATATGTTATAAAGGTTGGAAAGGAGCTTCCTGCTCTATAGGTAACACACACACACACACACACACACACACACACACGCAATGGTAACCACACTTTTCTCTAATCTGTTATCGCCTGAAATCTTTGTTTGTGCATGTTATAGAGATCAAGGACGATGCTTGTGGAGGTGTGTGTGACATAAATGCCAAGTAAGTCCTGTTGTTGTGTTAACAGCTGTTTTGTGTGTGTGTGTGTGTGTGTGTGTGTGTGTGATCAGCTCAAGGGTTTGGAGAAGCTGTGAATTTACCCCGAATACACCTGGCTGTCTGTATTTGTTTATTATTTTGTAGTGTTGTCCAAATGTCTTGTGAGAATTGCCTTTATTTTAATTGCCTTTTATTTTATGCCTTAATTTGCCTTTATTTATTGGACCTGCGTTATTTCTCCCACAAAAACTGCAACGACTAGAACGACTTGCGGACAGTGTCTGCCAGTTACACTCTCTGGCCACTTTTATAGGTACTCCTGTATGATCTAATACAATTACAACAGCACAGCCATTCTACTTTTACAAAGCTTATCAGTGTTTATTCTTTGTTGACATTGTCTGAAAGGTGATAATTCTACTTCATGATTTTTATTGAAGTTATAATAGGTGGTGGTTTTGTACTGAATTCATTGTATTGAAAGGTGTTTCTGATATTTTGGGACAAATAACAAATGTGGGGATAGCTAATGCCTGCTTAAAAAGTCAGGTTAAAATTGAATATGTATGACGTAGCTGCAAGATAATTGCATTAACATAAGTTTGAAAAACATGTTTACAAAGGCTGTCGTATCGCATCCGGATGGTACTTCAAGTGAAAAAAAATAAAGCCAGGTTAAACAGTCCAACTAAAACGAAACACATTAACAGCTCATTCATTGTATGCTGTGTTATGGAATAACCTTAGTCGACTTTCTCCAAGAGAGAGTAGCTAATGTCTGCCCAAGAAGTCAATACATTTCTGACATGTGCTTTAAAAATGGTTGAAAACATGTGAGACTCTGCTGCAGCTGTATTACAGGACCCAAGGGTTCAGCTCCGGCTTGTGTGTGTGTTGCTGGATATGAAGGCAATGGAACTTACTGCAAAGGTAAAGACACACACACACACACACACACACACACACACACAAACATACATATTCTGTGTCAAGTGTCAAATCTGGTTAATTTTTTTTTCCTTGTCTCAGAGCTGGATTTGTGCCGCATTTCTAATGGTGGATGTTCAGAATTTGCCATCTGCACAAAGGTCTCAGCAGGAGAGAGGACCTGTACATGTAGTAAGGGGTACACTGGAGACGGAGTCATCTGCCTGGGTATGTAGTTCTGACACTGACCCCATATTTCCTGAACATACCTGAACCTCATGACCTGACAAAGTATTTAAATATCTGAAATTTTTGATAATTCATAGCCTTAGAGTTTCTAAATACAAGCCCCCAAAGGCTCACAATGGGAATGTGTTTTTTCAGAACTACTTCTGTGTTTGAAATAAATGTTGTGGTACATTGCAACATTGTTTTACATTCCCCCTGATCCATAGTAACAGCTGTTGTGTCGGTCCAGTCCAGTTATCTGCACTGCCAGCTGTCTGATGTACATGTCATATGCTCACAGAGATTGACGGCTGTCTGGTCAACAATGGAGGCTGCCATAAGTCAGCAGAATGCATCAGAACGGGCTCCAACATGGTAAGACAACACTGTATTGCAGTAAAATATCAGATTTCAATAGTGCATGTTAGACCTGACCCAACACTGAGCCATCAGTGTACCTGAAGTAGGGGGTCTCATTTTAGTGAGGACCAAATAGCATCTTTAACTTTAAAATAAAGTATTTGTTTTATACTTTTGGCCACCATTCATTTTGATTATGAAGTTAGGTTTACCAAATCAGAGTACCTCTACACTAATGTAAGCTGCCCTCTGAGGGCTGGGGTCTGTGTGGCAGTAAAGTTAAGCAATTTTTTTTTTTGTCTCTAACTTTCTCTGTGGTCATTTTAATGTCTGTACAGCCGAACACACAGCAGAGCTGTCATTGACCTGTATTTATTATTTTGCCAGGTAACATTGTGATTACAAAATAAGGATTTTATTACTGTAGCACATCATCTTGGGAATAACTGTTGGATATAATGTAATGTTTTGTGGACCACAATAAAATGACAAGAGAAAAAACATGGAAAACGACAACTTTAACTGTAGCTGCATTAAAACACAGTATAGGTGACCACAGAGAACAGGTAGCCTACTGTGTGTGTAGGTGCCAAGTCACAGTTAAGGACAACTCTATCTTTCTCAGTGATCACACATTTTTAGTTAGTATAGCACTGCTGTTCTTATATAGGTCACTTGACTTTTCTAGTCAAGTACTACTCAAAGCTTGTTGCCAAGGCTGCCGTACATTTACACTCCGAAGGCGCAGCATTGGAGGCAACTCGGGGTTGGATGCTTTGACATGGGACTGCAGGGCCAAGGATCAAACCACCACCCTTTCAATTGAAGCGCGACCGCTCTACCACTGAGCCACAGCCGCCCCTTTAACTGTTCATACAGCAGAGCTGTTGTCATTAACCTCCTACCAGAAACAACCAGTGCTGTCAAAAAATGACGTTGTAAAAAGAACACTGTTGACTGTTCTCTCTGCTTGCTCTGTTATTGTCTCCAGACAGCCTGCAGGTGTCTTATGGGCTTTCAAGGATCAGGGCGGGTCTGTTACCCTGTCAACCCCTGCAGAAATGTATGTCAATGTGTTGCCATTTGATTTATTCTCCTTATCAGGATATTGAACTTTAAGTAAATCTGCAAACCGAATTTCCTCTGGGTAATTCAAATATATAGTAACACTTTATTTGAAGGGTTGTGCATAAGCTTGATATGACACCGTCATAACCATGACATGACACATAAGCATGAACATTCTTTATGAATGTTTATGACTTTTGTCATTAAATTTGGAAAATTATGACACTTTTAATGTTAGCATTGTTTTTAGACAATGACTACTTGACATTAAGCAAGACAAAGTAACCTGCAGGCGTTATTATCAAACTTAAAGAAACTGTTTAGCATTACATGTTTACATTACATTATAAGTTGTTGGACTATACATCGGCTGTCATGTGACTATTATAATTGTATCATGAATATTTTTCCTTGACCTAAAGCAACGTGAAATAATTTGGGCTTCATAAAGACGTCACGAAGTTTGATTACTGTGCCAAATGCTTTTATAACGATGTCATGAATTATTCTCTTCACACACTTCAAGTAACGTGAAACTAAGACCAATTTAACAACAATCAGTACAGTACAAAGGTGATTTAAAGGTAAAAAAAAACATCTCGTGACTGTATTACCTTTAAAAATTACACACTTGTTGCAGACACACTAACCAATAACTTAACTAATTAAAACATCTCATGTATGATTTGATCAAAAATGAATATGGTTGCAGGGCAGATAAAGGTGCATTATGAGTTCATTCATGGTCACTTCTGTTGACGTTCAAACAAAACAGAGGAAGCTCACCCCTCCCCTCATGTTTCCGTAACTTTACATTACCTTACATTACATGTCATTTAACTGAGTCGCTTTTACCCAAAGCGACTTACAATTGCTATATATGTCAGAGGTCGCACGCCTCTGTCATGTCTATTGGTAGCCTACCGCCTCAGGCGTGAGACGAGCGTGGCTGGTCGTCATAGTGACGCTGCAGGAAACTGCCGTGACCTACAGCAACACACACGCAGAACGTCAAAGTTGTTTTTGACAAATTTAGTTGGAGGCAGCAAAAAAAAACACCACTGGATATATACTTTAACACAGCAGGACCCCCCCCTTCTGTTGTTAGCAATAATGACGCAGCAATTAGTGACAATTCTCTCCAACCAACCAGTAGTCTGCAGGTTTTTACGTCACCTTTTGGTATTGTCTCAGCTCGTTTGGAACCTCGACTGAGGTAGTACTATAAAAAGTACCTGTTAGCAGGTACCAAAAAAAAACAAAAAAGGCGAGTAGAGTCAAGGCGAGTCGAGCAGGTACCATGCAGTGGAAAAACGCCATAACTGACTAACTGTCACCAACCCCCACCCCCTCCCCCAACCATCTTGTCGGTGATTGGCTGGAGTGGTTTGTTGTATTTTGGTGCACAACCTGTGCATCTAGTGTTTGTTTGACGTTTACAAGCCCTGTGTTGTCTCCTGAGACCGGGCTTTTTCACGGTGTATTCAGGGGGCTGGCAGCTAGCGGATCAAGGAGAGATGCCTACGATTTGAGACAAAAATGAAATCGCACTGAAACCATGCAGGAACTCATAGTGCACCTTTAATGCCTGTCCTGTATATTCAATTAAAACATGTTTTTTGTGTGTATGTGTGCAGAACAATGGCGGCTGCAGTAAGTTTGCTCGCTGTGAGTATATGGGTCAGGGTCAGAGGAACTGCTCCTGCCTCAGAGGCCACGTGGGCGATGGCTTTGATTGCCGGGGAAACACCTACAATGTGAGTCACATGATCTCTGACTTCCCCCTGACCTCTAACATCCCACTGCCTCCCCCGTCCCCCTCACAGGAAGTTGTGTTGTCTGTCTGTCTTACAGGAGCTGTTCCGACAATCAGAGAACACTTTCTTCCGTCAAATGTTATCTGTAAGTAAATAACACTTAGTTTGTAATTTACATGGCTGCATGGCACAACAGCAAATCAGAGCTCCTGCTGCTCTGTGTGTTGGACTTCTTATTGATCGGACTAAAGCCATCCCAAAATGTAAATTGATGTTGAAGTCCAAAAAATAAGTATATATCGCCTTAGTTTTTGGTTAAAATTGTCATTACCAAAAAAGAAGAAAATCAAATAAAATGTATATGCAATGACTGCATCCCCGGTATGAACGTGATTCATAAGACAGGCACCTGATCCATCATTACAGGAGTTGACTTTGTTTTCTTTGTTTTTCTCAGATGTCAGGCTCTCGTGGTCTTTATGGTGAGGGACCGTTTACTGTCTTTGCACCTGTAGAGGAAACCAACAACGACTCCTCTTCTGTGTGTATATCACCTGCTGTTTGTATATTATATAATGTTATAATAAGAATATTATCAATCTTATCTTATTTTTTGTTTATCTAAGTATGCGTTTCCTTTATTTTCATGACTATTTACATTGTAGATTATCACTGAAGGCATCAAAACTATGAATGAACACGTGGAATTATGTACTTAACAAAAAAGTGTGAAATAACTGAAAACATTTCTTATATTCTAGTTTCTTCAAAGTAGCCCTTTGCTCTGATTACTGCTTTGCACACTCTTGGCATTCTCTTGATGCGCTTCAAGAGGTAGTCACCTGAAATGGTTTCCCAACAGTCTTCAAGGAGTTCCCAGAGATGCTTAGCACTTGTTGGGGCTTTTGCCTTCACTCTGAATTGGGGCAGTGAGTTTGATTGGGTTCACGTCCGGTGACTGTGGAGGCGCGGCACTCCATCACTTTCTCAAATAGTCCTTACACAGCTTGGAGGTGTGTTTGGGGTCATTGTCCTGTTGAAAGATAAATGATGGTCCAACTAAACGCAAACCAGATGGGATGTTGCATGTTGCTGCAGGATGCTGTGGTAGCCATGCTGGTTCAGTATGCCTTCAATTTGGAATAAATCCCCAACAGTGTCACCAGCAAAGCACCCCAACACCATCACACCTCCTCCTCCATGCTTCAACCAGGCATGTAGAATCCATCTGGTCACCTTTTCTGCGTTGCACAAAGACACGGCGGTTGGAACCAAAGATCTCAAACTTGGACTCATCAGACCAAAGCACAGATTTCCACTGGTCTAATGTCCATTTCTTGTGCTTCTTGGCCCAAACAAATCTCTTCTGCTTGTTGCTTCTCTTTAGGTTGGCTAGCTGCTATTTGACCATGAAGGCCTGATTCGTGCAGTCTCCTCTTAACAGTTGTTCTAGAGATGTGTCTGCTGCTAGAACTCTGTGTGGTATTCATCTGGTCTCTGATATAAGCTGATGTTAACTTGTCATTTCTGAAGCTGGTGACTCAGATGAACTTATCCTCAGCAGCAGAGGTGCCTCTTGGTCTTCCTTTCCTGGGGCGGTCCTCGTGTGAGCCAGTTTCGTTGTAGTGCTTGATGGTTTTTGTGACTGCACTTGGGGACACATTCAAAGTTTTCGCAATTTTCCGGACTGACTGACCTTCATTTCTAAAGTAATGATGGCCACTTGTTTCTCCTTACTTAGCTGATTGGTTCTTGCCATAATATGAATTCTAACAGTTGTCCAATAGAGCTGTCGGCTGTGTCTCAACGTGACTTCTCCACAACACAACTGAAGGTCCCAACCCCATTAATAAGGCAAGAAATTTCACTAATTAACCCTGACAAGGCACACCTGTGTAGTGAAAACCATTTCAAGTGACTACATCATGAAGCTCATTGAGAGAACACCAAGGGTGGCTACTTTGAAGAAACTAGAATATAAGACATATTTTCAGTTATGTCACACTTTTTTGTTAAGTAATAATAATAATACACTTTAACAGCGCCTTTCTCATCACTCAAGGTCGCTTTACAGACAATAAAAGGGAGATACAGGGAACAGAATAGTAAAAGGAGTTATAACAAAATAAAGCAAAACAAAACAAAACAAAACAAGGCAAAACAAAAATTACAGGGACAGTGTATTTACAAATCAGCAAGCTGGAACAGATGGGTTTTGAGTCTAGTTTTGAACAGGGGGAGAGAGTCAATATTGCGGAGGTCAGGTGGGAGTGAGTTCCAGAGCTGGGGAGCAGAGCGGCTGAAGGCTCTGTTCCCCATGGTGACAAGTCGAGCTGGGGGGTACAGTGAGGTGGATAGAGGAGGAGGATCTGAGGCAGCGGGAGGGAACGGCGATGTGAAGGAGTTCTGATAGATATGGAGGAGCAAAGTTATGGATGGCTTTGAAAGTATAGAGAAGGATTTTAAATTGTATTCTGAATTGAACTGGAAACCAATGGAGCTGCTGAAGGACAGGGGTTATATGATGAAAAGACGAGGTTCTGGTGATGACATGAGCTGCTGAGTTCTGAAGAAGTTGAAGTTTATGGAGGGATTTTTGAGGAAGGCCAAAAAGAAGGGAGTTACAGTAGTCAAGGTGGGAGGTGATGAGGCTGTGGATAAGGATGGAGGCAGTGTGAGTGGTAAGGGACGGACGGAGGCGGTTAATGTTGCGTAGGGGAAAGTATGCAGACCGGCAGATATTATTTATGTGTGACTGAAAGGAGAGGGAGGAGTCGAGGATGACACCCAGACTCTTGACCTGAGGGGAAGGGGAGACCAAGGAGTTATCAATAGGAAGAGTGAAACTATTGATTTTGGACAGGGTAGATTTGGTGGCTACAAGGAGGAGTTCGGTTTTATCACTGTTTAGTTTAAGGAAGTTTGAGGTGAAGCAGTCTTTAATTTCAAGTAAGCAGTTAGTAAGGGACAAGGGGGGGAGCGAGGAGGTGGGTTTGCTGGATAAGTAGAGCTGGGTGTCGTCTGCGTAACAATGAAAATGAATGTTGAATTTGTGGAAGATATTGCCAAGGGGAAGTAGGTAGGTGATGAAAAAGATCGGGCCAAGAACTGAACGTTGAGGGACACCAGTAGTAACAGGGGAAGGGTGGGATGTGAAAGATTTGAGTTGAATAAACTGAGTGCGGTCGGAGAGATATGAGCGGAATCAGTCAAGAGGGGTGTGAGAGATGCCAAGAGAAGATAGTCTGTTGAGGAGAATGGAGCGAGAAATGGTATCAAAGGCCGCACTAAGATCAAGGAGGATGAGGATAGAGATGAGTCCGGAATCAGCAGCTGTGAGGTTGGTGATTTTTATTAGGGCAGTTTCAGTACTATGGGAGGGGCGAAAACCGGACTGGAAAGGTTCGTAAAGACTGTTAAGGGTAAGAAAAGCATGGAGTTGAACAGACACTATTTTTTCAAGTATTTTTGAAATAAAGGGAAGATTTGAGATGGGACGAAGATTATTATAGTTAGTGGGATCTAAACCAGGTTTTTTCAGAATCGGTGAGACAGATGCTGTTTTGAAAAGTGAGGGGACAATACCAGAGGAGAGAGAGGAATGAATAATGGAAGTTATGAAAGAGAGGAGGGAAGTGAGACAGGTTTTGACCAGAGCTGTGGGGAGGGGGTCAAGAGAACAGGTTGAGGACTTGGATTTAAAAATGAAATCAGAAATTTAGGAGGGGGTGTGGGCAGTAGAAAGCAGCAAAATTACTGACTATTGGGGAGGGGCAAAGGGGGGAGGGGAAGGCAAGAGGGTCAAATGTAATTGCTGGTGAATGGAGTTGATTTTTTCATTAAAAAAGACAACCAATGAATTACAAGTCTCAACTCATACATGTGAGAAGGCAGGGAATCAGGGGGATTAAAAGTATTATGGAGTATTGAAAAGAGAGACCTGGAGTTTCCTTCGTTGGAGCAGATGAGGTCAGAATAGTAGTTTGATTTAGTTACGGCTATTGAGTTTGAGTGATGAAGAAGATGAGATTTATGCATTTCTTTGTGAATGGAGAGACCATTTTTTTATAGAGGCGTTCAAGTTGGCAACCTTTGGCTTTCATGAGGCGGAGCTCAGGTGAAAACCAAGGGGCAGAACGGGAAAAGGACACAGATCGGGTTTTGAGAGGGGCAAGGAAGTTGAGAATATTGCAAAGTCCAGAATTATAATGGGTGACAAGGTGGTCTGGAGAGGAAAGATCAGGGATACACAAATTGTCAATGTGGGAGGATAGGATGTCCGTATTTATGTTTTTAATATTACGAAAAGAAATCTGGCGGACTGGCTTGATCACAGAGAGAGACAGAGAGATATTGAAGGACAAAAGAAAATTATCAGAAATGTGAACATCATCAGCAGAACAGTTGGAGGGGATTAAGCCAGAGCAGCAAATCAAATCCAGTGAATGTCCTTTTATGTGTGTGGGGAAATCAACATACTGATGAAATCCAGAACTGTACATAATTCCACACGTGTTCATTCATAGTTTTGATGCCTTCAGTGATGATCTACAATGTAAATAGTCATGAAAATAAAGAAAACGCATTGAATGAGAAGGTGTGTCCAAACCTTTGGCCTGTACTATATATAATATTTTTGCTTGTGTTTGACAAGTCTGGAATATGGTTGCTAGTGTCTCACTGTTTGTGTGTGTGTGTGTGTGTAGATCGAGAAATGGAACCAGTTTGGTCGTCTTCCTGACTTGGTTCGTTACCACATCGTTTCTTGTGAGACTTTGACCTTAAGTGACCTGAAAACCACTGAGTTTGCTGTTTCAACATCGGGACACACATTGCACTTCAGCCTGCAGCAGGTAACACACACACACACACACACACACACACACACACACACACACACACACACACACACACACACACATACAGCAACTTAATCCAGCTTCAACTACAGTAGAGACGATCTTGTGATGGCATCACACAAGCCGCAACCCCAAATTTGGTCAGGGGTGTAAAGTGGGGGGGTCCTTTCCCTATTTTCTAGTCCCTACTTCCGGCTATGCTGCCCGGACCACACCCATCTTCTTGCTCTTTTGCGGCGCCAAGTTTTAAATGCAGTGACAGTGGCTCTGCAAACTTGTTCTGGTGCAACATTTGCACCGTGCAATTGAAAACACCACATACAATATTAAATGAAGTTTCATTAAATGAAGTGAACTGTTCACGCAATACAGTAACACAAGCTATTTAAATTAGCTGGATACATGGTTACTTTTGAGTTACTTTCACCAAAATAAAGTGGAAGTATGACTTGGCAGGTAGCATGTAAATTTCACGATAAGATCAACAAAGTCTCATCTTTATCCAATATATACATCACAATTTATTCATATTATTTTGTATTATTAATTTGAATCTGCAATGTAACTAATGCTATAAAATAAATAGTAAACATACAATAGCCTATTGACTGAATTGTGGTGGACTAGAAGTAGCCTGATAAGTAGGAGAAAATGAAAATACTCAATTAAAAACACCTTACAATTGAATCGAAATAGCCGACGGTATAGTTACTTCCCACGGCTGATAAAATGTAATGATATTACGTGTAGCAAGCATAACATTAACTGCTGACATGGTATTATATATCAGTTGCTCGGACACTTTGCTGTTGGCATTGTAAGGACACAGATGTCCCTAACCTACCGTCTCCGGTTCTGGCTCTGACCACGGGAACGGGGATGGGACAGCTCGCTTCAACGCAGCTTAAAATAATGTCCAATAAATGTATCCATCTCCGCTGTCTTTTCAAACACCGAATCCAGCAACAAGAAATAAGACTCGCAGACCTTTTTTTTCACTGCCAAAATGTTTTTAGGTGTTGGTGAATTCTTTAAAAAAAGCCACTATATGTCGGGTTAAAATGCGCTGTAACTCGCGTTACTGAGATTGTAACGGGTGTAATATTATCAGTAATGCCTTATATTATTGTGTTACAACAAAAAGGAATACATTACTGTAATTGTGTTACTCCCAACACTGTCTCTATGTCTTCAGATGTCTCACAATCCACCTTCCCACTCTCCTTGACTTTGTTTCTACCTTTCACCTCACCTCTCCTTCTCCCCACACCTGTCTCTCTCCCTCCAGGGTTCAGTCTGGATCAACAACAGATCGAGGATTGTGAAGAGTGATTACATGACATCAAACGGAGTCATTCACCACATCGACACGGTGTTGATGCCCTACAGGCTGCAGGACAAACCAATCCTCCAGTCTACCATGGTTTCCTGAGTTTGCTTTAAATGAATATAGAATTGATAATCAATCAGAATTGAGGGACAGGCAGTGTGAACTATTTCTCTCTCTCTCTGTTTAGATGAATTTGACATCAGCAGCGATGTTTTATGGCTACAGCCGCTTCTACAAACTCGTGGAGGTAAAAACAACTAAAACGCTGCACCTCCTGGTTTGACTTCTATTCCTACAGCCATATATCCCATGCTGCCTCTTCCTTCTCACTATGGAATCCACCTCCTCTTTAATTCGTCCTTCCAGCACTTACACATCTACATATATCTCTATCCTCTTATTACACCTACTTTTTTCCCCTTCTTCACATCTTTCTCTCACTACTTATCCTTCTACAACTACTTCCTGATGCCAACTTCTCCTTCTACTACTCTCTTTCACTTTTTCTATCTGAAAACACGCAACTTGTACTGACGAGTACTACTGACCGTAATCTTTGCTCTTTGTTCAGGATGCAGGGTTGCTTCCTTTGCTCCAGATGTCCATCCACCAGCCGTTCACCATGTTCTGGCCCACGGACAAGGCCCTTAACTCCCTGCCAGCTGAAAGACAGCACTGGCTCTCCAGCCCCGATCACCGAGACCAAGTGGCTGCCTTGGTGAAGGCTCACATCATACGCAATTCCAAGGTAAGAAGAGGAGGAGGAGAAAGGCATTAGGAGGATAACTGGATCAATAACAAAGTTTGCTTCTTTGGTACTCCAACGTAACTCTTCTAATTGGGCCCCTAAAGGATGAAAAGTTCATTGCAGCCTAGAAGGAAAATATGCACCTCTGTCGTATTGGACTTAACATTTATTTTTATTATTAGTTAATCTGTTATTAATTTTCTAAATTAATTGTTTTGGCTATAAAATACATGTCATGTAGTGAAATAGTAAAATTGTTGGTCACAGCTGTACATAAAACCATTGATGACAACTTCAAATATCTTGTTTTTTTTGTCTGTCAAACAAGCAGTTCAAGACACAAAAATCTATTTACGATATCTCTTTCAAAGATCTAAGACAAAGAAAGCCGCAAACCTTCAGCCATTTTTCTTAAAAAAATGACTTGAATGATTAATCAGATGTAAAAAAAATAATTGCTGGTTAATGGCCTTGTTATTGACTTATCCATTACGCCAAACATATCGTTTTGCATTGTGGCCAAAAAGTTTGATTTTGGTTTCATCTGACCAGAGCACCTTCTTCCACATGTTTGGTGTGTCTCGCAGGTGGCTTGTGGCAAACTTTAGACGAGACTTTTTATGGATATCTTTGAAAATGGCTTTCTTCTTGCCACTCTTCCATAAAGGCCAGATTTGTGCAGTGTATGACTGATTGTTGTCCTATGGACAGACTCTCCCACCTCAGCTGTAGTTCTCTGCAGTTCATCCAGAGAGATCATGGGCCTCTTGGCTGCATCTCTGATCAGTCTTCTCCTTGTCTGAGCTGAAAGTTTAGAGGGACGGCCAGGTCTTGGTAGATTTGCAGTGGTCTGATACTCCTTCCATTTCAAAATGATCGCTTGCACAGTGCTCCTTGGGATGTGTAAAACTTGGGAAATCTTTTTGTATCCAAATCCGGCTTTAAACTTCTCCCCAACAGTATTACGGACCTGCCTGGTGTGTTCTTTGGTCTTCATGATGCTCTCTGCGCTTTCAACAGAACCCTGAGACTATCACAGAGCAGGTGCATTTATACAGAGACTTGATCACACACAGGTGGATTCTATTTATCACCATCAGTCATTTAGGACAACATTGGATCATTCAGAGATCCTCGCTGAACTTCTGGAGTGAGTTTTCTGCACCGAAAGGGGCCGAATAATTTTGCACGCACCACTTTTCAGTTTTTTATTTGCTAAAAAAGTTTAAAATATCCAATAGATTTCGTTCCACTTCACAATTGTGTCCCACTTGTTGGTGATTCTTCACAAAAAATAACATTTTTATATCTTTATGTTTGAAGCCTGAAATGTGTCAAAAGGTTGAAAAGTTGGCCGAATACTTTCGCAAGGCACTGTAACTCCTTGGTCTCCCCTTCCCCTCAGGTCAAGAGTCTGGGCGTAATCCTCGACTCCTCCCTATCATTTCAGTCACACATAAATAATATCTGCCGGTCTGCATACTTCCACCTACGCAACATTAACCGCCTCCGTCCCTCCCTTACCACTCACACTGCCTCCATCCTTATCCACAGCCTCATCACCTCCTGCCTTGACTACTGTAACTCCCTTCTTTTTGGCCTTCCTCAAAAATCCCTCCATAAACTTCAACTTCTTCAGAACTCAGCAGTGTCATCACCAGAACCCTGTCTTTTCATCATATAACCCCTGTCCTTCAGCAGCACCATTGGCTTCCAGTTCAATTTAGAATACAATTTAAAATCCTTCTGCATACTTTCAAAGCCATCCATAACCTTGCTCCTCCATATGTATCTGAACTCCTTCACATTGCCGTCCCCTCCCGCTCCCTCAGATCCTCCTCCTCTATCCACCTCACTGTACCCCCCAGCTCGACTTGTCACCATGGGGAACAGAGCCTTCAGCCGCTCTGCTCCCCAGCTCTGGAACTCATTCCCACCTGACCTCCGCAGTATTGACTCTCTCCCCCTGTTCAAAACCAGACTCAAAACCCACCTATTCCAGCTTGCTTATTTGTAAATACACTGTTCCTGTCATTTTTTTCATTACTGTTTATACTTTTCTGTTCCCTGTATCTCTTTTATTGTCTGTAAAGTGACCTTGAGTGTTTAGAAAGGTGCTGTTAAATAAAATGTATTATTATTATTATTACAGTGCCCTGCTATGCCATGAACTACTACAAACTATTATTTTTTTTTTTTTTGTGACTGTTATTGCCAGTCTTCATTTCAACCCAACCGGTCGTCAGACACCGCCAACCAAGAGCCTGGGTCCGAGGTTTCTGCCTAAAAGGAAGTTTTTCATCGCCACTGTCGCACTGTTGCTTGCTCTGGAGGAAACTACTAGAACTGTTGGGTCCTTGTAAATTCTGGAGTGTGGTCTAGACCTACTCTAACTGTAAAGTGTCTCGAGATAACACTTGTTATGAATTGATACTATAAATAAAATTGAATTGAATTGAATTGACAGTGGCGAGGGAAAAACTTCCTTTTAGGAAGAAACCTCGGTCAGACCCAGGCTCTTGGTAGGCGGTGTCTGACGACCGGTTGGGGTTAGAATGAAGAGTGGCAATAACAGTCACAAAAATAGTAGTTTGTAGTAGTTCTTTGTAGTAGTTCATGGTATAGCAGGGCACTGTGCGGCATTACAAGGCACAGCAGGACGTAGCAGGGCACAGCACAGCGTAGCAGGATGAACATGGCACTGCAGGACGTGTAGCAGGACCACAGCGACAGCTGTAACCATGATTTTTGAGCCTCCCTGATCCAAGGAAACATGCTGGGCGAAAAAGAACATAAGGACTCTAGAGAATGACTTCCCAGAGCTAGGTTAGTAACAAGAATTTCTGGAACATGGATGCACACAAAATGGAAAGATAGAAAGATAGAAAGATAGATAGATAGATAGATAGATAGATAGATAGATAGATAGAGGAGAGAAGAGCTCCGTGTGTCAAAGGAAGTCCCCCAGCTGTCTAAAACTATTACAGCATAACTAAGAGAGACATGGTAAAGAGAGGAGCCTGGTCGGGCTAGAACTCTCCCCAACCTGTATGCCCTGCCTCCCTCTAGTTTTATTATATTATTGATTATATGGTAGATGAATCTGACAACTATGACGAGAAGCAGGTGGGCCGGGTTAGGCGGACGCTGCGACTCCTCACTCCCTAACAATATTCAATTCAATTTTATTTATATAGTGCTAAATCGCAACAACAGTTATCTCTTTGACTATAAGCTCTATCAAAGAGGAAAGTCTTAAGCCTATTTTTAAGTGGGTAGACGGTGTCTGCCTCCTGAACCCAAACTGGAACCTGGTTCCACAGGAGAGGAGCCTGATAGCTGAAGGCTCTGGCTCCCATTCTACTTTTAGAGACTCTAGGAACCACAAGTAACCGTGCATTCTAGGAGCGCAGTGCTCTTGTAGGGTTGTATGGTACCATGAGCTCTTTAAGATAAGATGGTGCCTGACCATGAAGAGCTTTGTAGGTGAGAAGGAGTTTAAATTCTATTTTACAGGAAGCCAATGCAGAGAAGCTAAAACAGGAGAGATGTGATCTCTTTTCCTGGTTCCTGTCAGAACACGTGCTGCAGCATTCTGGATCAGCTGAAGAGTCTTCATGGACTTTTTCGAGCAGCCTGATAATAAAGAATTGCAGTAATCCAGCCTAGAAGTAACAAATGCATGGACTAGTTTTTTCTGCATCATTTGTAGACAGAATATTCCTGATGATTTTTGCAATATTATGTAGGCAAAAAAATGTGATCCTTGAAATTTACTTTATTTGGGAATTAAAGGACATGTCCTGATCAAAGATAACTCCAAGATTCCTCACAGTTGTGCTGGAGGCCAGGATGATGCCATCCAGAGTAACAATCTTTTTGGATAATGCGTCACGGAGGTGCTTGTGCCCCAGAGCAATAACTTCAGTTTTATCTGAGTTTAACATTAGAAAATTAGGTCATCCAGGTTTTAATATCCTGAAGGCACATTTGAAGTTTAGCTAACTGATTAGTTTCATCCGGCTTGATCGATAGATATAATTGAGTATCATCTGCATAACAATGAAAGCTTATGGAGTGTTTCCTGATAATATTACCTAAAGGAAACATATATAAAGTGAATAGGATTGGACCGAGCACAGATCCTTGTGGGACTCCATGACTAACTTTGGCGTGCACGGAGGATTTATCGTTAACATGAACAAACTGAGATCGATCTGATAAATAAGACTTAAACCAGCTTAGAGTAGTTCCTTTAAAGGCAGGTCTTGGTGAATTTTGCTTCCAATAGTTATAATTTTATCATGAAGTCGTTACTACTAAGAGCTATGGGAAAACTTGGCTCAATAGACCATCCGTCAGCCTGGCTACAGTGCTGAAAAGAAACCTGGGGTTGTTCCTATTTTCCTCTACTTATGACGAGTAGTACACTGCTCTGGCATTATAGAGGGCTTTCCAATACGTTTTAAGACTATCTTGCCAGATTAGACGAGAATTTTCCAGTTTGGTGGATCGTTTGGCAAATCTTCTCAAGTTTCCGCAATATTTGCTTTAATTTGCGAGTTTCAGTGTTATACCATGGAGCTAACCGTCTTGGTTTTATCATCTTTTTAGAAGGGCAACAGAGTCAAGTGTCATTCGCAGCGAGCCTGCTGCACTATCAACAAAATTATCGATTTGGGAGGGACTGAAATTAGCATAGGAGTCCTCTGTTATTTTGTGACTTGGTAATGAATTAAAAGCTGATGGAATCACATCCTTAAATTTAGCTACAGCACTATCAGATAGACATCTTGTATAGAAGTTTTTGCCTACTGGCGTGTAGTTTAGCAGTATGAACTCAAAAGTTATCAAACAGTGGTCAGATAGAAAGGGATTCTGTGGGAACACTATCAAATGTTCAATTTCAACACCATATACCAGAACAAGATGGAGGGTGTGGTTAAAACACTTTGAGAGAAGCCAATAGAATCTAATATAGAGATAAACGCAGTACTAAGGCTATCATTCTCATCGTCCACATGAATATTAAAATCCCTTACAATAAGAACTTTGTCCGTTTTAAGGACTAAATTTGACAAAAACTGCAAATTCAGATAAGAATTCAGAATATGGACCAGGTGCTCGGTACACTATAACAAATATAGAACTGGTTGCATTGATTTCCAACTTGGGTGTGAAAGACTAAGAACAAGACTTTCAAATGAGTTATAATTTAATTTAGGTTTAGAGCTAATTAGTAGACTAGAATCGAAGATGGCTGCAACTCCACCTCCTCGGCCTGTGCCTCGAGGAATGTGAGTATTAATATGACTGGGGGGGGGTGGATTCATTTAGACTAACATATTCTTCATCACCCAGCCAGGTTTCAGTAAGACAAAATCAATCAATATTAGAATCTGATATTAATTCATTTACTACTACACCTTTAGAAGAGAGAGATCTGATGTTTAAGAGTCCACTTTTAATTCTTCTATTGTTTTGCACTATTGCACTTCTGGTTTTAATTGTTATGAGGTTTTCATGCACAGCTCCTCTTCTGTTTACCTTTGATTTAAATACAGTAGTCACTAGTGTCCAACATTCACATTTCCAGTGTACAAAGCCTAGCCTCAATAACATCTGAAAAATAAATAAAAAATGCAGAGGCACAGAGAATAAATAGCAACATAATGACCAAATAAATTATATAACTAATAAAGTGCCTAGTGACCAGACATGTTAACAGATGGTATACAGATTCAACATTGTTAAGAAAGAATCGGATCCCGATTGTTTAGTGGTTCGTATTCTGTCATCTACTGGCGTGACCTCTGTGAGTTGACTCTGAAAGCAGTTACGCTCTGAGAACAAAGTGACACGAAGCAGGGGTCCGTTCACAATGTTCTAAAGGTTTAATGAGACACACAAGGATATATATATATAAATGTAACAATCGCTGCATTCACTTTGTTGACGTGAGATTAGATAGATAAAGAAGGGGGCACCAGACGAGAGGAGGAATGGTTTAAGGTAGGTTCACACAGATCAGGGAGGAAAACAGTGTAACTTATTTATGATACCAATTGAAAGAGATGAGAGAGGCTTGGTTTAGAGTATTCACAGACTGGGAACGTAACAGTTTAACAAGCAATGCTTCTGCCCACTGCCTCCCTGCTTACCAGCAAAGGAGCTGAGGAAAGCTCATAGAGTCACCACAGTCATGGCATGGACATGAATACATATCCAAAATAATAGAATATCCAAAATCCATCTAAATCTGAAACTACAGGCTTCTTTGAAAGGAGGAGGATGGGTGTGACTGACTGTCTGTTGTAGCTCTAGAAACAGATCACTATGATTTTCTTTGTGTCTAGGTGATGGGTGTCAGTCAGCCGGATAAATTCTCATCCTTTCGCACCATGCATGGATCAACAATCAAGTACAGCTGTGACAAGACCCTGGTGGTGAGAGAACCCCCCCCCACACACCCATGTAGACACAAACCAAACGAGGAGCCATGTTGGTATCTACACCTGGCTGTAGTTTGTCTGCACTGTCTGGCATTACAGAGGGTCTTATTTTCTTTATTTTATTTCTTTTCTGATTCCTAGCCTCTGTTATTGAAAAAGTGAGAAAGCACTCAATGTGTTTTTATTTTTGTTCTGGGTCTGTGGCTGGATGTTGACTTTTGTTAAAGTGTTATTGATCGTGTTTGTGTGTGTGTTCAGGGTGCTGTATTGATTAATGAGAACGCAGCCCGGATAGTGGAGCGCTACCTGAACTTCAAAGAGGGCGTGGCCTATGGCATCGACCAGCTACTGGAACCACCTGGCCTGGGAGCACTCTGCGACAGTTTGGAGAACAAAACCGCTTACGTGAGTAGTGCCGATACTATTACTTTTAATACGGCTTTAAAACACACAACATAAATAATACAGTACTTACTACTTAAATCAATCCAGTGGAAATACTGTGATCGGTGGATTTCTCTCAGGGATGAAGAAATTCTCTTTACAGCTTCATGCTGTTGACCAAGAGCATGCAGTCTTGACATTGCTAACCTGTGGGGGAACAAACTCTAGCGCTAGCATATTAGCCGTCACCAACTATCCCTGCAAGGTGTCCCTATGGCAACAATAGGGCTGCAACTAACGATTAATTTCATTTTTGATAATCACTGTCGATTATTTTAATTATTAAATTATTATTATTTTAATGGATTTGTTGTTTAGTCTATAAAATGCCAGAAAAAAAGTGATAGAATATTCATCAGTGATCAGTACCAAAGCCTAATATGTCTTGTTTTGTCCACAACTCCAGCTGTTCAGTTAACTGTCGTAGAGGAGTAAACAAACTAGAAGATACTTATTCAAACCGAATAATCGATTACCAAAATAGTTAGCTATTAATTTTAATAGTTGACAACTAGATTATAGATTGATCTTTGATGCTTTAGTCACCAAGCTTCTAGAACAAAACATCCATGAAGACATGGATGTGCCTGGGCCTTAACGCAGCTGTCAGACCCCCTGGCGAGAATGCCGGGGCGTCAAATTACAATACCAGCAAATTTTTCTTTTTCCACTGACAAATGCGACACAGACCAGTTTGCAAAATTATAACACTTTAATCTAAAACAAGTTAAAAGATGTAAAACAGTTAAAAAACGACAATAAAAGTTTAAAAGGCTAAGTATTAAAAGCGATCTCTTGCCGCTAGTCCCCAGTGTTTGCTACAGTCCGTAGTTAGGTTGCTCTCAAGCACGGCCTATTCCGCCCAGGGAAGCCTGGGCTCTTCCTTTCTCTCGCCTGGCCTCGTCGCATGTTCCACCCGGCCGATGCTGAGGAAGAATATAAGGGAGCTCTCAATCAAACAAGACACAAAAACAGTTCTTTTCCACACACACACACACACACACACACACTCTCTCCTAGAGTACAGCTGGAAGACTTTCCTTCACTTATCTGCGTTTCTGCGTTGAACTCCTCATTTGGGCGGCTGCAGTCCCCCTGTTGCTTCGGGCTCTAAGGACGTAATCCAGTCTGCACCACCCCGAGTTCACCCGCACTTCGGACGGCTTGTCTCACCGGCACTTCTCCAGCCCGTCTACTGGTCTCGGCTTCCACTGTCCTCCGTGTCACTCGGTCTCTCTTCTGCTCTGCACTGTTCTGCTCCTCAGCGTCCCCTCTTCCTTCATTTATCCTCTTGGTCTCCTTCTGCAGCCCATCGCCTTTCTGCAACCTGTCTCCTTTCTGCAACCTGCCCCTTTTCACTGGCCAGTTCCTCTACCACACCTGCTCTGTATTAAGCTCAGGTGTTTTTGATTGTCCTCCTTGAGCTCGTTTAGGTCTAATTAAAAAGGGAGGAACTCCAGTCTTGGCTAAGGTGGTAAAAATGTAACAGTTCATGCAATAAAAAGCTGTAAATAAAACTTAAGCATGCAATAAAAAGAATAAAAACATGCAAACACTAAAATCTTAAAAACACATGCCACAAGTCTTATTTAAAAAAATGGCATTCACAGCAATTCACATGCACTTATATTAATTGCCCCAAATCCACCTTTGACACAGCTACCCCAGTAACTATTATTGCTAATACCAGTGATGTGCAGTCAGGGTAGGCAAGCTAGGCACTGCCTACCCTGCCAAAATTCAAGCATAAAAATGTTTATTAAATAAATGTTTTAATAAGCTTGTATTTGGATTTTTACTGTTTATTCTTGTTATTCATATGTGTGTTATTCCAATTATTTAGACGGTACGATGACAAATGTGGCAGTTACGCATAATCAAATAGAAAAAATGGTAGAATAAGCTGTGCCTTAAAGCGATAAACCAATGTTGCGCATGCGCACTTCGATCCTGTATTCTTTAACATGTACGGCAAAAAGCACAACTCTGCTGTGCCTTTGCACGTAAGTGTGTTATGCCAGTAATCATCTCCGTTACATATCAAACATGGACCAATTAAAATCGAGATATTACTGGCCCTTTGCATAGCTGACGTCATTATACCAGCTACGTTGTAAGCTCAATCCCCGCGAAATTCAAAGTCAAAATGACAGCAGCGGTGTCCGCCGATATCACAACGGTGAGGAACTCCTCTAAACTCGATTTTAATTCAAAAAAAGAACTAATAGCAAGATGGAGGTCTACGCCAGCCTTAGATGGACTACCGCAGCAAAAGGGACAAAAACTGGTCTGATCGTTTCAAACTGAGTGGTTTGGAAGAAAAGATGTGGCTACGTGGCTGTGCTAACAGTCAGCGGCGGGACTACTACGGGGTCCTGGGATCTGAACAGTCAGCGGCGGGACCTCTACGGGGTCCTGGGATCTGAACAGTCAGCGGCGGGACCTCTACGGGGTCCTGGGATCTGAACAGTCAGCGGCGGGGACCTCTACGGGGTCCTGGGATCTGAACAACCGGCCCGCAGCTTTAACCAAGCATGATATAATACCAGCAACTACAGCTTCGCACATCTTCCACCCTGAAACGGATCAAAACATCCAGTCGGAACCGGACCGGACAAGCACGTCTTTCAGCCGTCGCCATTCTGTCAATTGAGAGTTAGAGACTATGCAAACTGAAGACCCGTAAAGACGAGTTTTACAACGCAATGATCAACGTCTTCACGAGGAGCGTCAGATGGATTTTATGTGGATATAATCTACCGATTGGTGAGTCAGGAACTGTTCTGGGCTTAGTGAAGCCATTTGTCTTCATATTCAGTTGAGCAGTGTGTGTTTTCATTGTTGCAGACTGGGACTGACAAACATAATTGGCCGCTGTGCAATAATTAGAACAAAGATGGTTTCATAACTTGCATTCTGATGCTGGACATTAACTTGTGTGTGTGTGTGTGTGTGAGAGAGAGAGAGAGAGAGAGAGAGAGAGAGAGAGAGAGAGAGAGAGAGAGAGAGAGAGAGAGAGAGAGAGAGAGAGAGAGAGAGAGAGAGAGAGAAGACCATAATGGGACCATCATGTTCCAAGGCAATGAGGCCAGTCTCAGCTCTGTCCAAGAGGACTTTAACACCATAAAAGCTCTGGCAGAGACGGAGAAACAGAGACAGGAGAAGACCAGCAGTGAGGAGAAGAGCACCACCAACCCCACAGCGCAGCCACCAGGTGAACAGATGGAAGAGGATCAGCCGTTAGAAGACCGTTTAGGGCACAGCAGTCAGCTGGAGACCAGTGTGTCCCAGATGAGAGACAGTCTGTCTCTGCAAGAGGTAGAGCTGGTGGAACTGAAGGAGCTACTACTGTCAAATCAGACATCAGCTGAATCCACACAGCAGCTACGAGACCAGCTCAGCCAGGTGAGGAATGAGCTGAAGGCCTCCATACAGGAGCTAAGAGGAGAGGTCCAGGAGCTACAGCAGGACAAACAGGTCCTGAGGACAGAGCTCACTGCTGTGAGACAAGAGATACAGCAGGACAGACAGGCCCTGAAGACAGAGCTCACTGCTGTGAGACAGGAGCTACAGCAGGACAGACAGGCCCTGAAGACAGAGCTCACTGCTGTGAGACAGGAGCTGAACCTGAGGGAGAAAACCATCCTCAACCTCAAGGAGCAGCTCCACAGTCTGAGAGCCTGCCAACACCAACCACAACCCTCCATCACCAGCCCCCCTCAACCTGAACCACAGCCATCCTTCACCCTAACCAAGATCAGACCATTACAACAACCTGAAGTAATGCCCCCCCCCTCCACCACCGGCCCAGGGGCCACTACCAAGAAAACATCTGGAGAGCCAAAGAAAGCGATTGACGCTGGTATCGTCATCCTTATTGATTCCAATGGGAAATTTGTGAACGAGGCCCAGCTTTTCCCACGACAAAAAGTCACCAAAATCCAATGCCCCAGGACTGACAACGCCCTTCAGCTACTCACTGAGCCCCTCCTGGGTCAGCCTAGCCATATCATCATCCACACAGGTACTAATGACCTGAGACTGCAGCAGGAGAGGGTGGCAGAGTCTGTGAAGAGAGTGGCACAGAGGGCTACACAGACCTTCCCCTCATCAAAAATCATCATCTCCACCCTCCTCCCACGAAGAGACTTCCATCCTGACACCATCCACCGGATAAATGCCGACATCTCACGTGGATGTGCCCTCATGCCAAATGTCCACCTGGCCCACCACCCTACCCTCAACATCCACAGCCTTTATGACAATGTCCACCTCCGCAAAGACACCGTCAGCACCTTTGCAAAGACATTAAAAGATGTGACCTTAGGACGCAACCAAGGAAACCCCCCCAGCACCAGCAGACGAAGCAGCTTTCACGCAGCCAGTCTGCAGCTTTCACCACCCCACAGACCCAGCCCCCTTCACCCTCATCATCCTTCATCACCTTCCAGATCCAGCCCACACCACCCCCCTCCTTCTTATGCACAAGGCAGCCACCCCAGGACCACAACAGCACCAGTCCGAGAGAGAGCTGACCCACCCATACTCCCCAGACCTCAGCCTGAACCCCCCCCTGCTGGCCCTGCCCCAACCAGTGGTAGCAGCCTTGCAGACCTGGGGGAGATCAGACACCTGCTCAGTCTCATCTGCTCCAGACTGATCAGCTAAGTGGGACTCTATGGCGTCATAAACTCTATTCTTAATTTTAGCACACAAACAATAACAGCCCTACATCTCACTTAATAACTGTATTACTATGTATTACTGTAGGTTTATCCCTTTTTAAAACTGTTCATATTTGTATTTGCTAACAATGAAGCCATTTACTGTCTCCATGTGGAACATTCAGGGCCTTAACTCTGCATTGTTTGGATGTAAAAGTGAAACCTCTGAATTCAAAGACAACACCAAAAACACAGACATCATCATCCTCCAAGAGACTTGGTGTAAAGCCGCTCTGTCACTCACTGCCCCCCCAACTACAGAGAAATCATCCTGCCATCAGTCAAACTCCCTACTGTTAAACGAGGGAGGGACTCAGGAGGCATTATTATCTGGTACAAAGAAGACATCTCAGCATACATCACCCCTATAAAACATCAACGCTCACACATTTGGCTCAAAATCAAACAAGACATCACTAACTCCCCAACAGACATATTCCTGTGTGCTGTATACATCCCCCCTAGTGACTCCCCGTACTATGATGAGGAGATCTTCCCCCTCCTCCACGAGCAGATCAGCAGCTTCCAGGCCCAGGGAAGTGTGCTGGTCTGTGGGGACCTGAACGCTCGTACTGGCTCCCTCCCTGACTACAACTCAGAACTAGGAAACATTCATGTATTTGGACACAATTATCCTCAAAACAAAACTAACCTCCCACGTTCCAACTGGGACGTCCAGGTCAATAAGAACGGCAGAGAGTTACTGCAGCTCTGTCAAAGCCTGGGTCTGTACATCGTCAACGGTCGGCTCCGAGGAGACTCTTCAGGTAGAACCACGTTCTGCTCGCCTCTCGGCAGCAGCACTGTGGACTACATGGTGACAGATATAGACCCTTCCTCTCTCAGTGCATTCAAAGTCAAACCACTGACCCCCCTGTCTGACCACAGCCAAATTACTGTGTTTCTCAGAAGGTCAGTGACCAACAACAGCACCCCCCCGCAGCCCAGTAAGCTGTTTAAAATCAGGAGATCCTACAGATGGGCCGAAAACAGCACAGAGGAGTTCCAGAAAGCAATCAGCTCGGCCCCAATCCAAACACTACTAGACACCTTTCTGGACACCACATACGTACACAGTCCAGAAGGTGTAAATAATGCAGTTAGACATGTCAATCACATTGTCCTTCCTTACCGAACACAATGTCCTGAGTAAAAGTCAAATTGGATTTGTACCAAAACACTGCACTTCAGATCATATTTACACCCTACACACCCTGATAGACAAACACGTTCACCAAAACAACAACAACATCTACGCATGTTTCATAGATTTCAAAAAGGCATTCGACTCTATTTGGCACAGCGGTCTATTCTACAAAGTTATTGAATCTGGTGTAGGGGGTAAAACATATGACATCATTAAATCAATGTACACCAACAATAAGTGCAGTATTAAAATTGGAAACCAAAGAACAACATTCTTCAGTCAGAAGCGTGGCGTGAGACAGGGCTGCTGTCTGAGTCCCACCCTGTTCAACATCTACATCAACCAGCTGGCCACCATCCTAGAGACATCAGCAGCACCTGGTCTCACGCTACACGACTCGGAGATCAAGTTCCTGCTCTATGCAGATGACCTGGTTCTGTTGTCCCCTACGGAACAGAGCCTACAGCAGAACCTGGACCTGCTGGAGCAGTACTGTCAGACCTGGGCCCTGACAGTAAACACACAAAAGACAGACAATGACTTTTCAGAAAAGATCCAGATCTCATGGAAACACATACAGCTTCACATTAGGGAATCATAAATTAGACAACTGTACACATTACAATTATTTAGGGCTGAAAATAAGTTCCACTGGAAGTTTTAACCCAGCGATAATGGAGCTGAGAGAGAAAGCACGCAGGGCGTTCTATGCAATAAAAAGTCAAATCGACATTAAAATCCCAATCAGAATCTGGCTCAAATTATTAGAATGTGTACTAGAGCCAATCCTCCTCTACGGTAGTGAGGTGTGGGGTCCTATTTCCTACCAGAATTCTTCCCACTTGGACAAAAACCCAGTTAAAATCCTGCACCTAGAGTTCTGTAAGAGCATCCTACAGGTGCACAGGAGAGCCACCAACACCGCCTGCAGAGCTGAATTAGGCCAATTCCCATTATTCATCAAAATTCAAAAACGTGCCATCAAATATTGGCTTCATCTAAAAAACAGCGACCCCCACTCCTATCAGCAGAAAGCCCTGCAAGACCAAGAGATTGGCAAAGAGAAGAGTCCCCTCACTCAGCTGGTCCTGACGCTCAGTCCACTTCCTGACCCTGTTCTGCCTCAGGACCAGTCTGGGAACCAACCAATCAGAGTCAACCAAATTATAACACAACAGAAACAAAACTACATCATCGATTGGAACACACAAACAAAAGCACAAAGCAAGATGCAGTGCTATCTGACCCTAAATAGAGAATACCGAGTGGCAGACTACCTGACCACAGTGACCGATGTCACACTGAGAACCACGTTGACCAGGTACAGACTCAGTGAACACAACCTGGCCATCGAGACCGGCCGCTACAGACAACAGTGGCTCCCCAAAGAGGAGCGCTTCTGCCAGCTGTGCAAGAGCGACACAGTTGAGACAGAGCTGCACTTCCTGACCGAATGCACCCCCCTACAGCCGGTCCGGACTCAATATTTCCCCAAATTCAGACACAAGCACCCGACATTTGACCAAATACCCGACACCAACAAGATGGCAATCCTGCTGGGAGAACAGCCAGAGAGCTGCAGTCTAGCAGCCCAGTATGTCTTTACCTGTCACACTTTGAGGAACAGTGAGTGACCCCCCCTTTACACACACACACACACACACACCTGTAATGTTGTCATGTTGATATGCTGATATCATAAGTTTTGTTCTTGTTGTTACGATTGTTGATGTAAATGTGATCAATGTCTCCCTGTTTATGAGCTTTAGCAATACTGTATGACACTATGGTCATGCTAATAAAGCTTCATTGAATTGAGAGAGAGAGAGAGAGAGAGAGAGAGAGAGAGAGAGAGAGAGAGAGAATATGTCACACAAAGTATTTGTCTGAAATCATTGCGGTCTTCAAATCAGCGAGTTTTAGAAGTCCTGGTCCAGGTATAACCGGTGTGGTGATCAGGCTTTTGCGGTTGCTGCCCCGAGACTCAGGAACAAGTTACTTTCCCCCCCCGCCCCGATATTTACTGTTACAGATGTCGCTCTTTTTAGGTCCAAACTCCAAACATATCTGTTCAGTCTGGCTTTTAATACGTAGCAGCGGTGTGATGACTTCATTCTTTTGTTTCTTTGTAACCTTTTCTGATTTTACTGTTTTCTATGTTCACTCTTTCTATTGGATCATTCTGTTAAGCACTTCGGACCATGCTGGTTGCTGTAAAGTGTTATATAAATACATTTAGATTGATTTTGATTGATAGATTGATTGGAAATGTCTTGCTATCGACCGTGCGTGTGTGCCGCGCTTGTGCGTAACGTTAAGTCTACTGTTTTGATTGAGTATTAGCCTAAACAATAAATTAGGTAATCTGGCTTTCTTGGTAGCTGGACTAAAGCTTTCTGTCTTAAAATGCCTCAGGGGCGCTGTGGACGCTGCCTCTTCCCTCCATACTGCCCCTTCAGACACCAAGACACGGTAAGATCTGCTAAAAATTGGGAACATTAGCAGCTTGTACAATATGTAATCTATGTTGAGATAAATGTCAGTCTTGCCTACTTCCAGGGAAAGACAGAGCGGTGTTTGCAATTCAGGAGCTCCAGGTATGGCCGCGGCTACCCACCTTTCTTTGACCTGGATGATCCTTGGGGCCGGGCGGGCTGTAAGAGAGTTTGTCAGTTTCCTTCCTGGGTCCAAAAGTGCTGCAAAAACCACTATGGCCGAGACTGTCAAGGTAAGAAAGGCACATAGGGAAGCCGCTCATGTGGTCAGACATTCATCTCATCCTGCCCACACACTTCCTGGAGAAACTCTTTCCCCCGATAGGCTCCAGTGTTTATTCTTAGAGCCTTCTTACCATTTGTGGAGCTACAAATGTTAAGAGTCCTGAGGGTGTCAATTAATGAAAGGATGATGACTGAAACAAATGAGAGAGGCTTTGTTCAGAGTTTTGGCAGAATGGAACGTAACATATTCACAACAATGGTTTTGGTCAATACACAAATGTATTACAACCACTAACTACATCATCCATTTTTTGTCCCTTTTTTCAACCCTTTTGACGCTTTTTTTCAAGTTTGTTGATTTTTTGACCTTTTCAACACTACGTAACACTAACTTATTAACTTCAGTTTTACATTTATTTTTGGAATTTATGGTCAATGAACCTCATTTTTAGGAAATTATTCCTAATGTTTGAGCTAGAAAAGCAGAAATTAGGAATTATTTTGACTAAAATTAAAGGAATGTATATTGATGGAGAATCACAGACTGGAATATGTCAACTTTTACTCAATACTATTTCAAAACCACTTAAATTTTTTTCTTCAAATGCTATAAAATTGAATAAGACACTTCAAAATTACCCATCAAAATCACCCCAAAGAGCGATGTGTGGAGTCAACCAAGTTATTTGGGGTAATTACAAAGTTAAAAAGAACATTGATATAGGAAAAATGGGTCAATTTGACCCAAGGACAACATGAGGGTTAACACAATACATATTCCTTTAAGGCTGTGTTTTTATCCTCTAATAATTATCTCCACCAAGGAGATGTGTTTGTTCTGTTTTTTTTGTCGGTTTGTTTGTTTGTCAACAGGATTAGACCAAAACTTCTGGATTTTCATGAAACTTGGTGAAAGGATGTAGCATGGGCCAAGGAACAGCCCATTACATTTTTGAGCAGATCCAAAACACAATATATTACATACATACATACATATAGATACACAATTATTTTTCACTTTTGTGAACATTATAAGACATTATAATTTTTTGCTGCATAAGTTTTTGCTGCATTCATATGGTTTCAGAATAATTGTAAAAAATGAGTTCCCAACTGGGAAAATTCCCACAACATTAACATTGTGAAAAATCTGTGCCCACCGAGTGCCCTTTCAGTTTATTCGGTCTTACATATCCTCATCATATTAGTAAACTTCTTTTTATAGTTGTTTTGTTTATTCTGTGCATCTATAGTTCTATACTTGAATTAATTCATTTGATTTTCTTTTCCTTTTTTGCTGTTTTTTTTGGACAGTTTTTGTGAGACCATAATTGGAATATTTGTTTTTAAATGTTTCATATGTTTTCTTTTGTTATTCCTCCATCTGTTTTTTGACTCCATCTCTTCTGTGTTTTAGTTTGTCCAGGTGGCCTAGAGGCCCCTTGTGGTAACCATGGTGACTGTGACGATGGGATGCGTGGTTCAGGAAGATGTAGGTGCCACGAAGGTTTCAGAGGAACAGCCTGCGAACATTGTACCACCAACCACTACGGCCCCAACTGCACAGGTAGTCCAAAACCAGGAAACAGAAAAAATACTATTTTTAAAATATTAAAAATATTTAGTATATCAAATACAGTTTGCTAAAAATACCACGATTTCCTACTGCACCTGGTCACATTTTGCAGTGTATATGAGCAACAGGGTCAAAGTTTAAGGCACAATGTTATGTAGAAGTATGTCACAATTTGATGCATACTGTATGCAACAGTATATACTGTTAAAGGCAGTTGCAGAACATACTAAAAGTAAAAAGAAAAAGTATGTGAGTAGGAACACTGAAGAAAATACCAGAATGAAGTAAATGAAGTAATGCCATTCTTTGTGGACAGTTTTCACAGTATAATATCATAAGATATGAATATATATTAGAATTCTTAGCATTATGTAGTAGCTTTTAAAAGTTTTACAAGTCTGAGCAAGAGTCCAAGTCAAGTCTTAAGTCCTGTGGTTAAAATGAGTGTTGTATCTCCTGCTGCCTTCCATCCAACACTGCATAGCTATACACAAGGAATTCAACCATTTCAGCCAGCGGGACGTAAATGGTTACGTCAATCAAATTCAAAAGTTTGGCAAAAAAAAACAGACGCTCATTCATCTTTTCATAACATCTTGCCAACGATGGCTGGAGTTAACTTCCTGTAGGTCGTGACTAAAGCAAGATGCAAGCTAACATTAGATGGCCAATGTTGAGCTAAACATGCTTGCGAATCCTTTATGTTGATGAAACATATTTAGCATTCAGCGCTTCCTTTGTTTGGGCCTTGTATGAAGTTTTGAAGCCAAAGCTTCTGATGAATGGCACAGCCGCTCCCAATGCGGTCGTTAGGTATTACAGGTTAATAGGACGGGAACAACATTCAGCTCATCAGACGTTTCCAAAAAATGAAGTCCTGCACCTCGTGTCCAAGTGGCTTTTGAGGACGAGTCTCAAGTCAAGTCTGAAGTCACTGTGTGTGCGATTTAAGGCACCTTGTACGGCAGCCTCGGCCACAGTGTATGAATGTGTGTGAATGGTGAATGGATCCTGTATGATGTAAAAGCGCTTTGAGTAGTTGTTAAGACTAGAAAAGCGCTATATAAGAACAGTACTTTTACATCTCTGGCTTGTATATCGCCTTGCTTTTTTTTTTTTTTAGCAAAGACCTATGTTTAAAATACTGACGTCGCAGCTTTTTTTACTTTCCATTACCTTCACCGGTTGAAATGACAATGTCGATCATATATATCGATCATATATATCGATATATATCGATATATATATCGATCACGGCAAGTAGGTTTGCAGTGAAGATTGCTTTGTCAGATATGTGTCGCTAAAAAGAGAAGTAGATTACTTACCTTGAACGGCAGCTGGATTCTCACGAGATCACAAGATCACGTAATAATCAAGGGATCACATATCACACGAAAATCCATCTAGTCAGGCTTCAAGTAACATGTTTGTGTCCTACTAACCAGCTTACTGCATCAATCAGCAGCCGGTACGGAGCTACTGGTAGCTATGGTTGTGGTTTAGGTGTGTGTGGTGGTGCGACTGTTCAAAACAACAGTGGCGGCATGATAGACAGATCACCTGCTAGTTATTTTTTTGAAGGTGCCTGCCCTTTTACAAACAGTTTCAACTGACAGCTTCTCAAAGACCATCTGGCATGGCAGGCTAGTAGATTACAGTTATTGCTTGTTTTATGTTGTATTCACTACCAACACTCTCTGAAACACAAAGCTGGATGAGTTGACCAATCACAGTTCTTGTTATCTTGGAGCCTCGATGTGCAGTTATACGTAGTTGCCCTACCTTCAATGTCACCCCTTAATGCACAATTATGAATTCAGCTACAGAACCACAATGGGCATGAGACATTTTCTTTATCTTAAAATAATGTATTTTTATTCCCTTACCCTCACCTCCACCCACCCACCCACCCAAAAATAATAATAATCTTGTTAGCAGACGCACCGCCATCTCTCCCCTATCAGCGCTCCTGCAGTTTGTCGCCATAGCAACGCTCCACACTCACCATCACAAGGCTGGGTGTGTTTCCAGCTCAGGACAACCCTGCCAGCCGTCTTTGCTAAGAGTCACCCAGGCAACTGGGTTTAAGAATATCAAACAGCTGCTGATTATCCACTGGTTATGCTTCAAAGTTCTCATTCAATGAGCTCCTAAAGGCGGGAAGAAGCAAGTCAGAGGGGTAAATCAGAGCTGGGGTGGTTTTTAAACACTTCGTTGTTACAGTGAGGAACAGAACCTGTCGCCGTGGTTACTGAATCAATCCCATGAACTGCTTAAAATCAGGTTTCAGCTCATCGTTGAATAGGAAGGTCTGTGATGGAAGTTGTGGGGTTTTAGTAAACTTCCCTCCTCCATGTTTTTATGGACACACGCTTCTACCTTTTGACTTTTACAGAATTCTTCCTCACAACACAGTTGTTCATGTTGTGTTTTGCATTGTTTGAGGAGAAGAAGATAAACCAGCCCTGAAATTACCTCTGTTATAATCTCTATTGTGAGATTATTATTCATATTGTCCCCTCAGAAATATGATACAAAATGATATGCTTATTCTACATACACTATACAAACTAAAAACATAAAAAAATATTTAATTACATTTCATATTTGTTCTTATATTTGTAGGTATTTTGTCAGATATGCAATGATGATTGCTGGGTAGTTTGTATGTTGATGTTACCCCATGTCAAGTCTTTATTTGACCATGTGACGAGATGATGCAATATGTGGTATGTGTGTTATTTTAACCCTTGTGTTGTATTCCCCTCAACCAAAAAAAAAACGTTTTGGTCACTTCTTTTCAACATTATTATCATTTTTTCCGACATTTTTGTTACTTTTTCAATATTGTCGGTGCTTTTTTGATGTTTTTTAAAAGTTTTTTTTTATATTTTCAGCGCTTATTTCGACGGCCCATTTGACATGTGACAAAAAAAAACAACAACTGAAAAGCGGTCAAATTTGACCCAAGGACAACATGAGGGTTAAGCACAAAATCTGAGACTTACAAGATGATCACACCTGCAAACCGAGCAAGCAGTCATGCCTAACA
Source organism: Etheostoma perlongum (assembly GCA_026937815.1). Lineage (NCBI taxonomy): Eukaryota > Metazoa > Chordata > Actinopteri > Perciformes > Percidae > Etheostoma > Etheostoma perlongum. The sequence continues at coordinate 18,626,743 of CM049374.1, forward strand.
AAGGTTTAAGGGCCCCTCATAATAGTATGCACTGAGGCCTTTCATACCTACGTTACGCCAATGGAGGTTGAGTGATGTTCTTTCTCTCTAACAGCCTGCAGTTGTGGGGCGCAGGGAAGGTGTGATGAAGGCATTGAAGGTTCTGGACAGTGTGTCTGTAACCCGGGCTGGGAGGGTGATTACTGCAAGATCGATTTAGGTGAGTTTCCCTCCTGAATGTGACCGGAATGCAATCCATTTGGGTTTAATTAATGCAATAAGTTAATGTGATTCAAAGATGTTAAAGGATGTTTAAAGGATACGTCTGGTATGTTTGTATGTATTTTCTTTGTTGTTGTTTTTTTATATTCTTTTAACAAAATACAAAACATACAACTGCACAAATCTGCCCTTATCTAAACATTAAAATGCCTTCCGGGCTGAAGAACTGGATCCAAAAATCCCCACCAACAGATGGTGAAGTTGCAAATATCAACAAAATTGAGAGCTAGGGATTGCAAATTGCTACGCCATCCATAAAGATTTCAATATGCCACCGAGATACAGATCCCCCAGTGTGACAATCCCTTTTCCAACCAAGCCCTCCAAAAAAGGGGAGATCTATATGATACATATACATAACTCATAAACTAATACATTTATTTATTATCCTGACAAACCATTTAAAATATGACAGGGGGACTCCCAAAGGAAGAGATTGGATCAGGTCATTCAGCTTCGGATCACAAACCATTTTCATAACATTGACCTTCTCTGCTTTAGAGAGAGTCACAGTCACCCATCTATTAACTTCACAAGAGATTTTATTGGATAATGGATCTATGTTAGCTTTAACTAGGTCTTTTAACTGTGGAGGGAATAACATACCCAGATATACAATACCCTGTTTTGGCCACTGAAATGCACCTGATTGGAAAGCTGTTACGGGGTACTGAGCTGTTAAGGTAACTTGGACCAATTTACCCTATAACCTGACAATTTTGAGAAAAGTCAAGTCTAGACAGTGTATCGATCTGCTAAGTTTGCTTGTTGATCTTCCCACTTCTGGCTGCTGCCAAAGGCTCTATAACTAAACAAAACAACAAAGGATAAAGTGGTGAGCCCTGTCTTGTTCCACTTCCAAGAGGAAAATATCCAGAAATTAACTCGTTAGTTTGCACAAATGCCTCTGGGTACTTATACAGCACCTTCATAAAAATGGTGCAAAACCCATACAATTCCAAAATGTTCAACATATAGCCTTATTCAACCATATCAAATGCCTTTTTGGCATCAAGGAATCAAGAAATTATTATTAAATTAGCTACAGACCATGCAGTATTAATGAGACGCCTGATATTATCTGATGAGCTACGCCCCCGAATAAACCCCACCCGATCAGGGTGAATAAGAGAACCTTATTTTAACTATTTGCCAAGGATTTTTTGAAATAATCTTAACATCTAACTGCATTAATTTTTACAGTCTCCTGGGTCTTTCCCTTTTTTAGGAACCAACGTTATTAAAGCCTGCCTAAATGTTGGTGGCAGTGGGCCCTTCCCCAGTGCCTCGCTTTATACCTCTAACAGAAGTGGAGCCAATTCAGTTGCACAACTCTTAAAATATTCTGCTGTGAAGCCATCGGGCCCTGGGGCTTTACCCACAGGCAGGGCCCCCATTACTTCTTTAATTTCCTCTGTAGTTAAATCCGTATCAAGGAGTTCTCTTTGCTCTTCTGTCAGTTTGGAAAGCTCTAGTGGCTCTATGAAGGAACTCTAGCTCTATGTTTTATGCAACTAGCAAGTGATTTCCCTACTTAGTGTCCTGCTTTAAAATAATTTTGTCTTTCCCTGAATAAATTAAATTCCACCTTCTGAGATAGAATATTATTATATTGGTATTTCAATTGAGTCAGGTTTCTCAGGCCATCCTGTTACATTGTTTGTTTGATCACTGTTTCAGCGTGTTTGTATTTACTTTCTAGTTCTATCTCTAATTCCCCTTACTAAATGAAGCATGTTGTAGGAGTCCCCTGACCACAGCCTTTAGGGCCTCCCATGCAACCCCTAAAGATGACACTGAGGACCAATTGATCGGCAAGTAATCTTTTAGCTCAGACCTAAGCTATTCTACAAAAAAAACATATTGTCTCTCCCAGCTGGGTTCAAAATTCTCCAAATATCAACCAAGCCTAAAATCTATGTATTTTGAAAAAAGATTTAAAGCCACAATGGCATTCCCGAGTGTACCTGGAACTCACAATCGGCAAGTAAGCTTGTTTCTTTTTGCCATTGTTCTTCACACACAGCGTAACAGGTTAGGAGTGGGGTAACAATTAGCTAACAGTAGCGCTGGTTCTGCATAACGTCAGTTAAGTTAACTTTAACCAGACCAGTTCTATGTGAAAAAACAACAGCAGAGAGAAACAAACCTCACTTAACCCTAACCCAGGTTGGGAGTTCCAGGTGAACACACGGTAGACCTTACTGTGTGCTACGTGCGTAGTAATGCCAGGCTTTGGAGCAGTAGGCTCTGCCCCCCCAATGTTATTCTTGTTATATTTTATACTTATTCTGAAATACACATTACAAATTGGGTATTGACAATTGTGTGATTTCACTGGAATAGAGAGCTGAAATCACGCCCCTTCCAGTGGACTTCTTGGACCTTAATTCGGACAAATATTTCTATAAGGTCCCATGGACTGGAAGTAGAGAGGCGGGACTTTGGCTCTCTATTGGTATCGACTACTGAATTTCTGGTATCATGACATCCCTAGTGGGCAGTTGTTTGGTTGAGCGGTTCTCGAGAAAGCTGCAAGCAACAAAACTGGAGGCCAAGCAATTCACCAGTTTGGACCAGGCACATCACCAGTATGAATAAAATAGATATGTGTATAATAAATGTCTATAATAAATTTTGTAATATGTTTTTTATGTAGAAGTGATTTCTGTGACTCTACTTTTCTGATAGAAGGACTAAGATAAAATGAAACTGAATAATGACTGCATACTACATATCAAGCTTCTTGGGATGTATGCAAATTCAATTTCAATTTCAATTCAATTCAATTTTATTTATAGTATCAATTCATAACAAGAGTTATCTCAAGACACTTTACAAGGACCAAACAGTTCTAGTAGTTTCCTCCAGAGCAAGCAACAGTGCGATAGTGGCGAGGAAAAACTCCCCTTTGGGAAGAAACCTCGGACAGACCCAGGCTCTTGGTAGGCGGTGTCTGACGACCGGTTGGGGATAGAATGAAGAGTGGCAATAACAGTCACATATATATAATTTGTAGTTTGTAGTAGTTCATGGCATAGCAGGGCACTGTGCAGCATTACAAGGCACAGCAGGACAAATAAAGAAAGAGCATTATAACCCATTTTTTCAAACCAAATACTGAACTGAATATATACAGTATGAAAAACATAGAAACACTATTTACAATATTTACATAACGTGCATCTTTTCATGTTTAATTCTTTCAACTCCCATGCTATACTAGCCAAACTGCCTTGTCTTGGCTTTGGCATTGTTCACACCGTCTGCGAACCAGGGTGGCTCTTGCTCTGGGGTCTGCTGTATGGACATCAGCGATATGTGTAGGCAGATGAGCTGCAGGGGCCCGGGCAGGAGCTGCGCAAAGAGGCTTGCCACAGACATTACATTACAGTTAGACATTACAGTAAGACATTACATTACAGTTAGACATTACAGTTAGACATTACAGTAAGACATTACATTACAGTTAGACATTACAGTAAGACATTACATTACAGTTAGACATTACAGTAAGACATTACATTACAGTAAGACATTACATTACAGTTAGACATTACAGTAAGACATTACATTACAGTTAGACATTACAGTTAGACATTACATTACAGTTAGACATTACAGTTAGACATTACAGTAAGACATTACATTACAGTTAGACATTACAGTTAGACATTACAGTAAGACATTACATTACAGTTAGACATTACAGTAAGACATTACATTACAGTTAGACATTACAGTTAGACATTACAGTAAGACATTACATTACAGTTAGACATTACAGTTAGACATTACAGTAAGACATTACAGTTAGACATTACATTACAGATAGACATTACAGCTAGACATTACAGTAAGACATTACATTACAGATAGACATTACAGTTAGACATTAGAGTTAGACATTACATTACAGATAGGCATTACAGTTAGACATTACAGTAAGACATTACATTACAGATAGACATTACAGTTAGACATTACAGTAAGACATTACATTACAGATAGACATTACAGTTAGACATTAGAGTTAGACATTACATTACAGATAGGCATTACAGTTAGACATTACAGTAAGACATTACATTACAGATAGACATTACAGTTAGACATTACATTACAGTTAGACATTAGAGTTAGAAATTACATTACAGTTAGACATTACAGTTAGACATTACATTACAGTTAGACATTACAGTTAGACATTACAGTAAGACATTACATTACAGATAGACATTACAGTTAGACATTACATTACAGATAGACATTACAGTTAGAGTTAGACATTACATTACAGTTAGACATTACAGTTAGACATTACATAACAATTAGACATTACAGTTAGACATTACAGTTAGACATTACATTATAGTGAGACATTACAGTTAGAAATTACATTAAAGTTAGACATTTCAGACAGTGCAGATCGACATTACATTACAGCAGTCAGTTTCCTCAATGAAAGCTCTGTGTGTCATGGGTTTGTTTGCTGGGACAGACAGAATTCCTCTCATTGTTTCACCGTCCTCTGCACAGTTTTTACAAGAGTGTAAGTGCTCTGTGACTTGGGGTTGCAGAGGGATACTTCACTCGTGTCCAACCATTTCACATAGCACACAATGTGGCTATCCTGGATCTATTTTATAGAGCCTCTTTCTTTCTGAGCCAGCATGACAGAGTCTGGCTTTGACCTCAAAATTAGCTTAGAAGATCCCCCCCCCTCCTGCCTGTTCTCCAAAGTTGACTTTGAGTTACCTTTTCCAGAGTGGTAGCAGAGTTGCAGTCGGAAAAAAGCTGCTGTAAAACCCAGTGTCAGAGTGTCAGAGGGTACCTCTACTCTCCCTCTTGCTCACCCCGAGATAGATGTCTGCAGCCTGCAGTTCAGTGTTACTGCTGGCTTGCACAAATCTCCCTTTTATTTACTGTCTTTTTTTAAATGAGCAAAGTCTAACTTTACTTTTAATGATATTAAACAAAGACAAATTCTCCCCTTGTCTTAATTCTTTTATAAATTGGTGCTAGAGTAGCTACTTCCTTGTTGACTGCTGCAGTGAATGAAATGCAACAGAGGAGAAATCAAAAATCCCCCCAAAAAAATGAGTCAGTCTCTGTTTGTACTTGGATTATTGAGAGAGTACTACTTTGATTATTGTTTGCACTTAAAAAAAATAAGACTGTGTGTGAAAAAACATGGATGTAAACTTGACCGGTTGGTGGAGGCATACAACCACAAGGTGTTATTGCTAGTTTAGATTAGTTTAGAGGATATAGGCCTACAGCCTTGGTGGATATTTCTGCTCTCTTTATGCTTTTGTGTTGTTACTTGTTGTCATACAGACATGCTAATATCAACTCATTTTACAGTTTTAAAGCCCCATTTACCTTTTTAACTTCCTTCTTTGATGAATCATCTTTCCGTTTCCTGTCCAGGCTCCATCCCAGAGGAGTGCCGGGGGATGCCATGCTCAGGCCGACTGTGTGCCAGGTGTTGGTTGTCAGTGTCAATCTGGGTTTCAGGGGAACGGCACCTTCTGCAGTCCAGAGCCACGTGAGTGTACCACAGACCAGGACAATGATTCAAAAGCCAGTTATTGAATTTCTGCAGCTTTTTGTCAACATCACAATAGTGATTCTTGTAGCAACATAATAAGATAATATCAAACTAACCAGAGCATGATGATGGTGTCATGTATTAATAATAAGGTAACTTTTTAAACAGATTCCAAATGTCTTTGCAGCCACAAAAGAAAGAGAAACTGACATAGAGTATAAAACTCTGACCTTCAACACTTGATAACAATGAATACTCCTACATTCTTGGCCGAAGACCTGCTGCAGGTTGTCAGATCACCCTGACCCTACTGTGGCTCAGATAAACAACTTAAGACTTTTTTCTCATTCAGATGAGCAAAAATTATGGAGTTTTGACTTACAGCTTAATTTGAGTGGGTTAGTGATTGGGTATGTAAATGCCTACCTACCTAATTTTCAAACATAAGTGGCAAAAATCACCCATAATTGCCCTATGAAAAATTATTTTATTTCTACCCTGGCTGCTCTGTCAGGTATGGAGTACAGCCAGCTTCACTTCCTGCTTGTTTTGGGGAATTTTGCCTTCAGTCTGTAGCAGTGAAACACATGATCAGGTGGTTTGAGGTAATGTGCCTGACTTGATGTGGAGCTTATGGGGCAGGCTTGCTTAATTCGGAGACCTGCACTATGAGGCAAGTTCAACACACCCAGGATATATTTTGTTATCTGGCTTCACTAACCCTTGCAAGCACAATCTGGCTAAGCAATCACATAGCGGTTTCCCGATGCAAAGCAGCATTTTTTTAAACACGTAATCCAGGTTTAAAGGAGAATTCTGGTCCATTTCAACACGTAGCTCTGTTGTTTGTAAATTTGGAGTGCTGTCAGTAGAGAGAAAAACTAAACCACCGTGTTATCCTACTGCTAGAGTTAGCACCCAACAGGGCAAGTTTTAAATGTGTTTTTAGCCTGTTAACATGTTCAAAATGTCATTAAAAGTGGCCACCCATGTGAAATGTTTCCTTCTGAGGGAACACAGTGAATCTGAATTAAAGAGCAATCGCGTATGCACATAGGTAACTAAGCAACAATGGGCTCTTGAACTTCTGACCTGCTGCAGCCGGCCGCTCTGCTCTCCTGGCTCCACTGTGGTGTCAGGTTACAGCCTGTTTCTACATAGTCATTACTAAGGACATAACAACAACAAATTTTTTTTTGTGGAAAAAATACATTTTGGAATATTGGACTATATGAGTTTGACAATCAACTAGTGTGGACTTCACCAGAAAACAAACTTGCCCTGTTTAAGTCTGTTGGGTGCTAACTCTAGCAGGAGGATAACATGGTGTAGGCAGCACCGAATGGTTTAGTTTTTCTTGCTACTGACAGACCTCCAAATTTCCAAACAACAGAGCTACGTGTTGGAATCGACTGGATTTCTCCTTTAAAGCAACACAGTTGCAACTGCCAAATGCAGGAAGGACATCCGGCAAAACATTGCTGTCTGTGTGAATGTGTAAGTTAGTGTAAGTCTTTTAATTTGACTGCCCCATCTAGGGCACGAGTAGATCTGAATATATATAGTCCATTAAATTAATGTGTTGCTGAGATGTATTCGTATAACATGTATGACAATTTTGTCCCTAGTCTATCTGCAACCCAACAGGTTCAAGGCTTAAGTGCTACAATCAGTCTCTGTTTTAGAATGATATTGTTATATTGTTTTTGGTGTAGTCATGGACTCAGATCTGAATTTCATCAGCCCCATTAAAACAATTACATAGTCGACCTATTATCACCTTAAAGGTGCACTATGAGTTCCTGCATGGTCACTTCTGTTGACATTCCAAGTAAATTTCAAACAAAAAAGATTAAGCTCACCCCTCCCCCCATGTTTCTGTAACTGTCATGACTTACTGACTAAGGGCCCTGACACACCAACCCGACGGCTGACTGTTGGCAGAAAAGGCAGTCGGACTGACTGCCTCCCGAGCCAACAACGGGCCCTTATGCAGGATTATCAAGGCGGGCCCCCCTAATACAGCACGTGATGACGGCGCAATGTCCACGAGTAGTCTACCATGAATAGGATAGTGTTTGTTGTGTTTTTTTGTAGTTCTATTCATTAATTACTTTGGGCTGAGCTTTCCTGGGAACATTACCAAAATGGCTCAGGATGCTGCAAATGTTGGTATAATTTGAAAATGGCTTCATTGAATGAATCAAATATGAATGTTTCTGTCACTGTCAGTGGCCTGTTGATTTTTACATTACATTACATTTCCTATCCTTGGCAGGGACACACATTCATACGGTTTGATGAAGTACTTATTGGGCTTTAACTTATCATTGCACCTACAATAATGTAGCTGTCCTCAATTTACGTCTTCCTGTACATCTCTTCTGCAGTTTTTCCTGCATCCAGCGTGTGTGTTTGTGTGTGCGCGCTTCAGTCGAGCAGCAGCCCCGTGCTGCAGAAAGCTAACAGGAGCCACTTCAGCGACTTTATAGTGAAAAGTCGTTACAGTGTACATTGATGTTAAAATGTATACAGGTTGGCAGGACGGTCTAAAATGTTTTGCACGGTCTTTCTCTGTACGTGTTGTTGGTAAATGTGAGATGTTTGAGTCACACACGTCTCGTCTTCATAACAGAAACAAGGAAATTAATTTGACCCATTCTTCTCACTCCCGCTTGGTCAGTGGCTCTCAGCTCAGAGTGCACGTTGGACTTCTGGGATTGTCGCAAGTAATGAAATTTTGATAGGGGGCTCCGGCTGTCAATCATAATCATCCAGTCAACCTGATTGGTCCCGGGTCCGTAAGCAACCGCGTACCCTGCTATAGTTACGCGTCTGAACATGTCACGTGGGTCTGGTTTCTCTGGTAATTCAAAGCCAGATTGTCACAGCGGCTTGTTCAGAATACAATCTCCTATTTTACTAAAATAGTTCACCGAAACGTGGTTCTGAAAACATTTTAAGCGTGAAATAGGCCGTGCAGCTGCTGAATCTGTCTTCCTTTCAGATTGACAAAGGTCAGTTTAGAAGATTTTTGTCCGATTTTGAGAGACTCTAGTCCCGCTCATCCCGCTCCTCATTTCAGGGTTAGCACTCTACCAATCAGATTGGTCTTTTGAATCCGACTGCCGGCAGTGCCAGCCTTTCAACTGAGCATGTCAGGTCGGCCCCCGGCCCCTCCAATGGACGGCGGCATGGATCACACCAAACAGACTCGAGCCACCAACCTCGCCAAACAGTACGATTATAGGGTTAGTGTGTCAGGGCTTTAACTGTCACTAACCGAACCCCCTCTCCAACCATCTCGTCTGTGATTGGCTGAAACGTGTTTTTTTGTGTTTTGGTGCACAGGCTGTGCCTCCAGTGTTTGTTTGACGTTTACGACGCCTGTGTTGTCTCCCAAGACCGGGCTTTTTCACGGTGTATTCAGGAGGCAGGCAGCTAGCGGATCAAGGAGCAATACCTACGATTTGAGACAAAAATGAAATCGTTCTAAAACCATGCAGGAACGCATAGTGCACCTTTATGAATATATCAAGGGTTAAAGGACTTATGTCTCAGCAAGATTTGGAAAAACTTGCCCATTCTTTCATCTTCAGTAGACTTGACTAGTGTAATGGTCTCCTTTCAAGTCTCCGTAAGAAATCAATCAGACAGCTGCAGCTGATTCAGAACGCAGCTGCTCGAGTTCTCATTAAGACCAAGAGAGTGGATCACATCACTCCAATTCTGAAGTCCTTACACTGGCTTCCTGTGCCTCAAAGAATTGATTTCAAAATGCTTTGGTATATAAATCACTAAATGGTTTAGGGCCAAAATACATTTCTGATCTTCTACTACATTATGAACCCCCCACCTCGCAGGTGGTCTGGGACAGGTCTGCTTTCTGTCCCCAGAGTCAGAAACAGGGGGGAGCAGCGTTCAGTTTTTATCCTCCACAGTTTTTGCTCCACATATCTGGAACAAATTTCCAGAAAACTGCAGGTCCACCACAACTCTCAGTTCAGATCTTTCATTTTGATGTTGCCTTTCTTTAAATAATTGTTAGTTTTTTATACTGAAGATGCAATGTTGAAACTGTATGACAATCTATATAAGAATATAAAGAAAATTAAAAAGTAAGATTGTTGGGACCGGTCCGTTCTGGGAACGGCAAGGATTGCGGGTGGATTACGTGTATAGAGCACCGGCTTATACATCATCCCATCCTAGCATCCTTAAATTTTGTATTTTATATTTTAATTGTTTTAAACTGCTCTTTAATGTTTAATTTCTTATACTGCACTGTAACTTTAATTCTTGAATCATTTTCTCTCACAAAAAAAATCTATGTCAGAACTTTACCTTTACGAGCCACTTTTAATTCCACGTTCAATATAATTAAGTGCAGGGTAAAGACATACAGTATATATGTTCCTTAGGTTTTCATTTATTGAAATTATATCAACAATTATGTAACAAGTTACCAAATTTTAAGAAAAATGGTTGGCAAAGAAATCTGTCCCATGCTGTATGTTGTTAATATACTGCACATGATGAGAGGGATCAATCAATTAATTAATTTTATTGGTCACATGAAAGCTAGAGGGGTACAATTCCAGTGAAACTTTGAAAACTTTTATGAAACTCTCTGCAGCTACAGACCTCTGCTCCGAGTACAATGGCGGCTGTCACTTGAACGCAGACTGTAACCAGACGGGACTGCTCGTCAACTGCAGCTGTCACAGCGGTTACCAAGGAGACGGCTACTCCTGTGAGCCCATCAACAGGTGGGCGTGGCCAATCATTTCCTCTGAATTATATTCAGAGGAATATTTTTTTTTTTGCTTCCATTGTTTTCTCTTCTTCTTCTTAAGGAGAATTTATATTCAAGATTCAAAGGCTTTTCGTTAAAATGGTGATATTGCCAATAAGAGCTGTGTATGAGGCTGCTGTCTGTTTCTATTCCAGGTGTACTGAAGAGCAGAATGGTGGCTGCAGTGACTTTGCCACCTGCAAGTTCACTGGTCCAGTGAGTAACAACCGTTGTTTATCTTTTTTCTTCAAAATCTTTGTTTTTTCATCCCTGTGTTTAACTATGGTATCAGGATTAAGAATTAAGAAGTTAGGGGTTTTTGGTTTTGGTTTTGTTTGGCAAGATCCAGGACAGTGAAAGTTTCAGTGGGGCAGGCCGTAAATTAAACTAAAGAAGCCTAAACATGTTTCTTAATTTGTCTTGTTCTTAAAATACACATAAAGTATATATGGTACTGGTTTAATACTGGTTAAGAAAACTAGTTTGAGAAGAGATTCACTGACCAACCGTATATAAACATGCAACCTGATTTAATCTAAGCACTCAGTAATTTGTTTCCTCCAGAACGAGCGGCAGTGCGAGTGCCTGCCGGGGGTACGTGGGTAATGGAGTCCAGTGTCTGGAGAAGGTTGTGCCCCCTGTTGACCGCTGCTTGGAAAGCAATGGAGACTGTGACCCTGTGGCCACCTGCAAGGACCTGCATTACCATGGTAACACATCTAAACTGACTGTTATTATAATGATTATTACCATGATAACACATCTGGACTGACTTTTTTTGCAATTATTTCCATGGTAACACATTTTGACTCACCATTATTACAATGGTTATTACCATGGTAACAGATCTAGACTGACTGTTTTTGCAATGATTATTACCATGGTAACACAGCTGGACTGACTCTTATTACAATGGTTATTACCACGGTAACACACCTGAACTGACTTTTATTACAATGGTTATTACCATGCTAACTCATCTGGACTGACTGTTATTACAATGGTTATTACCATGGTAACACATCTGGACTGACTGTTATTGCAATGATTATTACCATGGTAACACATACTGTATATGCTGCCTTTTATTGCCATAGTAATGCATCCACAATGACTTCTTGTACCAAGGTAACAAATCAGTAAGAGGCTAATTGGGTCCATGATATCCATCTATTAACACCAGAAATGAGTTACCATGGTCACACATCTGAAATGAATCATGCGCTGTAGTGTGATCATGTGATGTATTGTCTCTGCTGAGCAGGAGCCATGTTGACTCTACAGTCCTACTCCAAGTTTCTATGGTGACTGTTGATTTTACAGCAGCTGACCTTTTTATAGCATTCCTTTGTTATGTATAACATTGTGTATCATAGGTTTAGGGTTGTATAGTGTTTTTTCTGCGACTGGTAAACTGATGTGAACAAGCACTCAGCCATGAGCTCTTTAGGGCCATGAGCTCATTAGGGCCATGAGCTCTTTAGGGTCAAGAGCTCGTTAGGGCCATAAGCTCTTTAGGGCCATGAGCTTGTTAGGGCCATGGCTCTTTAGGGTCATGAGCTCTTTAGGGCCATGAGCTCGTTAGGGCCATGAGCTCGTTAGGGCCATGAGCTCGTTAGGGCCATGAACTCTTTAGGGCCATGAGCTCGTTAAGGCCAAGGCTCTTTAGGGTCATGAGCTCTTTAGGGCCATGAGCTTGTTAGGGCCATGAGCTCAATAGGGTCATAAGCTCGTTAGGGCCATGGCTTTTAAGGGTCGGCTCTTTATGGCCATGAGCTCGTTAGGGCCATGAGCTTGTTAGGGCCATGAGCTCTTTAGGGCCATGAGCTCGTTAGGGCCATGGCTCTTTAGGGCCATGGCTCTTTAGGGCCATGAATTCTTGAAGGGAGAGGTCAAGGGACCCCTTTGAAAATGGCCATGCAACAAGCTATCATGTCATGGTACCAATAGATACCTTAGATCGTCTTGTGTCCTATGATACCAATATCATAAGTGATCTTTCTAGCTTTAAAATGGAGCCTCAGAAACAGATAGTGTATGTCAGCCATGGTTGCTGGCAGGCCGAAGTCTGCAAGTTTTAATAAAAAAGTGACATCCAATCAGAGAGTTACCTTTTTTATTTTATTTTTATTAAGTAGATTTTTCAGCCTATCATAAATACATTGCATTTTATTTTCACCTGTAGAGTGTTAGAACAATTATCACCAAAAGACTGGAGTCCCTTTAACAAAGCTTTCCTTGCGCAAGGAGCCAATACACTGCAATGGGCACAGAGATTGACTGAAGAGCTAAGCTCTGCAGTCTTCACTTTATACATTGAAATCCCCCCCTCCTTTCTCCATGGTTACCATGTTACAGCTGCACTATTTCAAAGGTGATTAAAACTCTACCTGACATGTGAAGGGAGTGAAACAGTCAAGATAGGGAAAAGGGGAGAAGTTCAGCCTTGAGTGTCCGACGATAGCTGAGGAGGAATCAGAATCAGAATCAGCTTTATTTGCCTGGTATGAGGACACATACGAGGAATTTTTCTTTGGAGCGTCGTTGCTCACAAACATACAAAAACAACCAAAACAAAAATATACACACTAATACAACCACAATATATACATACTCTAAACAGAAACAATATAGAGGCATGAGTGCAATGAAGAGTTCAATAAAAAATATTTAAATGTGGAGCATAGTGCAAAGGATACTGGGATAAATAGTATTATGTTATTATATTACAATATGAACAGTATGAACTGAAATAGGAAATGAGAATGATGAATAAATAAAAAATAATAAGTGAGATGTGAAAATGGGAATGATGAGTAAATAGTAAACAATAAGTGAGATATGAGAATGATGAATAATACTAAATAAGTGGAACCAGTAAACAGGTGCTGTAGAAACAGTGTTACTGGGTTATTGACCAGAAGTGAACCTGACACTGTGAATCCCAGAAACCTGAAGGATTCCACAGCAGACACAGGGCTGTTGAGTATGGTGATGGGAGAAGGAGTGGGGGGGTCTCTTCCTGAAGTCCACAATCATCTCCACAGTTTTGAGCGTGTTAAGCTCAAGGTTGTTCTGACTGCACCAGAGAGCCAGCTGATCCACCTCCCGTCTGTAGGCCGACTCATCACCGTCTCGGATGAGGCCGATGACCGTTGTGTCGTCAGCGAACTTCAGCGATCTTAACAGATGGGTCTCCTGAGGTGAAGTCATATGTGTAGAGGGAGAAAAGCAGTGGGGAGAGCACACACCCCTGGGGGGCGCCAGTGTTGATAGTCCGTGTGCTGGATGTGATGTTCCCCAGCCTCACCTGCTGACTCCTGTCAGTCAGGAAGTTTGTGATCCACTGACAGGTGGAGGTTGGCACAGTGAGCTGGGAGAGTTTGGTGCTGACGATGTTCGGGATGATAGTGTTGAACGCCGAGCTGAAGTCCACAAACAGGATCCTTGCATAAGCCCCTGGAGAGTCGAGGTGTTGCAGGATTTAATGCAGTCCCAAGTTGACTGCATCGTCCACCAACCTTTTAGCCCTGTAGGCAAACTGCAGGGCGTCCAGCAAGGGGACTGTGATGTTCTTCAGGTGGGCCAACACCAGTCTTTCAAAGGACTTCATGACTACAGATGTCAGGGCGACAGGCCTGTAGTCATTTATCTGAGTGAAGATGGGGGCCAGCTGGTCTGCACAGATTTTTTTAGGCAGGATGGTGACACACTGTCTGGGCCAGGTGCCTTTCTGGTCTTCTGCCTCTGGAAGAGCTGGCGCACATCCACTTCACAGATTGTGAGTGCAGGTGAGGGTTCAGAAGGGGGGAGGTGACAGCGTACAGGTGGGGGAAGGTGACGGACGTAAGTAGGAGTTGGTGAGTTGGTGTGGGGGAGGGGTGTGACTGTGGTCTTTTAAAACCTACAGTAAAAGCTGTTCAGCTCGTCAGCCAGTCGTTGAGGACCAGCAGTGTTGGGGGAGGCCTCTCCAGACTGAACGAGGATCGCTGTTTTTTAAAGCTGTTTTCCAGCTTGTTAGCATAGCTCCTCTTAGCTGCTTTGATCTCTTTGGTCAGTATGTTCCTGGGCTGGTTATACAGGACTCTGTCCCAACTTCTGAAGGCCTCCTCTTTTAACTGACGGAGCTGCCTGAGTCTTGCTGTGAACCAGGGTTTTTGGTTGTTGTATGTGCAGAAGGTTTTAGTCGACACACACATGTCCTCACAAAAGCTGATGTAAGATTACATTACATAATTACAGTGTCAGTTAGTTAGTCCAGATCAGTATGTGACTCTTTTGAAGATGGTTATTATAAGGCAGTAAAATTGAGTGATAATTACATTACATTTTCTAACAAGAGATTAAATTGTTGCAATGAGCTGTCTGAGGGTAAGGTACAGGTAACATTGTTATTGTGATTCAGCCAACACAGCCGGAGTGTTCCACCTGCGCTCTCCAGACGGGAAGTACAAGATGAACTTCAGTCAGGCCGACACTGCCTGCCAGGCCGAGGGCGCTGCGCTGGCTAACTTTAAACAGCTGGGAGATGCACAGCAGGTAAACCTACCTACTGAATGGGTTTCCATAGAGACACAGACCATGTTTACACAAATGGCGGTTTTCCACTGCGTGGTATCTACTCGACTCGCCTCAACTCTACTCGCCTTTTTTGGTTTTCCATTACAAAAAAAAGGACTTTTTTTTAGTACTACCTCAGTCGAGGTTCCAAGTGAGCTGAGGCGATACCAGAAAATGACGTGGAAACCTGCAGACTACTGGTTGGGCAGAGTGTGTGTCCGGAACAACCACGACATTTAAAAAAAATATCTAGCCAGACACCAAAAGATTATCTACTCTCTGCACTATTCTCACTTTTCAACTGTTCAATATTAAGGGCTATTAAGGGCTTTATGTCGTTTCCAATATTGCACACTGTTACTTTTTAAAAAAACAAGACAATATGTAAAAGAAAAGTTTTTATTTAGCTATTCAAGTAGCGCATCAAACCCTCCTGTACATCCCTGTCTTCCTCCTCTGCACCCTGTGATAGTGTCACCACCGGCTCTGCTGTACCAGATGCATCCCAGTCGTTGTCATAAGCCTCTCCATGACTTTCATAAAGATTATACAAAGCACAGCAGGTCAGAGTCGTACATCGAACGCCCACCAGATCGGAAACACAAACAGTACACAGCATACACGTTTTGGTGTGTAATCATGGTTGCTGAAGATCATGTTCTTTATATAGCGTATAGTAAATAGTGACCAGGGCCCCTAACACATGCAAATGTTAGCTAACGTGACCAGGAAACTTAAATTACCCTTTTGTGTCGGCGAACAATAGTCATGTCGACGTCTGAACTCCGTCGGAATTCCCAAACTCACGTTGAAAATTACATCATCATGCGTAGCTATGGTGACCAGCCACGCTGGTTACTCAATCTGCAATGGAAAACGGACGCAGAATGCGTCGAGTCGAGACGAGTCGAGACGAGGCGAGTCAAGCTGTTACCAGCAGTGGAAAAACGCCAAAACAGTATATCTCTAAAAGAAAAATGGTTTGAGATCAATACCATTGTGCAGCTACACTCTCCTAAACAGCTGTGTGAGTGAGTGCAACAGGAACCACCTTTAATTCTTCAATACTTCCCTTTAGTCATTTTTAGCAAATGTTACTAAATGTTTAGCTATTATTGAACCTATTAATACATGAGTATAGATAGATAGATATGTATTGTCCCGTGGGGGAAATTGGCTTTCCACAGTCTGTTACACACACATGGGTAACATACACTGCATAAATATATAGATACATAGAAAAACTATATTAAAAACAGCAACAACAGATCTATACAAGGTCAGCAGTGATATGGCAGAAGGGCCTCCAAAGCGAGTCTTATTTTCAGCAGTGCATGCTGGTACTTTTATCTTATCACTGATCCTGATGTCGTTTTTCTTCTTTGGTCCTAACAGCTGGGGATGCATCTGTGCGTGGCCGGCTGGATGGAGGGGGGGAAGGTGGGATACCCGACCCGCTTCCCCTCAGTCAAGTGTGGAGACAACCACGTAGGCCTGGTTATCTACAAAGAACCTGTGGACCAGAGCAGCAAGTATGACGCCTACTGCTACAGGCTCAAAGGTACTGCAGCAGCACAGTCTGTGGGTTCAGGTAGAGGCAGAGCTGTTGTTCTTATCACTGTTGATTTCAGATCCTGAACAGCCTATGTTGCTTTAATTTGTATTTTAGTCCCTGTGGATTCAGTTTAACGCTCAGTCTCAAACAGGCTTTATATTATTATATTTATATTTATTTATATTTATTATATATTAGTATTGGCTTTATAATCCTGGGATGACACTAACAATTATTTTAATGATTCATTCTGTCACATATTCTTTCTAATGCTTTCATGGTAAGTAATATTGTAATAAATATATATATATATATATATATATATATATATATATATATATATATATATAAAATACAACAAATCTATAGTTATAGTCAGGGACAGAGGGATAAAGTTAAACTTCATCCCTCTTATTTCCATCATGGTTCCAATTGATCAATCTTTGACATTAAGAAAAATGAAAAGAACAATGTGAAGAAGAATTTGAGAAGTTGGAACTACAGAATATTTAGTTTGTTGACTTTATAAACTACTTATTAAATTATGAATCCATGTCAGAATTGTTGTTGACTAAGTTTCTGTCCACTGATCTAATTATTTAAAATATGTTGGCCTCTGTGCTGCAATACAATAAATACATTACAATAGAGCAATAAATGACATGTTTGTTAATGAGTGAGTCTATTGTCAATTACAGTTTATTCCACTGTAGAAGAAATTCTCCAGAATATTAAAGTCTGATGGATTGAGGGTTGAGTTGAGACCCCAAGAAAACTGTGTGTGTGTGTGTGTGTGTGTGTGTGCGCGCAGATGTTTTGTGTGTGTGTCCCGCAAGTTACATTGGAAACGGAGACTTCTGTAACGGCGTCCTGACCAGTGTCCTCGCAAAATATAGCAATGTCTCCATCTTTTACAAGGTGAGTTTGACAGTAAAGAGATAATTCTGGTTATTAAAACTCAAGCTTTTTTTTATACATCACTTTGATATTTTAAACACATTGTTATGAATTTATAATGTCATCTCCAGAACATCAAACAATTCTTATAATTCTGCAATCTTTTTTTGTCAGCAAAGAACAGAGAGGCTCTCGTACGTTTTTGAAAGGCTCTGAGTTGCTTATTAATGTGTTTTTGTTTGAGTTTACAAGATAAAATCTACTGATTTTATATGAAATACAGTGTGTTCATAGCTGGAGCACAGCCCTGTGGTTGCATTAGCCTATCAGCTATTTAATTTCACCATCAGTGGTTCATTCATCAACTGTTCGGCTACCAGCTGACCAATAACATCCAATCATATTCGTGCAGATGTACAGCAGTGTCTTAATACATTGACACTTAATATTACTCTACTCTTACCAACACTACCTCTACATTTTGTATTCTTAAAGAATAGAGCTTTTTCGGGTGGGGGATGTGATAATGAGACAGCGCTGATTAAATATTGAGCAGACTTTGATTTTTCCTGTATTGGAAACGCATGGGTATAAAGTCTCCTTAAAGGTACGCACATTTTCTTGTCTAGTTCTTTTTTAATTAATCCCAATTCATGGTCAGAAAGATGTTTTGTTCGCAAGCCCTTTTTTGTGTGTATGCAAGGCCTATCCCCTGGACTCCCAATTTACAAGATTACCTGACCGGACCAGGTCCACAAACCCTTATCCACCTCTGTGGTCTATCTTTGATGCAGTTGTGTTCTGTGGACCTCAATCAAAAATTCATCTAAATGCATAATTCAATTTCATGTATTTGTCTGGTATTACAGTTTTAGGATTTTCTAAATATAAGCATGCAACACAGAATTTTTGGGTGAATTTGAACTTGTCATTGTAAATCTAAACAATCTGTGCCCTCTCTCTCTCTGTAGTTTTTGTTGGACTATAGCGGCCGGTCATCAGAAGGCAAACAGCTTGTTGAATTTATGTCTCACAGGAAGTCTGAGGTCACGCTGTTTGTTCCTCACAACGCCGGCTTTGCCCCAAACCAGGTGATGTACCCTTCAATAATTACTGTTGGAAACATCTAAAAGTAAAAAGAGGCCCGAGGTATGAGCCCTGAGGAACTTCACACATTTGTTGGATCCGTCATAAGCAACAGCAGTAACAATAGAAAGTACTTTATTTTACTTACCTAAAAATGTGGCATAGATAATTAATGTATTTAATAATACATATAGTATATTTCACATGTAGCTAATACATATATTAGCCTAACAGTTACAGTAGGTGTTTGAAATTTAAAGGTCCCATGGCATTTTATGTTTTTTTTCAACATTGATATGAGTTCCCCCAGCCTGTCTCTGGTCCCCCAGTGGCTAGAAATGGTGATGGGTGCCTTTGAGAAAATGAAAGCTCAGATGGGCTTTTCTGGAATCTTCCCCATGGCACATACTAAGGAATGCTCATTGTGGGTCTGGCTCTAGTGGCTGTAATTCTGCACCAAGGCTGAATTTTGGGAAAGCGACTTTTTTATTAGTATTAGGGGACCACTAAGGTTTATATAAAAGAGACTTCAGATATCGTATTAGGGGACCACTGAGGCCTATACAAAAGAGACTTCAGATACAGTATTATGGGACCACTAAAGTCTATAAAAAAGAGACTTCAGATACAGTATTATGGGACCAATAAAGTCTATACAAAAGAGACTTCAGATACAATATTATGGGACGACTAAGGTCTATACAAAAGAGACTTCAGATACAGTATTAGGGGACCACTGAGGCCTATATAAAAGAGACTTCAGATTAGGGGACCACTGAGGCCTATATAAAAGAGACTTCAGATACAGTATTATGGGACCACTAAAGTCTATAAAAAAGAGACTTCAGATACAGTATTAGGGGACCACTAAGGTCTATACAAAAGAGACTTCAGATACAGTATTAGGGGACTACTGAGGCCTACATAAAAGAGACTTCAGATACAGTATTAGGGGACCACTAAGGTCTATGTAAAAGAGACTTCAGATACAGTATTAGGGGACCACTAAGGTCTATATAAAAGAGACTTCAGATACAGTATTAGGGGACCACTAAGGTCTATATAAAAGAGACTTCAGATACAGTATTAGGGGACCACTGAGGCCTATATAAAAGAGACTTCAGATACAGTATTATGGGACCAGTGAGGCCTATAAAAGCATCCAAAAAGCACCATGTCATCGGACCTTTAAGCTAAAAAACAAAGAACGTGTTTTTTTGTTCAAGATGCTAGAATCTTTGAGAAATAGACACAAACACACATCTTAACCTTTACTTAATAGTTCCTAATTAAGTTTGTAACCTTTGGAAGTGAATTAGTTAACAAACTGTTAATGAAGTGTGTGTGTGTGTGTGTGTGTGTGTGTGTGTGTGTGTGTGTGTGTGTGTGTGTGTGTGTGTGTGTGTGTGTGTGTGTGTGTGTGTGTGTGTGCGCGTGCATGTGTGCGTGCATGCGTGTGTAGACTCTGTCTGATAGAGATCTTGAATATCACATCTCAACCAATCACAGTAGACGACCATTCAAGGATCTAAGACACCAGGAAGTCATCAAGTCCAGGCTTGGGTTCAACCTGACTGTTACCCACGGCAACAATGAGGTCAGAAACCCACACATACACACACTACTCCGGTCCATGAAAAAACAACGATAAAAGTAAATGATCAAAGATGTTTATAAACATTAATTTCTTATTTTAATGGTATCTCCTCAGAGCTCTACGCTGGTGAACCAGCTGCTCCTGTTGGAGTGGGACATTCCTGCGGTAAACGGGATCATCCACGTCATTGAGGCCCCACTGACAGCGCCCCCTGCACCGGTGAGTGATAGTTTAACCCAGAGCTGTTGACAATTACGCCACCTTCTTCTTTTTATTCTTAATAATCATGTCAACTGCTTATAGCTAATGCAGTGTATATTTTTTTAATGCTGCAGATTCACCAAAATGAGGGAATAACTAATACTGGGCTCAAGGTGTAGCTCACAGATAACCGAATGAATCTCCCGAAGCATGATGGGAGCTACGGTGCCAAAACTTAAAATCACAAAGGCTGGAATTTCCTTTTTAAAAACACAAAGGCTATATAGATTATAAATTAAAGTAAATTGAATTTAAACTTTTTCCATGACCCAAGGTGCTGACTATGACATTTAAATTCAATTCAATTTAATTCAATTCAATTTTTCAATTCAATTTTATTTATAGTATCAATTCATAACAAGCATTATCTCGAGACACTTTACAGATAGAGCAGGTCTAGACCACACTCCAGAAATTACAAGGACCCAGCAGTTCTAGTAGTTCCCTCCAGAGCAAGCAACAGTGCGACAGTGGCGAGGAAAAACTTCCTTTTAGGCAGAAACCTCGGACAGACCCAGGCTCTTGGTGTCTGACGATCGGTTGGGGTTACAATGAAGAGTGGCAATAACAGTCACAAAAAATAGTAGTTTGTAGTGGGTCATGGCATAGCAAGGCACTGTGCGGCGTTACAAGGCACAGCAGGACGTAGCAGGGCACAGCAGGGCATAGCAGGATGTAGCAGGGCATCGCAGGACGTGACAGCTGCAACCATGATTTTGGGGCCTCTGCTGATCCAAGGAAACATGCTGGGGGAAAAAGAACATAAGGACTCCGGGGAATGACTCCCCGGAGCTAGGTTAGTAACAAGCATTTCTGGGACATGGATGCACATAAATGGAAAGATAGAAAGATAGAGGAGAGAAGAACTCGGTGTGTCAAAGGAAGTCCCCCAGCAGTCTAAAACTATAGCAGCATAACTAAGAGAGACAGGTTAAAGAGAGGAGCCTGGCCAGGCCAAAACTCTCCCCAACCAGAGAGAGAAAGAGAGCCATCCCTCTGTCTAGAGGAGGTGGATGAGAGAGAGAGAAAGAGAGAGAGAAATATCCATCCCTCTGTCTAGAGGAGGTGGATGAGAGAGAGAGAGAGAGAGAGAGATCCATCCCTCTGTCTAGAGGAGGTGGGATGAGAGAGAGAGAGAGAGAGATCCATCCCTGTCTAGAGGAGGTGGATGAGAGAGAGAGAGAGAGAGAGAGAGAGAGAGAGAGATATCCATCCCTGTCTAGAGGAAGTGGATGAGAGAGAGAGAGAGAGAGATCCAACCCTCTGTCTAGAGGAGGTGGATGAGAGAGAGAAAGAGATCCATCCCTCTGTCTAGAGGAGGTGGATATGAGAGAGAGAGAGAGAGAAATAATTAAATTTTATATAGTGCTTAATCACAACCACAGTTATATCTTTGCCTATAGCAGCGTAACTAAGGGATGGTTCAGGATTCTCCTGAGCTAGCCCTAACTATAAGCTTTATCAAAGAGGAAAGTCTTAAGTCTACTCTTAAATGTGGAGACGGTGTCTGCCTCCTGAACCCAAACTGGAACCTGGTTCCACAGGAGAGGAGCCTGATAGCTGAACGCTCTGGCCCCCATTCTACTTTTAGAGACTCTAGGAACCACAAGTAATCCTGCATTCTGGGAGCGTAGTGCTCTTGTAGGGTTGTAAGGTACTATGAGTTCTTTAAGATAAGATGGTGCCTGACCATGAAGAGCTTTGTAGGTGAGAAGAAGGATTTTAAATTCTATTCTGGATTTTACAGGAAGCCAATGCAGAGAAGCTAAAACAGGAGAGATGTGATCTCTTTTCCTGGTTCCTGTCAGAACACGTGCTGCAGCATTCTGGATCAGCTGAAGAGTCTTTATGGACTTTTTTGAGCAGCCTGATAATAGAGAATTGCAGTAATCCAGCCTAGAAGTAACAAATGCATGGACTAATTTTTCTGCATCATTTTTAGACAGGATATTCCTGATTTTTGCAATATTACGTAGGTGAAAAAAGGCGGTCCTTGAAATTTGCTTTATGTGAGAATTAAAGGACATGTCCTGATCAAAGATAGCACCAAGATTCCTCACAGGGGTGCTGGAGGCCATCCAGAGTAACTATCTCTTTGGATAATGCGTCACGGAGGTGCTTGGGCCCCAGAACAATAACTTCAGTTT
The DNA here is from genome assembly GCA_026937815.1 of Etheostoma perlongum. Classification (NCBI taxonomy): domain Eukaryota; kingdom Metazoa; phylum Chordata; class Actinopteri; order Perciformes; family Percidae; genus Etheostoma; species Etheostoma perlongum. The sequence goes on from CM049374.1 coordinate 18,649,456, forward strand.
TATCTGAGTTTAACATTAGAAAATTACAGGTCATCCAGGTTTTAATATCCTGAAGGCACATTTGAAGTTTAGCTAACTGATTAGTTTCTTCCGGCTTGATTGATAGATATAATTGAGTATCATCTGCATAACAATGAAAGTTTATGGAGTGTTTCCTGATAATATTGCCTAAAGGAAGCATATATAGAGTGAACAGGATTGGACCGAGCACAGATCCTTGTGGGACTCCATAACTAACTTTGGCGTGCACTGAGATCGATCTGATAAATAAGACTTAAACCAGCTTAGAGCAGTTCCTTTAATGCCGATAAAATGTTCCAATCTCTGTAATAAGATATGATCAATGGTATAAAATGCAGCACTAAGATCTAATAACACCAGTACAGAGATAAGTCCTTTGTCTGATGCAATTAGGAGGTCATTAGTAATTTTCACAAGTGCTGTTTCTGTGCTATGATTAATTAATTAATGACTTAAGTGCAACTCGAGTCCGAGCCTCAGACTCAAGTCCCCATCTCTGCAGTACACTGAAGTAATGTTAAGCTGGATCAATATTTAAATGTATCAATAAATAAGGTCTCTGTTGTATTGCTGTGTTACAAAGTGGCATTTAATTAATCACAAAATAATGCGGTGTGGCAAAAAGAAGCAGTATTATGGTTATGAGTATTTCTTTCTGGGACGTATGTATCAACCCGTTGACTATTTTCTGTTTTCCGTTACAAGTAACTAGAGGGTGAAAGGTTATATGACGCCACTGACGGAAATGTTAACGTCAACAACGGAAATGTTAACATCAGGAAAACCTGTTAACTTGGTTGCTGATGTAAATTTCTCCCCAATTTCGGATCACAATGCTTCCGGAACATTACCAGTAGGGTTGTTTTTGGTTGAGAAGCCTTTATTGGTGATTTGTAATGGTAGAAAGTGTTGCTATAGACCTCAATAGTTTGGTTGTGGAAGTAAAAATCCCATTAATTTTCTCCATACTGATATCGATAATCAGCCATAATGTTTAAACTATCCAAGGTAGATTGACAACGAGCTCCGAGGTTGTGAAAGAAAAGTTAGAAGCTAGAAGTCCATGTGAAATCAACCATGTATTAAGAAAAACATGTTTTATAAGTGATCTTATGGAGAAATACTACACTACCCACGTACCAAAGCCTAACAGCGACATCTCTGATTGGTGGAACTCGCTGTTTCCACACAAGAGCAAGCTTCTACCATTGAAGGCTATGATAGTGTATGACACAGTCTTGTACCTTTGCTTTCTTTGTCGTTTTCAAAATGTTATTTTGCGCCAAATCTAATGTTTTATGGTCACGATTCATCTCAGGGCTGGTTGGCTTAGTTCCAGGCTCAAAACTCTTTATGTAAACATTTTCTGAAACGTCAATGGAGTTATTGAACGGGGAAAACACTTCCGGAACCAGGGCTGTTAACTGTTGAGCGCTATGCTCGTTATAGTCAGTCTACGAATGCAATCTGGCATTTACCACTGTTCCCTCTCCGGTCTGCAGCGCTTCCTAGATAGAATGTTCTGTCTGTCGTTGCTAGGCAACAGCTACAGCTGTGGGCAGGGAGCAGATGGCTGTGTTTAGTTTCTTTGCACAGTTTTCAGGAAATGAAGATTCAATCAGCTGTGTCATGATTCAACATCACAACTTTGATCAATATTTATGATTTGGGACACAAGAAGATGATGAAGACTATTTTATTCCCCAAAATGACTTAATGTTCATTTCTCATCCTCGTCCCCCCCCCCCACGTACTGATTGTGGAGGGAGTGAGTTTAACAAATTTAGATGTGAATGTTCTTTAGGTTTTGAACCTAAACCGAAAAGTTGTAATCTGTTTTTTAGTTGACTACATAAATTGCAAATTGGTAAAATTACTTGCGATCTCTCATTTTTTACATAAAAAAAACAGAAAGTACAAAATGTTAGGTTTCAAAATTGGGAAAAACTAAGCAGTATTCTCTGAAGGCACTGAGCCAAAGACCGAGCCAGAGCCACGGGCCGCTGCTCAGCTCTATTTTTTTTAGTTTGCTATCAGTAGTACTAGTTGAGTGTCACACAAACCACACTGATGCTCTCTAACATTGTTGTTATATAGTCAAGGTTGTGTTAAGGATGACTCTAGTGGCATTGAACCATGATTTCAGGCGGCCCAAAAAAATCCTGGACTCAGAAATGGTGAACAAGTTTACCTCCACAATTAAGTACTTCACAGTGTTTTCTTGTTTTCAATAAGTCTTTTCTAACATGTATAATGTGTTGAGAGAGAAATCACAAATTTTGCTTTAGCCAGACTTTATATAATTCAATTACAGGTAGGCTACAGATCAAGAATAATCATTTCCATGTTAGTTTTTGCATTTTTAATTCATTCTTTGGGTTACAAGGGGTAAATTAAGTTTTTTAGTTATTTTTTGGTAAGTTTTTTGAACATGTGTTTTCTTTGACATCATTGAAACCAAAGTTATAGTATAAAATGGTTGTTTCACTGTGAAATCAGTAAAGACATTTAAAGGATAATTCCGGCGCAAAATGAAGGTACAGACTCAAACGTTTTTTGGGATGTGTTTTCATGTTAATTGAATGTGACCAGTTTTAGCGTATACCTAGCCTGACGTTGTCATGCGCAGATTCTAGTCAGATATAAGACTGATTCTGATACTGCTCCATTGGAAAAAAAATTCCTCTGCACTCATTGGATAGACCTACAACCAATCAGACCAAACTCAACTGTCAACAGAATTTAAACAAGGGGGTAAGCCTCTCCTCTCTAAGCGGAGCTCCCATGGCGCCATTTTAATGCTACGAAGCAGTCACCCACCGTTAACATTCCATTAAACGCCATTCATTTTTACATCACTTTGACAGCGAATAACTTTACATCTGAAGTGTTTAAAGACTCTATTTGTCCATTGTTTATTTCTAAAGAAACACGACAATGTATAAAAGGCTCCATTACCTTTTATCTCATATTATGGCTCCTTAGCAGATGTTTTTGTAAAAATAGGTCAACGATTGTCATAACCATGCGACTTACCGTTGCATAGTCAACAAATTACTGTCAGGAGAAGCTCGCAGACATTTAGGACTTACATCAGCTGTTTAGGTTTAATTACTAATGTAAACTAGCATGTTAGTTAGCAGTAATTAGCCTGTGCCTATGTTATCTCCTAACATATACCTACGCTCTCCGTCTCTGCTGATTGGGAATGATTGAGATTTCTCTTGCACAGCTACCAGAAGACTTACAACTTTCAGACAGGTTGCCGACGTCACATCTACTTCATCTAGCTAAGTTGGAGGCTGTCCAGTAACACTCAGTCATCACCGGAAAAGTGCTTCTAATATCATTCACTGGTCTCCGTCCAGAGCAACGGGACCTGTTGGTCCATTTCTTTAACTGTCTATGAACTCAACACCAATGAGACAAGACGAGACGGTATATATATCGTTTCCTTAGCAACCACTCTTTGCACTTCGGTCCTAACTTCCAACTTTTGGACTTGTATGAGGCTGGATATATCATGTTCCATGTAAATATGAATGTGGATAACGTTAGTGATAGTGAGATGCTTGCTACAGTTGCATGCCTAGAGATGAATCGGCAAAAACACGTTTTAGTTCTCTGATTCATGGTTCTAACGCTGCTGGGCACTCCCTCTCTTCAGTCTCTCTCTATCTCTCTCTCCACCATATAACGTTACCGTGCTTTCAGGCGGTCGTTCAGGCTCAGTCTAAAACTCTGCCATTTCTTACAGCTGTTTGTAATATAAACATAAAATGGATTATTGATCATTTTATTTGTATAGTTTGTAGCTGACTTTACCAGCTGCCTTCTCCGTTGAAACAGGAGACGTCTCTTACGTTCTAAAACCAGCCTGTGCCCTTGAACAGCTGAGTCGCAGCAACGCCATTGGTTGGCTTATGTTGAGCTGAGCCCAGCCGGTTGAGGATTTTAAAATGAATGTGCTGTTGATATCTTCTATAACAGACGCGATGGCGATGGATCCTTAGAATAAATTCTCTCTTTGGTGACGTGGTTGTTTCCGTTCCTTGTCCCTCATCAGCCCTGCCCTGATTGGTCCGAACAGCTCTTGTTTGAGCATAATTACTCCACAACAGATCAAGTCCAGACCAAACTTTCCAACCTTGAATGTTGTGGCCGGGGCTACGTTTGGCTGGCATCCAGGCTCGCACATTGTAACACGCCGTGCTTGAGCTATGTTACTGGTTACTGGTTACATGGCTTTCGTCGTTCGGCTGGTCATGACTGTTTTCCCTAGTTGGCGCCTGCCTGTACACCAAACGGTACTGTCTTTATGAACTCTTCGAAATCTTTCTAATAAACTGTCTATACACTTACAAAGTTCTCCTCATTATGCTACCGTGGAAGTGAGGAAGTGAGGTTTAGGACCCCCTCGAAAAACGAGATGTCACATCTCAAGGGATTATTCCTAATAATAAAGAATTTCAACTGAGGTGCTATTTTGAGCTTGGTTAGTGGTATAGAAATAGAATCAGAATCAGAATAAGAAATACTTTATTGATCCCCGAAGGGAAATTATGTGTTACAGTTGCATAAAGTATGTAAATATCAGAGTAGAAATATAAATAAAGAAATATAAGGAGTGTGGATATGCACGGTATTTACATAGTTAAAGGAAGTTTAGGATACAGTATTTACATAATTAAGGAGTTGTAATGGTGAACAGTAATAATAAATAAATAGTAGCAGCAGAGTATTGCACAAATTATGAATAAATAATAAAAAATTCTTTTTACAAATAATTTCCTTATCAAGAATAGACAGAGACCACTGAATTTATATAAAAGTTCATTTTTACATGGGAATACAAGGAGACAGTTTCTACACTACAGAATAGAACAGAAATGCCTAACTGGAAGCTCTCAACATCTGCTTATTTATACAAAGTGGATGTTAATACAAAGTCATAACAACGTGGATGTTGTCAGTTTATCTCATTGGGTCTGGGAATCTCCTCAGCCGGCTCTGCCCCCAGAAACATCCTGGGCCTTTCACAAGGACAAATAATGGCTCCATGGGTATCTTGAGTGATCAGTATAACATGGTATTCTTATGCAAACAGTTTTAATAATAAAGAGAAAATGTTTTGTATCATAATTTAACAGTAACGTTTGCGGTAAAACTGGTCCCATTCGATTAGCATGAATACATACCACTTGGTACTCATGTGTTCATTTTGTGCCGGAATTGTCCTTTAATCCAGTTTGTCGTTCAAACTCTGCTTCAAAGTTGTAAAGCTCTTGATGGTTACAGTGGTGGTTACATGGTCACTTGAGAGACAAATGTATTTATTTAAAGCCACAATTTGATTAATTTAAGGAAACAAATTATTTAAAAATGGTTAACACATGGCACATTGTTGAGCTTTTTGGTATTAAATAAATCTACAGTCTGTGGAAAGATGAGAATAAAGGAGTAAACTGCAGATTGAAACAAACGGTCCACATGATTCCCAAATGCAGAGATATTTATTTTTATTTTGAGCACATTCCCGAGTGAGAGTAGAGACAACATGGAGCCTTGAGATTTAGCCAGAACCAGGCCTGAAATCTGCTGTTTTATGGTCTCCTCATTTGAGTGTTGGAGGTTAGGGCACATCTACACAAGGTCACCGATTTCTCAACAACATTGAGAAACCACCAACAGTTGACTGAACAGCCTTCAGCCAGGCAAAAACAACTCAATGTCAAAATATACTCCCAGCATCACAAAAACACCAGCTCAGTATCAAGAGTCTCACTTCTCAATTTCATTATATGTTTACATTAAATCTCACCAGAAAGATGAAATAAAATGTAAACCTAGGATGAGAAAAAAAAAATTAAACTTTTCCCTGCTCCCCCAAAAAGAAGTCTTGTCAGCTTAACTTCCCTGACAACTCGGTCTCCAAATTTGCTCTGCTCATCATTAGAAAGCTTAAAGTCTCATGATTCCATCAAGCCCACACACAAAGCATAAGGTGACTTACAGTGGTTATAATCATCGTATGAAGTAAAGAAACACAGAAAGATTCTGCACCGTTTCTGTCTAAAGTCGAGCGTGCATCCCTACCTGTTTCCTCGTGTCTTCATCCACAGCGGTGAAAGATCGTCATAAACTTTTTTTTCCTACTTCGCCAGTTCAAAGAATAAGTACATCCAATCCTTTTAATCCAAAACGAGCTGGTCCCCTCACAATCTTGTAGATTCTGGCCGAGTTTCCTCGTAAACAAAGCTGAACAGTCCATCATTTTTGGATTTTGATCGCTCTTTGCTTCTCCCCTGAAGCTTCCACATAGTATCTTTCTACACAGCCGAATAGCCTGGATCCTAAGGAATTGAGTGACAGCTTTTTTCAGCCAATCCGTCAACGGTAATTTGAGTTATGACAAATGGGAGCAAATGAACTCGCAGGGTTTACAGAGGCGGGACTTGGGAAAGACTGACAGTATTTCCTACCAGTTAGAAGTAAAGGTTATGAAACCGGCATCCCTGTGTAGCCAATAAGAAGACGAGTTGATTGATACCAAACATGACAAGAAAATGTTAACCCTGTGATGGTTCCAGCTGTGTCAAAGCAAAAATATGGCCTTCTCATGGCATTTCACCATTTCATCAAATTATAATAACTTATTTCTATAAATTTATGCATGTAGTTATTTCAGGTATATGTGTGAGTGATGTGGATGTGTTTTTTAATTTGAGAAGTTTTGTATTTTGCACTTTTTGGGCATTTTTTCTGAAAGGAAATAAGAAAAATGCACAGACATATCTGTAGAAATAAATTCATATAAAATCCATTTTATAAGTAATTTTTCTGGATTTTTTCTGTTTTAAGTTGAGACATGTGGCTAGGGTACTATTTTTGTATGTAGCCCATGTAATATGCTTACAGTAGTGTTTTTTAATCATTTTACAGTTGACTTGGACGGAAATAGAAATTCTCTATTCTTACCTCTTTATCTCTGTGTCAGTAAGGCCTAGTGTCAAACTGACACTAGAAACAAAAAATGTAGAGTGTTAACTTCCCAATTACCTCAGGTTCATCCCAGAGGACCAAAGTATGTGGAAACTGCATCACTTTTTTTGGGGTACAAATTTAGGCGAGAAAAGCATGGATTTTCAAGTGTTTTTAAACAGGGCCCATTAATGTTACGCTGGGTGACAGAACTCAAATGCAAGGCACAATAATGAAACTGGTTTATTCAAGTGAGGGGAGAAGGGAAGTGGGAAGGCAGACGCCTGGGACAGGGAAGAAGCAACTAGAAGATGGGGAGTCTCGTTGGTGAGGACACTTGGGGAAGCCGGGACCCAGGAGCCGAGGAGGAGACGCTGGAGCTGGGAGCGGAGACGGAGGCAGAAGCAGGGTGGCGTGGGGGGGGGGGGAGAAGCCAGCTGACCGGAGATGGAAAAGGGAGTGGAGGTGATAACTGCGAGGAGAAACAACAAGGGAAAGTCAGCGTACAACACAGGAGTGCGGAAAACCCGGGAGCTAAAGAATGCTGTCTGTGGTTTTCACCAGGGTGACTGAAGCCAACAATCAAGTGAAGAGGGTTGGTAGAGCTGGGGTTGAAATACAGATCTTGATTGTAGATGGGAGGCAGATGGAAGGCAGGTGTGAGCGGTGGGAGAAGTGGGATGAGTGATTGTGGGATGATTACCAGGTGTGTGCGATCAGCTGGCAGCAGCAGGCAGTGGAGGGAAAAAGGAAACAGCAGAGACAACCAGGGCAGAGCCAACAGAAAACTAACAGTGGAAAAACCCAGATAGAAATACAGTGAGGAAAATAAGTATTTGAACACCCTGCCATTTTGCAAGTTCTCCCACTTAGAAATCATGGAGGGGTCTGGAATTGTCATCGTAGGTGCATGTCCACTGTGAGAGACATAATAAATAAAAAAAATCCAGAAATCACAATGTATGATTTTTTTAACTATTTATTTGTATGATACAGCTGCAAATAAGTATTTGAACACCTGTCTATCAGCTACAATTCTGACCCTCAAAGACCTGTTAGTCTGCCTTCAAAATGTCCACCTCCACTCCATTTATTATCCAAAATTAGATGTACCTGTTTGAGGTTCTTAGCTCCATAAAGACACCTGTCCACCCCATACAATCAGTAAGAATCCAACTACTAACATGGCCAAGACCAAAGAGCTAGACACTAGAGACAAAATTGTACACCTCCACAAGGCTGGAAAGGGCTACGGGGATATTGCCAAGCAGCTTGGTGAAAAAAGGTCCACTGTTGGAGCAATCATTAGAAAATGGAAGAAGCTAAACATGACTGTCAATCTCCCTCGGGCTGGGGCTCCTACACGGGAGGAGCTGGTCAATGACCTGAAAAGAGCTGGGACCACCGTTTCCAAGGTTACTTGTAATACACTAAATGTAAATGTGCTGTATTTATATAACACTTTTCTAGTCTTAAGTCTTAACTATTCCCCACATTCATACACTGTGGCCAAGGCAGCCGTACAAGGTGCCACCTGCTCATCAGATAAACATTCACACTCCAACTCAGGGTTCAGTGTCTTGCCCAAGGACACTTCAACATGGGACTGCAGGGCCAGGGATCGAACCACCTCTACCGCTGAGCCACAGCTGCCCCGATAAACTAAGACGTCATGGTTTGAAATCATGCATGGCATGGAAGGTTTTAAACCAGCACATGTCAATGATCCAGAGGAGTCATGGGAGAAAGTCATGTGGTCAGATGAGACCAAAATAGAACTTTTTGGTCATAATTCCACTAACCGTGTTTGGAGGAAGAAGAATGATGAGTACCATCTCAAGAACACCATCCCTACTGTGAAGCATAGGGGTGGTAGCATCATGCTTTGGGGGTGTTTTTCTGCACATGGGACAGGGCGACTGCACTGTATTAAGGAGAGGATGACCGGGGCCATGTATTGCGAGATTTTGGGCAACAAAAATGGGAAAAAAACCTTCCCTCAGTTAGAGCATTGAAGATGGGTCGAGGCTGGGTCTTCCAACATGACAATGACCCGAAGCACACAGCCAGGATAACCATGGAGTGGCTCTGTAAGAAGCATATCAAGGTTCTGGCGTGGCCTAGCCAGTCTCCAGACCTAAACCCAATAGAGAATCTTTGGAGGGAGCTCAAACTCCGTGTTTCTCAGCGACAGCCCAGAAACCTGACTGATCTAGAGAAGATCTGTGTGGAGGAGTGGGCCAAAATCCCTTCTGCAGTGTGTGCAAACCTGGTGAAAAACTACAGGAAACGTTTGACCTCTGGAATTGCAAACAAAGGCTACTGTACCAAATATTAACATTGATTTTCTCAGGTGTTCAAATATTTGCAGCTGTATCATACAAATAAATAGTTAAAAATGCATAAATATAAATAAAAATTTTTTTTTAGATTATGTCTCTCACAGTGGACATGCACCTACGATGACAATTTCAGACCCCTCCATAATTTCTAAGTGGGAGAACTTGCAAAATAGCAGGGTGTTCAAATACTTATTTTCCTCACTGTAAGTACAAAACAAAAATCTCACGGCCAGCCGTACCCCAACCATCCCAATTATGCTAAGTTTCAGGTTCATATTTGTATTTTGTATAGAACATGTTAAAATACTTTAATGTAAAAAAAAAAAAAACTCTGTTTGAGACGCTCTGTTAGAGCGCCTGTCTCTTTACACTGCTTCCCAAAACAGTCAGTTCTGATTGGTCAGCGTTTCCAGGTCTTTGCATCTGTGCTTTGCACTCGCTGTCTCAATCTGTATCATCTGTTGCAACCAGGGATGACTGTAATGAAGAATAGCAACTCTTTCCAGGAGGATTTTCCAGTTCTGCTGTTTCTCCGTCATGTTGGAAAGGTGTTGACGGGGTTAAAAGGTGCTTTAAATTAATATAAACTAACGCATTCCCCGTTGAAAATGGGCCTGTTTGGAACGGGCGCTTACTAGGAGTCCAAACCACTTCATATCCAACTCGACTATATAGCCTACTACTGACATAAAGTGTAGGCTACTCCTACGTCAGAAGACATTACACTGTATTTACCTGCATATTCATAATGTAATCACAAAATATCACAATGACAATGTGGAGTAATCAGACATTAGCCTCATGGACTCAGGGCAGTGCGCTACCCACTTGACCCGTTATTAGAGCTAATCAGCACCTATCTGTTTTAATCATCCACCAGAACCGGACTGTGAGAGGAGAGAGAGAGAGAAAGAGAGAGAACGCACGGGGTGTTTTCTCGTGTTGGATTGTTAACGAATATCATTACCATTTCAGCAGCTGTGTTCATTTCCACACAGGTCTAGTGGCTAGAAGGTTAACAGGGAAGTAAGAGATTTGATCCGAGGGGGTATTTTGGCGACTTAATTAACCCACAATGAGTCTGATGAAAACTGATGTATCTGCCCAGTTCATCTCTGAGATTTTCTCGCCTTGCACAGCGCTCTGGTTGAATAATCTCAGAGATTAGGCTACATTATGTCCTGCCAGCTCACAGCAATTTAATACAATAGCAGGAAAAGAGTCCCCCCGCTGTTCTAAAGCGTTGTGCATGTGGCGTCTGCTGATGTGCAGGTTACCTTGCCCCCAAAGAACGGACACACATATGTACAGATACGTCTCGCTTTATAAGATAAATAACCTGCCTATAAGTGGCATCATACTCTTTCTGCACTTGTTGTCTGGTTGTGCTTTGCATGTGTGGGATTCTGAAACATCCTGAAATTTGGGAATTGTTGTCTGTTTATTCAAAGTCAAGGTCAGTCCAAAGTCGGTCCATTTTGTGAGGTGTATGTCACATTTTAGCTGCCAAAGCTCCACTGCTCTCTGTCTCTGGTCCTCAGGGTGAGAGGGGAGTGACCAGCAGCTAGAGCGGCAAAAGCCAATGGCCCTCATTTATAGAAGGTGCGTACAACCTAAAACAGGCGTAGGACATTATATGGGACATAGGATTACACATAGGAACGTAAGCTGCGTCTGGTCTGAACTCGTGCACGCAAGTTTTCGAGTCAGTGTGGTCTTGCAGTGCAGCATATAATTAGTTTAACAAGTGAAGGGGAAGTCATCAGTTGATCACTTATCGGCGATGGCAGATCTGGCTCTTTTAGAAGACCTCTATGAGCCGAACAGCAGTGCACGTACACACACGGGCCACGTGGAACGCTCTATTGGGTTGATTAATGGCAGATGGCTCTGTCTTGCATCAGCAGGGGCGGCCCTAGGCTACTATACACGCCAAAAAAAAGTCTGTAACATTGTTTTAGCCTGTGGGGTTCTGCACAACATCGAGCAGGAAAACAGGGAACCATAGATGTAGTGGTTCTTTGAAATGCTGGAAGTTAAGTTGACACATCTATTTGAGTTGTTACTACTACTGTTGTATTAACAAAAGATGCTGCTTTTTCTGGCCACGTTTACTATTATAAGGTGAGAAGCCAGATCTGGAGAAGTCTTTAACAAAAGATTTATTCAAACCCTTTGTCTCCCACTGTGAGAAAGGTCAGTTCTGGATCTGGACTATCTGTGGCACTCTCCCCCATGTGCGCTAGTTGTCCAGTGGAATTTAAAAACAAAACGGGGTTGTTATCACTACATAGGCCTACGTTTTAAAATGAACTAAAAAATGTCAAAGTACAGTATATAAGAGAAAATGTCATTAAAAAACGCATTAGTATTACGTTATTTATTATTTAGCACTAGGAACTAGGAACTTAGAGCTACAGCACAAAGACAGAGGAAGGAAACGGACATCCGGCCCAAATAAGGGACATCCAACGGCACCTGTCACAAAGCGATCTTTCTACTCTCTACGGAATGTCTCTCTCTCTCTCTTTTTCTCTCTCTCTTTCTGTCTTGCTCTCTTTCTCTCTCGCTGCGTGCATGCGTCAGAATCTCTCCCTTGTGCCTGTTCGCATCTCGCTGTAGAAACAGCTGAAAAGTCAAGACAGCCAAAATCACCATAAACCTGTGTGTTTTATTTTGAATGTGTTTTATTTTGTAAAGTACCCGGATGCACTGTGGCTTTTCTGTATGTGGTTACCCACCTGACTTGACCATGGGCTCGACACATTCGCTCGCGGCCTGCGAAAGAAGTAGAGGAGACGCTGCACTGATCGCTGCAGCGCGCCGGCCGGTGTAACATGGGTGTCAAAATGAAAATAGCTCCTATTTGCAGCGCTTCAGCTTTTAGAATGCTACTGGTTCCATGGCAACTAGTTTTACCTACTTATTTGTGTGAAGTGTTGGTGGCCATTCTTTTTCTCCATATCCTGCTAACAGGTTCTTCTTCCTATGATGACAAACCGAGCCAATTATCAGCAGGTTCAGTCCTGTTTGTCTTCTTATTGGCTCCTTAACATTAATTATTCATTTTAATTGGTTGACTTTTCATCTTCCTCTTGGCTGTGGAAATAAAACTGAGTCATGTATCCATGGCAACAGAAAAAAGTCATATAGTATGCCATAAAAATGTCATAGTGTAAAACATCATTAAGAAAGTCATAAAAACCTGGAACAGTAATGTCTCTCTGGCGACAGCACAACAAAGTGTGTCGCTTTTGCCTTTGTAATTAGAGCTGGACACTAAGTGTGTTTTTGTTGTGTGTGTGTGTGTGTGTGTGTGTGTGTGTGTGTGTGTGTGTGTGTGTGTGAGCAGACATTCAGTGTTGAGGATTAAAGGTTTAATGTGACACCCTCATATATGTAGTAATTATTGTATGTGTTTGTCATAATCTGTCTGTCATCTCCAGATCTCCCATCATGCTTCCCGAGGCCACGCCCACTCAAGCGGCACAGTGTCGGCCATCTTGGTGTCGGTGTTGCTGGCGTTTGTGTTGGCTGCACTCGGCTACTATGTCTTTAAGAACAAGAATGACGCCTTCCGCTTCCACTACTTCAGGGTGAGACGCACACACACACACACACGCACACACATAGCAGGTTAAAACTGTACTAAATAGGGTGAATGTGTTGTTACTTACGTGACGCATTTTTAATTTTAAATAATTAAACAATTTTAGTTGTTGGCTGTTCCGGTTAGGTGAACAATGCTGTAGGCAGTAAACCGGGAGAGCTCTGTCACCAATCACTTCCTAAACAGAATCAGAATCAACACCCAGCTCGACATGGTCGGAAACAGAGGTAAAAAACTTGTGTATAGGAACAAGGACCATCGCAAAGACAGGCAAGATGGCAACCTAGCTTCTGAGCTGCTAGCCGACGATAACCCAGCTCAGAATGACGGCAATACTTCAGTGGCTGTGCCCGGCATAAAAGCACTACTCGCCAGCATGGAAGAGTGCATTATCACTAACAACACAAATTACTTCCACCAATGCAGCCATTGCCAGACATGACCAGACAATTCAAGCAATTGAAACGTTGATGAACAACTTGCTACGCTGGAATCTAGCAGCCTTGTCAAAGAAAACAAGCAACTAAAGCTGAAGTCCGAGGACCTCAAGAACAGATCCAGGAGGTGTAACATCCAGGAGGTGTAACATTTGACAAGGAGGTAGGATGAGGGCATTCATCCTACCTCTTTAATCAAATCCTGCCTTCGGGCCGGATGCCTTTCCCAGAGCCTTGACCGTGGACAGAGCACACAAAGTGGCTATCCAGAGGAGACAGGGTGGCACACCTCGCACCTTCATAGCCTGTACACAGCAGAGGATAATGCAACTTGCACAAGAAAAATCACCATTGTCGTACAGAGGCTCTGAGATCCACATCTATGCCAACTACAGCGCTGAAGTAGCCAAAAGGAGAACCGCCTTCACATCTGTCAAAGTACATCTGAGGGCTACGGGCTATTGCTTCAGCCTGCTTTTCCCTGCCAAGCTCCGGGTGATTGTGGATGGGACCTAGGGTTGGGCAATATATCGATGTTATATCGATATCGCGATATGAGACTAGATATTGTCTTAGATGTATTGTAATATCGTAATTACAGGCTGCATTACAGTAAAGTGATGTCATTTCCAAGACTGTTCTAGCTGTTCTCTAATTTCTGGAGAACAGATTTATTGTCAACCATGTAGTATTATCGCAATATCGACATCGAGGTATTTGGTCAAGAATATTGTGATATTGGATTTTCTCTATATCGCCCAGCCCTAATGGAACCGTACACAAATTCAACTCCCCTGCTAAAGCCGCTGTTTTTTTGGAAAACAGCCAGCCTACAGAGTGAGGCCACGATCTAACATTACATTTACCCGTGTTATATAGAACCGCCCGGTGAGGCTGGTTAACTTGTCATAGTTCTACAGATAGTTTCACTAAGATTGTTGTTACTGTTAAGCCTTGTTTATGTTTAATTCATATAGGCTATAAGTAAACATACCATATGAAGGTTTTATGTGTAAACACAGTTGGGTGGCTACTACTATACAGTATGTCTGGTTGTATTTAACCAACTGTGCTTATCCCAGTAGTGCAACCGTCTTTGAAATCTTGTATTTAATCTAGCTTTTATAATTGCTTGCAAGAATTATTGTTTATTTACTTCATGTGGAACGAATACTTGCTCGAGCAGACACTAATTAGGGGTTTGTTTTCTTTATCTCGCAACCTAGATAAAATGGAGGCAAAGCTCGCCAAGTATGATGTTTTCAGATTTCTTTTTATCAATACTGTATGTGTATGTGGGTATGTATGCATGCATGTGCATATATATATATAAAAAGACTGCTTCAAGAATCTATCTTGCAAAGTAGCTTGAACAGTATCAGGGGAAGGTACAGTGGCATAAAGAATTGTATCATCAACATATAGAGTGTATATATATATATATATATAAATGAATGAATGAGTGAATTTCCAGCTGCCTGAGACTTGTTGTTCATGTATATTGAGAAACGTGTAGGGCCATGTATGGAGCCTTGGGGGACACCCCTGCTGACCGAGAGAGAATGGGAGAAAAGGTTTTCAAATCTTCCACGTTGCACCCGTTGAGAGAGATAATTGGAAAACATAACCAGTGAGTGATCAGTGACACCAATGCTGCTAAGTCTGTGAATGAGTGTATTGTGGTCCACAGAGTCAAAAGCTTTGGCAAGGTCAATAAATATAGCAGCGCAGTGTTGTTTGGTATCTAATGCGGATGTAATCTCATTGAGTACCTTTTTGGTAGCTGTAACACAACCATGGACAGATCAAAAGCCAGACTGTGCCCCGTAGATGATACCATTCACATTAAAGCGCCCATGTTATGCTTATTTTAAGGTTCTTAATTGTATTTTGAGGTTGTACCAGAATAGGTTTACATGGGTTCCTTTTCAAAAAACACCATGTTGTTGTACTGCACATTGCTGCAGATCCTGTTTTCACCCTGTGTGTTTAAGTCTCTGTTTTAGCTTAAGTCTCTGTTTAAGTGAGACATCTCACTTGTTTTAGTTACAGAGGGAGACATCTCACTTCTTTACTATCTTTGTTGGAAGTTGCACATGCACAGTAGCTAGGTAATGATAACATCAGCTAGCTACTGTTTTTCCACCTTTGGCCAGTCCAAGGCAGGATTAGCTGGGAGACGTCTTCTAGAAGACGAAGTGGCCTTTGTGGAATACCTGCAGAACAGGGACATGGAAGTAGTTCTTTTGGAAATTATGGTGAACTAGTGTGTGTTGTGTCTGTGTTTTGCCATTGAGAACGAGCTAGCATGCTACGGTTAGCCACCTCATCTTGGCTAGTGACGTAGAAAACCATTGAGAATTTGAACAGCTCACCCGGAGACTGAAGGCAGAGGACATTCAGAAACCGTATCTCACTCAAATCAGCATGGATAGTTTTTTTTTCCAAGTTTGTGTAAGCACCAGAGACACAAAATAACACCCCAAATCCCAGAAAAACTGATTTTTTTCATAATATGGGCACGTTAAGATGTTAAGATGTTTAAGATGGTTAGTGGTTTATTGACAAGTTTTTCCCGAATCTTAGACATACTGTACAATGCAAGATGGAAATAGGATCAATCCCAAGAGGTGATTAGTGACGCAATATAATATTGTTCTTGGAGAACTTTTCGCCAACCCGGTAATTTTGGTCAATTTCTATGCCCCTAACTGTGATGACAGTCTTTTTTTTTTTTTGAAAAAATATTTTTGGCAGTACCCAAATTGGACAGTGGGTTACATATAGCGTTTTTCTATTACATGATACCTACTCAACTTGCCTCGCCTCTACTCGCCTTTTTTGGTTTTCCATTACGAAAAAAAGGCCCTGGTACCTACTATCAGGTACTTTTTTTAGTACTACCTCAGTCAAGGTTCTAAGCGAGCAGAGGAGATTCCAAAAGGTGACGTGAAAACCTGCAGACTACTGATTTGTGGGAGAGAACAGGCATCCTCCCTGTGATCCTAAGACAGGCTTCAATCTCCCATTGCTATGTACATCATACCAGCCCATTTCTTTGCTAAATTTAAACTTAAAAGTGTTGTCTAAGGTACTAGCCAAACACCCGGAGAGTGTTATTCCAAATATTATCTTGCCTGACCAAACAAGCTTTATTCAGGGCCAACACTAACTCAAATCTAAGGAAATTATACAATGGTGTCCATTTGGCCCGGCTGAAGTGCCCTGAAGTAGTTGTTTCACTTGATGTGAAGAAAGCCTTTAACTGAGTTGAGGTGAAGTATTCATTGTGCACCCTCCAAATATTTGGCTTTAAAGATGAGTTCATTGCTTGGATCAAATCAACCCCCCCCCCCCGCCTCTGTGGGGATTTTAGAGGCATTTGTCATTCTTGACAATAATTTAAGGTCTCTCTCAATGTTTGTTATGTTATGTTTCTGAGCCAGCTCAATCACTCCCCTGCATTTTTAATATTTTAAGCCAACTTGGCAGCATTTCAGGATATAAGCTAAATTTGCAAAAGAACAAGCTTTTTCTTCTGAACCATGAAGCAATAGCCCTTCCCTCCAGCATTTTCCAGTCGACCTTCTCAAAAGATTTCACTGTGCTCCTGCATCTGTGTAAACAGGATATGAATCACTGGGCTTCTTTACCATTGTCCTTGGTGGGGCGTGTCAATTGGATTAAAATGATTGTATTGCCAACGTATCTATATCTTTTTTTTGTTTTTTTACAACATCCCAGTCCTCATTAAAACATCTTTTTTAAACACATGATGGAATTATCATACCTTTCATATTGGGGAACAAACCCAGTCGAATTGGCAAAACTCAGCTTCAAAGGTCGAAACACTCAGAAGGCCTGGCTTTGACTAACTTCCTTTTTTAATGCTGGTCATGCAACATTCAGAAACTACTCCACTGGTGTGAAGATAAACCAATCGCTGAAAAGGCTGACTGGGTGCATGCCGACACTATCTGGGTTCAGTGGTCTGTGCAACTCTGCCCCTTTTTAGTGAAAACTTGAGTTCAAACATCATAGTTAACCACTCAATACGCATATGGGCTCAATTTAGGAAACACTTTGGGCTGCAAGGAACCTTTATCCCATCCCTTATGAAGTCTAATCCCATTTCCCCGCTCCTGCATGGACCCTGAATTCTTGTCATGGTTCAACAAAGGGATTAGAGCAATTCATAATTCATACATAGAAGGTACATTTTTTTATAGAAGATACACGTTTTCCCAGTTATCTGAACTTCATGACTTGCCTATGAACCATTTTTCCATTATTTGCAAGTCAGGAGCTTTGGAAAGAAGCCTGGGACTCTGATCTTGGAGTAGTTTTAACAGACTCCATTTTGGACCTGATACACACTTCTTCCACATCCAATAAAACTGGCTTAATACAGTTGAAGTGCATTAGGCCCACTTCACTAATGCCAGGCTGGCAAGGATCTACCCAACCCATGATCCACATAGCCAGCCAGAGGCCAGCCAGCAGACCTAATGCATATGCTTTTGTTGTGCCCAAGTCTTAATTCACTCTGGTATTTTTCATTCTTTCAGTGAAATGTTTAAAACCCAAGTAGACCCCGACCCAGTTTGTGCCGTCTTTGGCGTAACACCAGGAAAATCTCAATCTCAGCTACCAGATAAGGCAGTTAATCTGTTTGAAGTCAAAGCAAAATGCTGCTGTGGATTATCATGCTGCAACATGAGCTGATGGTCGTAGATGAATGGATCTCAGGATCTCGTCACAGTATCTCTGTGCATTCAAAATGCCATCAATTAAATGTACTTGTGTTCGTTGTCCATAACATCTACTGTCCATACCATAACCCCACCGCCACCATGGCCCACTCGATCCACAACGTTGGCATCAGCAAACTGCTCACCCACACAACACCATACACGCTGTCTGCCTTCTGCCTTGTACAGTTAAAAACGGATTAATCCGTGAAGAAAACACCTCTCCAAGGTGCCAGATGCCATTGAATGTGAGCATTTGCCCACTCAAGTCGGTTACAACGATAAACTGGAGTCAGGTCGAGACCCCAATGAGGACGACGAGCGTGCAGATGAGCTTCCCTGAGACGGTTTCTGACAGTTTGTGTAGACATTCTTTGGTTATGCAAACCGATTGTTGCAGCAGCTGTCCGGGTGGCTGGTCTCAGACGATCTTGGAGGTGAAGATGCTGGATGTGGAGGTCCTGGGCTGGTGTGGTTACATGTGGTCTGCTGTTGTGAGGCCAGTTGGCTGTACTGCTAAATTCTCTGAAACACCTTTGGAGATGGTTTATAGTAGAGAAATGAACATTCAATTCACGGGCAACAGCTCTGGTGGACATTCCTGCAGTCAGCATGCCAATTGCACGCTCCCTCAAAACCTGCAACATCTGTGGCATTGTGCTGTGTGATAAAACTGCACATTTTAGACTGGCCTTTTATGGTGGCAAGCCTGAGGCACACCTGTGCAATAATCATGCTGTTTAATCATCATATTGATATTCCACACCTGTGAGGTGGATGGATTATCTCGGCAAAGGAGAAGTGCTCACTAACACAGATTTAGACAGATTTGTGAACAATATTCGAGAGAAATAAGCCTTGTGTGTACGTAGAAAAAGGTCTTAGATCTTTGAGTTCTGCTCATGACAAAATGGGGGCCAAAACAGAAGTGTTGCTTTATAATTTTGTTCAGTTTATATTGTGTTAATTTATTTTACTTATTGATTGTTTATAATCATTTGTACAATGATTTTGTGTGTGGAAAGACAGTATTGTACCTTTTGTAACCCTGTGGGTGAAAAGGTAGGTGGGTATTTGGTATAAACCTTGTTCAAAATCAATAAAACATTTTTGTTTTAAATAATAAAAATGCTAGCTGTTGAAAATGAATGTAAACAAATGCAATGTGCCATGACCTTCGAGGTTAATGTAAGAAATCCGTCTAATGGACAGAACGTATACAGCAACAACCACCTGCTGATAGTGACATTGGCAGTGCATACACCTAGTGTAGTAAATATTCATAATAGGCTGAATTTGAGAATTAAATATTTATGATAACAAATGAAATTCAAATAGTATTATAGAGAAAGATTATAAACTGTAGTATAGGGCAGACTAAGAAGCTGTTTACATGCACTGTACATGACCAAAAGAATCGGTGTTTTCCAGTAGAAAACCAGTAGCGGAAATCAGGTTTCTCTAATCCCTGCTTCACTCACCAGCCAGAAAACAATGGTACTCTAATCATTTACTAGCCAATTGGCTACTGCACGAAAGTATTAATTTCTAACCCTGTTTACAAAAAGAATTGGACATCAAAGGGGCTAAGTCAGCTAAACAAAGGTAAAAGAATAAATAGTCCTAAATATATATGAAAATATATTTTTTCAAATATTTTTAAAACAAAAGAAAAAACGAACATGGACTTCGAACCAAGTGTATCACCTGTACATTCAAATCTCTTAAAACCAATTTGCGACCAAAGCAGTGTTAATGGATACTGATTACTTGCAGATACAGTGAGGAAAATAAGTATTTGAACACCCTGCTATTTTGCATGTTCTCCCACTTAGAAATCATGGAGGGGTCAGAAATTGTCATTGTAGGTGCATGTCCACTGTGAAAGACATAATCTAAAAAAACAAAATCCAGAAATCACAATGTATGATTTTTTAACTATTTATTTGTATGATACAGCTGCAAATAACTATTTGAACACCTGTCTATCAGCTACAATTCTGACCCTCAAAGACCTGTTAGTCTGTCCACCTCCACTCCATTTATTATCCTAAATTTTCCGACCTGTTTGAGGTCGTTAGCTGCATAAAGACACCTGTCCACCCCATACAATCAATAAGAATCCAACTACTAACATGGCCAAGACCAAAGAGCTGTCCAAAGACCCTAGAGACTAAATTGTACACCTCCACAAGGCTGGAAAGGGCTACGGGGGAATTGCCAAGCAGCTTGGTGAAAAAAGGTCCACTGTTGGAGCAATCATTAGAAAATGGAAGAAGCTAAACATGACTGTCAATCTCCCTCGGACTGTGGCTCCATGCAAGATCTCACCTCGTGGGGTCTCAATGATCCTAAGAAAGGTGATAAATCAGCCCAGAACTACACGGGAGGAGCTGGTCAATGACCTGAAAAGAGCTGGGACCACCGTTTCCAAGGTTACTGTTGGTAATACACTAAGACGTCATGGTTTGAAATGCATGGCACAGAAGGTTCCCCTGCTTAAACCAGCAATGTCAAGGCCCGTCTTAAGTTTGCCAATGACCATTTGGATGATCCAGAGGAGTCATGGGAGAAAGTCATGTGGTCAGATGAGACCAAAATAGAACTTTTTGGTCATAATTCCACTAACTGTGTTTGGAGGAAGAAGAATGATGAGTACCATCCCAAGAACACCATCCCTACTGTGAAGCATGGGGGTGGTAGCATCATGCTTGCGGTGTTTTTCTGCACATGGGACAGGGCGACTGCACTGTATTAAGGAGAGGATGACCGGGGCCATGTATTGCGAGATTTTGGGGAATAACCTCCTTCCCTCAGTTAGAGCATTGAAGATGGGTCGAGGCTGGGTCTTCCAACATGACAATGACCCGAAGCACACAGCCAGGATAACCAAGGAGTGGCTCTGTAAGAAGCATATCAAGGTTCTGGCGTGGCCTAGCCAGTCTCCAGACCTAAACCCAATAGAGAATCTTTGGAGGGAGCTCAAACTCCGTGTTTCTCAGCAACAGCCCAGAAACCTGACTGTTCTAGAGAAGATCTGTGTGGGAGGAGTGGGCCAAAATCCCTTCTGCAGTGTGTGCAAACCTGGTGAAAAACTACAGGAAACGTTTGACCTCTGGAATTGCAAACAAAGGCTACTGTACCAAATATTAACATTGATTTTCTCAGGTGTTCAAATACTTATTTTATAATACTTAGAGCTGTATCATACAAATAAATAGTTAAAAATCATACATTGTGATTTCTGGATTTTCTTTTTAGATTATGTCTCTCACCTACGATGACAATTTCTGACCCCTCCATGATTTCTAAGTGGGAGAACTTGCAAAATAGCAGGGTGTTCAAATACTTATTTTCCTCACTGTATGTGCATGATGTTTCATTCAGTTATCCTACATTACAAATATCATTCAGAAATATTCTGCAAAGGGTTTTGTTTCCTTTATGACAGAATGAGGATGAGGACGGTGCGGCAGGCGGCAGAACGAAGCCCACGCTGGTCTCTATCCCCAACCCTCTGTACAGCGGCTCCAGAGCCTTCAGCGAGCCGTTTGGGGTGAGTTGACCAATCAGAGACTGACCAGCAGACACATCAGCAGGAGAGTCTGAGCTGCTCACTGTTTCATAAACTAAACCACTGAGAATCCAGTATGTTATGTGTATACAGTACAGATGTCTTCAATCAATCAATGAACTGCAGTTTAATGTGACAACAAACAGGTTTAGAGTTAACTTCTGTCAGATGAAAGTAAACCAGTACATATACTCCAGGTCTGTAGGTGCTGAAGTACGCTGCTAATTATTACAAAGTGCTTTGCATAAACTAAATATAGACTAGCAAACAGATGTCTAATATAATATGGATTATTTTAAAATCAATCCTGTTGAGGTGCCCTCTAGCTTACCCAGTAAGAGCGTGCACCCCATGTAGTCTGCGTCCTGCAGCGGCCCGGGTTTGAGTCCGACCTGCAGCCCTTTGCTGCGTGTCATCCCCCCATCTCTCTCCCTGTTTCAAGTCTATCCACTGTCACTTCATAATAAAGAGAAAAGCTCCCCCCCAAAAAATCAATCTGTTAATCTTTTATCTTTTAGTGTGACTTCCATAGAACTAGCAATAATAATATGTCATAATGATTCTTCACGGTTGATACTATGAGACAGGATTTTACAACTCTGGGAACTTATTACTGCGGAAAATATTTTATCTTTTGTCACAATGATTGCGAGGTATACCATAAAAAAAAAATGTTTACGTTACAAAGGCCATAACCTCTCTATGAACTTATAAACACCCAAGGGAAAGAGAATCTCAAAGAACAGACAACTTTCTGTTCTCCTGAATTCCTCTTTAATTTACGATCCTTAAACAATCTGGGAACGGCCATTAACGTTCACTTTCCAACCAAAAGTATCCCATCACATCTTGGTGCGGTTGGTTTCTGGTTTGACCATTTTCTCTCTTTCCTACAGGATGCCAATCAGGGGTTTGAGCCAGCAGAACCTGAAGAACCTCCAAAGATTCTGGAATTGGACCAGTAGAACCATTAAAACTGGAGCTGTTTTAACGTGGTTCAGCTTTTTCTCAGCTCATCTGTATCCACATAAGAAATAAAATATATCTGTTTACTTAACCCAGATTTTCTTTCTTTTTTTAAATCAACAAGGGATCAAATGATTCTGTGTGATGTGAATGTGTTTCTGGTGGTTCGGACCAATGGTGCACTGATATCTGGCTCTTTAGTGAATACATGTCTCAGACTTTGTCTGTCTGCTGTTTGATGCTGGGCAGGTAGAGTACAGTTAGCTTCTGTTAGCTTGGGAGCTGCAGCAACCAGGTGAAGAGTGTGTTATTAATTCAAAGCCCAAGCCTGATAGATCATCTTCTCTGTGCCAAAGAGATAGATTCTTTGTCTGTTCAAGAAAAAAAAATCTTAACATAGTAAGACAAATTTGAAAAAATGATTGTACGTTATGTTGAAAAAAGTCAGTGTAGTATGTCTTAAAGTCATGAAAAGCATAGTATAGTATGTCGGAAAAAAAAGTCACAAAAACATCAAGTATAGTATGACAAAATCGTCATAGTATGTTGGAAAAAGTCAAAACATCATGGTATGATATGTGGCAGAATCATGAAAAAGTCAATGAATAGTATGTCGAAAATGTCATAGTATAGCATGTTGAAAGAAATTGTGTAGTGTGTCAGCTCAGAGACCTAAGGTAACCCTGGAGAAGCTGCAGAGATCCACAGAAGAGACTGGGATATCTGTACCTCGGACAACAATAAGCCTTACGCTCCATATAGTTAGGCATTATGGCAGAGTGGCCAGAAGAAAGCCATTACTTTCAGCAAAAAACAAAAAGGCACGTTTTGAGTTTGCAAAAAGGCGTGTGGGAGACTCCCAGAATGTATGGAGGAAGGTGCTCTGACCAATAGAAAATCTGTGGTCAGACTTAAAGATTGCTGTTCACAAGCGCAAACCATCTAACTTGAAGGAGGGGGAGCAGTTTTGCAAGGAGGAATGGGCAAAAATCCCAATGGTAAGATGTGGCAAATTCATAGAGACCTATCCAAAGTGACTTGGAGCTGTGATTGCCACAAAAGGTGGCTCTACAAAGTATTGACTTTAGGGGGGTGAATAGTTATGCACAGTGACCTTTTCTGTTATTTTGTCCTATTTGTTAAATAAATAAAATCTTTAAAGTTGTGGGCATGTTCTGTAAATTAAATAATGCAAATCCTCAAATTCATGTTAATTCCAGGTTGTGAGGCAACAAAACACAAAAAATGCCTAGATGAATATTTTTGCAAGGCACTGTAGTATGTAAAAGAAGTCCCAAAAACGTCATAGTATATTATTTTGAAAAATGTTATGGTAGAGTATGTCTAAAAAAGCAAAGGAATTCATAATTTACTATGTCTAAAAGTAGCTGTAGTCACTGTGTGTCATTGATGATTTTTAGTATGTCAGAAAATCATGAAGACATCATAGATTATAATTTTTGAAAAGTCAAGAAATGTCATAGTATATTATTTGAAAAAGTCACAGAATATATTATGTCATAGTATATTATTAGAAAAAAAGTCATAAAATGTAATAATATAGTATGTCGAAAAGTCACAAAAACATCATAGTATATGATTTCTAAAAGGTCATTGTATAGTAAGTCGAAAAGTGTCGCAAGTTAAATAAATCATTAAAAAGCTGTAGTACAGCATGTCCTGTACCATGTTTTAACCTGTAACCTGTCTCTCTTAGTTATGCTGGTATAGTTCTAGACTGCCGGGGGATTTCCTTACTTCCTTTGACACACTGAGCTGCTGTCTCCTGTCCCTCTCCATTTGTGTGCAGCCCATCCCAGAAATGCTTGTTACTATCTAACCCTGGGGGGTTTACTCCCCGGAGTCCTTATGTTTTCTTTTTGCCCAGCATGTTTCCTTGGATTAGGACGGTAACAAGATCTTGATTGCAGCTGTCGCCGTGGTCCTGCTGCACCCCCGGCTACACCCTGCTACACCCTGCTACGCTCTGCAGTGCCCTGCTGCGTCCTGCTGCATCCCTCTACGTCCACCTATGCCCTAATGTGCCATGCTACTCCCTGTAATGCCCTGCAGTGTCCTGCTATGACATGAACTACTATGACTACCATTTGTAGTCACTGTTCCATTATCTTTAGTGTGCCTGTTATTGTGCGTCCCTCCCCCAACCGGCACCGTCAGACACCGCCTACAAAGAACCTGGGTCTGGCAATAGTTTTTAGTGCCACTGTCGCACTAAATCTTTGCTCTTTAGGGAATCACTAGAATTGTTGGGGCTTTGTCAATTATAGTGTGTTCTAGACCTACTCTATCTGTAAAGTGTCTTGAGATAACTTCTGTTATGATTGGATATTATAAATGAAATTGAATTGAATGTCAAAAAATGTCAGAAAAACATATTAGTACAGTATGTCGAAAAATCATAAAAAGTCATAGTATAGGATGTTGAAAAAAATCATATAAAAGTCATAGTATAGGATGTCGAAAAAAATCATACAAAAGTCATAGCATAGGACATCGAAAAAGGCATAGTATGGCATGTCAAAAAAGTCACACAAAAAAAGTCATGGTATAGTATGTCAAAAAAACTAACTAAAATCGAAAATGGAATTAAAAAAGGCATAGTATGGGCGCCTGGGTAGCTCGCCTGGTAGAGAACACGCCCATAGGCAGAGGCATGTCAAAAAAGTCATAATTTAGTAGTCCAAAAAACTAAAAAATGTCATATTATAGTGTGTAAAAAGAAGTATTGATTTTGTCATAGTATATTATTTCAAAAAGAGTAATAGTATAGTATGTTGAAAATGTCATTTAAAATTCGATTTCTATTTTATTTATAGTATCAATTCATAACAAGAGTTATCTCGAGACACTTTACAGATGGTAGGTCTAGACCACACTCTATAATTTAAGGACCCAACAGTTCTAGTAGTTTCCTCCAGAACAAGCAACAGTGCGACAGTGGCGAGGAAAAACGTCCTTTTAGGAAGAAACCTCGGTCAGACCCAGGCTCTTGGTAGGCGGTGTCTGACGACCGGTTGGGGTTGAAATGAAGAGTGGCTATAACAGTCACAAAAATAGTAGTTTGTAGTAGTTCTTTGTAGTAGTTCATGGTATAGCAGGGCACTGTGCGGCATTACAAGGCACAGCAGGACGTAGCAGGGCACAGCACAGCGTAGCAGGATGTAGCAGGATATCGCAGGACGTGTAGCAGGACCACAGCGACAGCTGTAACCATGATTTTGGAGCCTCCCTGATCCAAGGAAACATGCTGGGGGGAAAAATAACATAAGGACTCCGGGGAATGACTCCCCAGAGCTAGGTTAGTAACAAGCATTTCTGGGACATGGATGCACACAAATAGAAAGCTAGAGGAGCTCAGTGTGTCAAAGGAAGTCCCCCCGGGAGTCTACAACTATCACAGCATAACTAAGAGAGACAGGGTAAAGAGTCGGGTCGGGCTGTACTGCCCTCCCTCTAGTTTTATTATATTAATGATTATATGGTAAATGAATCTGCTGCGACTCCTCACTCCCTAACTATAAGCTTTATCAAAGAGGAGAGTTTGAAGTTTACTCTTAAATGTGGTGACGGTGTCTGCCTCCTGAACCCAGACCGGAAGCTGGTTCCACAGGAGAGGAGCCTGATGGCTGAAGGCTCTGGCTCCCATTCTACTTTTAGAGACTCTAGGAACCACAAGTAACCCTGCAGTCTGGGAGCGCAGTGCTCTAGTGGGACAATAAGGCACTAAGAGCTCTTCAAGATAAGATGGTGCTTGACCATTTAGAGCTTTGTAGGTTAGGAGAAGGATTTTAAATTCAGTCCTGGATTTTACAGGAAGCCAATGCAGAGAAGCAAATACTGGAGAAATATGATCTCTTTTCTTAGTTCTTGTCAGAACACACGCTGCAGCATTCTGGATCAGCTGGAGAGTCTCAAGGAACTT
Source organism: Etheostoma perlongum (assembly GCA_026937815.1). Lineage (NCBI taxonomy): Eukaryota > Metazoa > Chordata > Actinopteri > Perciformes > Percidae > Etheostoma > Etheostoma perlongum. Next base: position 18,676,081 of record CM049374.1, read on the forward strand.
ATTTGAGCATCCTGATAATAAAGAATTACAGTAGTCCAGCCTGGAAGTAACAAATGCATGGACTAGTTTTTCAGCCTCGTTTTGAGACAGGATGTTGCTAATTTTGACAATGTTACAAAGATGAAAAAGGCTGTTCTTGAGGTTTGTTTTAGATGGGCGTTAAAGGATATATCCTGAACAAAAATAACTCCTAGATTTCTGACTATAGTGCGGGAGGCCAGGGCAATACCATCCTGAGTAGCTATATCCCTAGATAATGAAGTTTGGAGGTGTTTAGGGCCAGGCACAATAACTTCAGTTTTGCCTGAGTTTAACATCAAAAAATTGTAGGTCATCAATGATTTTATATCATTTATGCATGCTTTAAGTTTAGCTAACTGACTGATTTTGTCTGGCTTGATTGATAGATATAACTGGGTGTCATCATCCGGATAACAATGAAAGTTGGCAGTCAATATGGCATTCCAATTATGTTCTTAAAGGAGAATCTAGCTCTGTGTTTTTTTTTTAATTTGGAGTGCTGTCCGTAGCGAGGAAAATAAAACCAATCGGCTACACCGTGTTATCCTCCTGCTATAGTTAACACCCAACAGGCTTAAACAGGGCTAGTTTTAAATGTGTTTTTAGCCTCTAAACATGTTCAAAATGTCATTACAAGTGCCTACAAATGTACAGTGATTCCTTCCGAGGGAACACAGTGAATCTGACTGCTATGGATGTGAATGAAATGCATGAAAGTTGTGCTAAAAAACTTTAAACTTTAAAACTTGCCCCCTGTTGGGTGCTAACTCTAGCAGGAGGATAACACGGTGTAGACCGCACCAATTGGTTTCATAATTCACCGGGGGAGCCGTCCTGTCCGAGTGGAACAATCCCTGCAGGCTACGCTCGCGATTCCTGGGAGAATTGGCAAGCGGTCTGCCTGGACGTTCTCACTGTGGAAGACGTTGAAGATATTTGGATAATTGGAATTCTGTTGGTGGGGCTCCTGATCATCGGAGTTGGGGTCTCCCTGACCTATCAGAAAATTGGTAAGACAGCCGCCAGCAAATTTACCCACAAGCTCTCTGAGGAACTTAAAGAGTGCCTACATGGAGTGATGGGCGGCTGTGGCTCGGTGGTAGAGCGGTTGCCTGCCAATTGGAAGGTTGGTGGTTCAATCCCTGGCCCTGCAGTCCCATGTCGAAGTGTCCTTGGGCAAGACACTGAACCCCGAGTTGCCCTGTTGTGAATGTGTGTGAGTGTTTATCTGCTGAGCAGGTGGCACCTTGTACGGCAACCTCGGCCACAGTGTATGAATGTGTGTGAATGTATCCTGTATGATGTAAAAGCGCTTTGAGTAGTCGTTAAGACCAGAGATGGGAAGTAACGAAGTACAAATACTTCGTTACTGTACTCAAGTAGATTTTTCAGATATTTTTCTTTACTTTACTATTTATTTTTGTGGCGACTTTTTACTTCTACTCCTTACATTTTTACACAAATATCGGTACTTTCTACTCCTTACATTTTACAAAATTGGCTCGTTACTTTAGTTTTGTACGAGGTTGTTATGTCGGAAAATAGCGCGGACACGGAGAAAAAAGTGAGAGAAAAGAAAAAGAGAGCTGTCCGGAGGATAATCAGCTGAGATTGTGTGTGTGCGTCTTTGAGAACTGTAAGTCATATAACTCATGTTGTCAGTTCACTTAAGCCTGTTATTGGTCTGTAGTTCTTGCACATTTAAAGTAAGCTAGCTAGTGGTGTTGGTGTGTTCTTCACCTGTTCACCAACTTCAGCTACTGTAATTCAATTGACAAGTGGATGAAAACTTAGCTAGAGATAAGTTGTCTCCGTCTGTTTTAACAGACACACCTGGGGCGAAGTTGGAAACCACATTTCACTGGAGTTATCGTTATTATTATTTACGTCATCAATAACATATTCAATCTAAATAGATAGGAATATGTCTACTGTACGTTGCATTTGACAAGCAGCAAGACATTCCCATCAGAGATGTTCAGAGAGAGATGTTTGAGACAGTAGGCATCAAGAATGCCTCCTGGCCAATGTGGTGGGGAACTTCTTAATTAATTTCTGTTTAGTAATTCATATTTTAAACCTTTATTTTCTTTCCAGAAGCCATATTTGAGCACACACACATACATGTAGATTCATTTAAGGGGGAAGATTAAAAATAGAAACTGGATCTGTGAATTCTCACAAAATCACAACTGAATTCATATCTTGCTACTCTGTCAGCATCTTATTAACCTGGAGTCCCAGTTTCTGTAATAATAATCATAAATGTTATGTTTTAGGCCTCTTGGCAGACATCCATTTAAAATGTAGCCATTGCCATATAAAGACCGTGTTCTCCATGTCTACTGAAGTTTCTCAGCTTGCAACAGTAACATTTGTGTGGTCCAGGTAGCTTTGCATAAAAAATGGTTGTCATTCTAAGGCTACTTTTACTTTTATACTTTAAGTAAATTTCCAAGCTTGTACTTTGTTACTTTTACTTGAGTAAAGAAGTTTAATCAGTACTTCCACTTTTACCAGAGTATTTTTTAACACAAGTATCTGTACTTCTACTTAAGTACGGAAAGTGAGTACTTTTGCCATCTCTGGTTAAGACTAAAAAAGCGCTATATAAATACAGCACATTTACATTGAGAGGATGAAGGTTTTACATCTGAGGGAGAAACAGATTTAAAGCAGGGTAGTGACTCTGATTGGCCCTTGCCATTTGTGTAATGATTTTGATTGGTTTAGCAGGAAGGTGAACGCATCCACCAGCTGATTTAAGTTAGGTAGAGCATTGATTAAGAGTGAGGTCTTTATGATAGAATTTACACTGAGCTATATTTCATCAGGAGAGACTAGTTGGAGATATGGACATGATGAAAAACATTAAAGGTAACATTGAATTGATTTAGTTTGATAATTGTCCAAAATGCTTTAAACGTCAAAACAATTTTGTCAAAATGCTTTAAACATTTTGTCAGGGGTGGGGAAAACCTGAAATTTGAATTTTGAGACATGTCTCGTTATATTTTGCTCAAAAATTAAATTAAAATTCTCTCGTCTCCTCGTCCGTCCGCTCCCATCCGTCTTTGTTGACACCCACAAACAGAGCAGAAATACTGGGCAGAAACTAACTAAAACTTTTTTGTTTTGTGGTGGCTTGCGACCATAAAACAACCTAAAACTTAATCGCAATTCATTATTTATTTGGCAAATAATGTTTCCATCAGCGTTTATCGCATAAGCCGTATATCAATGAGGATAAAATCTGATATGAGACCGTGTTTAATTTGAGTCCATATTCATGAAATTCAATCAAATTTTACTGTTTCCATAAGGCATTTTTCTTTTGATATCACATAATTTGGATAAAAACATATGGATGGAAGCATAGCTACTGTGACATCCAGGGAACGGGAACACAGGCAGACAGAAAACCAAAACACACGGCAGGCATTACAAAATGAAGAATTAAAACAAAACACATATGCACACCAGACTGTCCCCGAAAGGAAGTCACGGCAGGCGAGGACGTCCAGTTACTCCAATGTTAGGATTTGCGGTTTTATCATTGTACACTGAATATCTTTGTTTTAAACTGTTGGTCAAACAGCAAATGTTTGCTGGAAACACAGGAAGACTAAATGTGTGTTCAGACAGAATGTGAATCAGGTTTTACAGGTGGCATCCAAAGTCTAAGAAAAGATATATACACTCAAGTATTAGACAAATTAGAATATAACCTCATGGTGATGCTACATGAAAGGTTACAATTTATCCTGAGTGGGACAACAACAGCCATATGTACCATATTTTATGGTAATCCGTCCACAGTCCAACAGTTGTTGGGCTTCATCTACTGGACATCATAGATGTCTACACAACATTTCAGGTTAATCAAAAGTAGTTGTTCCATCTGGCCCAAAGTGATGGGCCAACACTGCTAACTCTGGAGCCATGCTGCTAGTCTAGCTACAAAAAACATGCATTAATTGTATAAGTGTTTGTTGAATTTCTTAAGGCCAAAGACTAATCATCACCTGATCCTGTCAATAAACTCTAACATTAAGTTATGATCCTTTGTTGGCTTTTCTTTTATGTATTGTGCTGTCAGAAGTGATTTTTTAACTTATTTTGTTTCCAAAACCACAGAGATCTGTCTTCACTCTGATTGTATTCGTGTCATTGGCCTTCACATCTGTTCTTTTCCCGCTTGTGTTTTTCCTTATGCCTGACTAAAGAGAACAAATTTGTTTTGTTTGCACGGCCAGCGGATTTTTGTTTTTTTACACTCAGGTTTTCTGTGTGAAAGCAGCCATGTTGTGTGATAGAGTCAGTTTGTTTCTTCTCCTTCCTCCTCTGTTCAAATGTTGTTATTCCACTGCATCCAGTGCCGGCCTTCCCTGAAAAACCCCAAATGCTTCCTCTCTGTAGACCATCCCTTTAAATAGCTTTCCTGCTCTGTTGGACATTCAAGACCCACAAAAACAAGTCTGTACTCCTCCTTCTGCTGTCGATGTGGCTATCAGACCGTTTGGACAGTTCAGCAGAAAGCAGTGGACACAAAAGGATACATATATAAAGCAGTGGGATAATACTTTAAAGATATATAGATATTCGAATATCTGCGACGACGGTAGCCTTTTCCAAAATGGAGAGCGAGCAGTTGTGGAGGTTACTGTTCCGGTTGTTTCTCTGGCTGCTGAGCTCCCTTCCCCCCTTCCAACACACAAAGAGCTGAGCGGCAGCGCTGGCTGCAGAGCAGAGCAGCTTGGAGACGGTTTTGCCTGAGAAGCAACGCTCTCTTTTTTTGGGGGGGGGGGGAGAAAGGGGGAAGAAAGGGAGGTGGGGTCGCAGTTGGGGGAGACCGGAGACCCTGACCTCAACTGCTGCAGGCTGTCTGCTGCCACTGCAGACCTCATTTAAAACCACATCCTGTCTGACAATACATCCTAATCAGGTTGGAAGGCCGAGCCAACTCTCCGGCAATCAAACAGCTGGAACTCACAGCTGGTTTCTGTGGAGAGGCAACCGAAGAGCCAATCTAACGATGCGTTCCTACTTACAAAAAGTTGGTCTCTCTTGAGAGACCAACTTTTTGCCCGGTATGTCCGCATCGAGCCCGTGATTTACATGTTATTTTCTCGAAGTTGGCGAATCTTTTGGTTTTTCTTATTTAAGTCTTGGTAGCTTGATGGAGTTTTATCGTAGAGAATTGTAAAGCTGTTGAATTTTTCTCGATTTTGTATGAAGTTTTTAACATATGAGTGGAGTAGAAAACAACTCTTTCACAGAAAAGTTGCATCATGTTGAACCTTTTCCAACTTCTGCTGTAGCAGTGGGCAGCAGCAGCGTGTTTTTCAAGCTTCAGTTTGAAATGAATGATATCCTGTCACAGCTCAAGTTTTGGAGTCTTTATGTGCAAACAGTGTGAAATATGCTACTGTAACATTAAGCATGTGATGTACATACTCGGATTGGGTTCTGATGTTGACACTGTACTGTTAGGCTTTATGACAACGTAATCCATGCCTTGTTGTTCTTGTTCTAGTCCTAGTAGCTTACAATTCGAGGGTCGTGAAGCTGTTGACCATAACAATCTATCTTTTTCTCCATTGTACTTTTACATAATCGTATGGTTTGGAAAACAACTGTGGGCTTGTTCTGCAAGGAAATAAAACGAGAGTCATGTGGGTCAGAGGATGTTTGAATTTGTGTCAACCTTTCCCAGTGGGCATCCCCAGCTTGTATTTGGAGGTTCTGCTCCCAATCAGTGGTATTCTATTACATCTTCAATATTTGAGTCTGCGAAAAAACCAAATGCATTACTGAACGTCTAGTCTCGCTTTGCCAGACCTTCCTCCACAGCCTTGGGAAGGACCTTGTTTTGGTGGAACATTGTGTACATTCAAAGGTTGTTTTAGTCGAGCAACAAAAAACTCAGATTGGACAGATAGTCTAGCTAGCTGTCTGGATTTACCCTGCAGAGATATGAGGAGCAGTTAACCATAGTCTTCAGAAATCCACCGGAGTTTACAAGGAAAGGACATCCAGGGAAAAAGAGTAAAATCCGGCGGAATTTTTGGCGCCAACAGAAAAAATCCCCGAAATGGAACATTGTGGATACAGAAGGTCTAACTCCCTTCTCACACATTGGGATTAAAACACTTGAGACACATCAAAATTCCATTCATTGGGAATTCAGTCTTGAAATACCATCTTGGCACCACCAACCAGTATTCAAGATTAAAAAATGTGCACAGCAGTGTGATGAGAGAAGTTGAGAAAGGTTCAACTTCATGCAAATAGCTCCAGCAGAAAACACAAATTGTGGCACAACCTCCCCCCGTGGCACATAGGTAAGCTGGTGAAGCAGCTGGGGATGGATTCTCCACCCTGCTGAATTCATTAGAAGTTCATTATTGATACCAACAAAAAACAGAGTTCTGTAATGTCTGAGTGAATGCTGTGTGTTAGTTGTAGTAGTTGTTGTATATTTGTGTTTGGCCATCAGTAATAGTGCAGCTAACTCTGTCCTGAACGTTCCTGGCCCTTTAAGGGCCAGGAACACCAACCCGGCGGCTGACCGTCGGCAGAAAGGCAGAAAAACGGCAGAAAGACTGACCAGTCTCTCCGAGTTGGCCAAACAAGTGCCTCGGAACACAACAAAGTGACGCCGACTGCCGATGGCGGCCGATTGGACGACCACGTCACATGGGTCTGGTTGTCTCCGGAAATTCAAAGCCTGACTGTCATGGCGGCTCGTTCAGAATACAATCTCATATTTTATTAAAATAGTTCACCAAAACGAGTTTCTGAAAACATTTTAAGCGAGAAATAGGCCGTGCAGCTGCTGAATCTGTCTTCATTTCAGATCAACAAAGGTTGGTTTAAAAGGTTAGCACCAGAGGTGGGTAGTAACGAGTTACATTTACTCTGTTACATTTACTTGAGTAAGTTTTTGAAAAAGTTCTACTTCTAGGAGTAGTTTTAAATCACTATACTTTTACTTTTACTTGAGTAGATTAGTGAAGAAGAAACTGTACTCTTACTCCGCTACATCAGGCTACAATGAGCTCGTTACTTTTCTTTTTACCTCTTTGGTATTCTACGCGTAATTTTTTTTACCCCAGCGTACGTCTCATTTAACGTTTTATTTTGACAGAGCGAGAGACTTCCGCTAAAGGCTCTACCACGTGACTGTGTTTCACCAATCAAACGGCGTTGTGCAGTCTCGTCACGCGACCATACACGATCTCAGCAGCGAGACGGGTTAGCTTGACAGTTGTAGCAAAACAAAGATGTCAGAATCAACCGTCGGCAATGCAGACACAGACGTGGAGGAACACCCCCCCCCGGCCTCATACTGAAAGCATGTTTACCTTTTAGTAAAAGTGCAAAACGGCAGCTAGTGTTTTCTGTGTCTACCAAAACAAACGGACATTTCAGCTTTCAAAAACTCAACATCTAACTTGAGAAAATATGTAACGGTAATTTTTGTTTTTGCTGTGGATAGGCGAATGTTTGTCTTTTAGTCTGTTACATATGTTTTGAACATTTCCTATATATATATCTATATACACACATAAACACACAGTATCCATCCAAATTTGATGTTTAAGTCTCTTCACTTAAGCTATTTTGTAATTAATAAATATATTTGTATTCATTTTATTGATTGGATGAACTATAATTTGCCTAAAGATGATTATTTTGTATTTTTGTCTGTCTGATTGAATGCTTTTGTTCAAAAATAAATCAGACGTTACTCAACAGTTACTCAGTACTTGAGTAGTTTTTTCATCAAGTTTTAAAATAATTACTTGAGTGAGTCATATTATTCTGAAGTAACAGTACTTTTACTTGAGTACAATTTTTGGCTACTCTATCCACCTCTGGTTAGCACTCAACAAATCAGATTCGTCATTTGAGTCCGTCTGCCGGCAGTGCCCGCCTTCTGACCAAGCATGTCAGTTCGGTCAAAAGGAAGGTTGACGGCCCGTCTGAAGGCCAACGGCACGGAACAAACCAAACAGACTTGAGTCACCGGCCTTGCCAGACTGTCCGACGGCTGATTATGGGGTTGGTGTGTCAGAGCCTTTAGGCCTTTAAGTGCTACCCCAGAGCATGAGCTACGACACAGGAACCAGTGCTTGAATTGGACCAAAAAAGGAGCCAGTACCCCAGTTCAGCAGTTGCATGGTATGATTAATATGTATATATATATATATATATATATATATATATATATATATATATATATTCATATTCATATGTACTGGATATCTTGTGGGGGTGAACCAGAATGGTCGACTATTAGTGGTGCTAAATGGTTTTTGCTAATTAATCATGATATGGGCTTTAGCCTATTATGGTATAAATATCAGCCTATTAATAATTCTGTTCTGTTAACAGTTAGACCTCTGTTCCTTGTGTCAACACACATTTAAAGTTGAGCTCCTTGTTCCTTTAAAAGGGTTTCTAGGTTCCTGGAAAAGTTGTAGGAAAGGGTCAATAACCTTTCAGCTCCATATTTTGACTGTGCAGAGGAGGCTTACAGGTAGGCAAGCACCATACAGCCGCAGCCCTTCAGGGATCAGCATAAGCTTCACGGTCGTGGACTACAGAACAAACTAATTTAAAGGAGAATTCCGGTTGATTTTAACATGTAGTTCTGTTGTTTGTAAATGTGGAGTGCTGTCAGTAGAGAGAAAAACTAAACCAATCGGTGCTATCTACACCGTGTTATCCTCCTGCTAGAGTTAGCTCCCAACAGGGTTAAACTGGGCAAGTTTTAAATGTGTTTTTAGCCTCTAAACTTGTGCAAAATGTCATTACAAGTACCTACCCATGTGAAGTGATTCCTTTTGAGGGATCACAGTGAATCTGACTTCTGTAAATGTGACAGAAAGGCATACAAGATGTGTTAATCCATACTTCTGCTTATTTCCTGTTTTCCGCTGAAGTCCACACTAGTTGATTGTCGAACTCATACAATCCAATATTCCAAAATGTATTTTTTCCACAAAAAAACAAAAAACTTAGTGATGGCTATGTAGAAACAGGCTGTAACCTGACACCACAGTGGAGCCAGGAGAGCAGAGCGGCCGGCTGCAGCAGGTCAGAAGTTCAAGAGCCCACCGTTGCTTAGTTACCTATGTGCATGCGCGATAGCTCTTGAACTCTTGAACTGCAACTCTCCTGGCTCCACTGAGGTGTCAGGTCAGGTTACATACTAGAAGTTACTAGAACACTTCCTGGATAGAAAAGGTCTAGACCACTTACCCAAGAGGGATTGCACTTGGTGCAACCGCAGCGCGATAAAACCTAGGTGGGCGGCCATCAGCCTCGACTGGTTGGGGGTTAGGGTTAAAATACATGGAGGGGAGATGATAATATGATAACGTTAGAAATCTGACCCACCGAGGGCCTTCTCAGTTTATGGTTCTAACTTTCTGTTGTGTTTGTTCAGACACACGTGAAGCAATACCAAAGCTACAGTGACACTGTTCCTCTAAACAAGTATAGAAACTCCAACCATCCAGATAGTCCAGGATCCTGAGCCACTGTGAGCCAAGACTGCATTCTCAATCAGGCCTCTGTGTTGGTTTGCACATAACTGACCAACTGCTATTCTGTCCGACTAGCCCCATCCTCACTCAGTAATTGGCTGGAACTGACAAAGCCTTGCACAGCTAATTTGTTGGTCTGAATTCATAATGTGGTTAACTGATTGACTGCAGGTCCATCTTAATCAAACAGTTACTTAATCTATAAACAAAACCAGAAAAACAATGGCAGAACTTGTGTTAAACCAATGCTTATGCCAAGCATGGCAGGTTCACGACTTAAAGTGCCCATATTATGGAAAAAATGTGGGGTTTTATTTTGTGTCTCTGGTGCTTCCACAAGCATACAAACTTGGAAAGAAAATATCCATGTTGTTTTGAGTGAGATACGGTTTCTGAAGCTGTTACAAAAAGGCTTAGGGTTAGCTGTTCAAAATCTGCATGCCTTTCTGCGTCACTACTTGAGAATAGGTGGCTAACCATAGAGCATGCTAGCGCTGGCATGCTAACTTGTTCTCAATGGCAAAACACTGCTACAACACAGACTAGTTCACCATTATCTCAAAAAGAACTACTTCCATCGTCTAAAAGAAGTCTCCCAGCTAATCCTGCCTTGGATTGACCAAAGCTGGAGAAAGAGTTATCAGCTGATGTGATCTTACCGAGCTACTGAGCATGTGCAACTCCCAACAAAGATGGTATAGAAGTAGGATGTCTCACTCTGTAGCTAAAACAAGTGAGATGTCTCACTCTGTAGCTAAAACAGGATCTGGATCCATCAGGATCTGCAACGATGTGCAGTACAATAGTGTTTTCTGAAAATGAAAGCTTGTAAATCTATTCTGGTACAACCTCAAAATATAATTATGAACCTGAAAATGAGAAGAATATTGGTGCTTTAAGGTCTACCTGGAGGCTGTGAATTCCGTCAATCTGGACACATGCAGTCATAATGTTGTTGATTATTATTTAATATCTGCCAGATCTGCAGTTTGAATACATTCATGACCCTCCTGCCGTTTTCCAGAACATTCTTAGATACAAACAGAAGTCGACAGTTGTATTGCCTGCACTGAGCACCAGACCACAGCTGGTCTGTTGTGAGAAAAGGTTAACTGAGGGCATCTAACCAACATTTCAGAAGGCTGAAGCCACAGAGAAACACCACTGTTACCTGTTCTGAGCAACAAAATGAACAAGTCAATGAGACAGTGAGCCTTGGCATTTCACTCCTGGTTTACAACACGTCGCTGAATTCCAATGTCCAGACTTTCCCATGCTTGTGTGCTCGTGGACTTGATTTATCAATCATAGTCACATCTTCTTTGTCCTGACAAAAATTAGACTAGGCTCAAAACATTGTCCATTTAAATAAGTCAGTGCGCATGCAACAGCACATTACTGTTGATCTGTTAATCTACAGTGAGGAAAATAAGTATTTGAACACCCTGGGCTATTTTGCAAGTTCTCCCACTTAGAAATCATGGAGGGGACTGAAATAGTCATTGTACTGTAGGTGCATGTCCACTGTGTGAGACATAATCTAAAAAAAAAATCCAGAAATCACAGTGTATGATTTTTTTACTATTTATTTGTATGATACAGCTACAAATAAATATTTGAACACCTGTCTATCAGCTAGAATTCTGACCCTCAAAGACCTGTTAGTCTGCCTTCAAAATGTCCACCTCCACTCCATTTATTATCCTAAATTAGATGCACCTGTTTGAGGTCGTTAGCTGCATAAAGACACCTGTCCACCCCATACAATCAGTAAGAATCCAACTACTAACATGGCCAAGACCAAAGAGCTGTCCAAAGACACTAGAGACCAAATTGTCCACCTCCACAAGGCTGGAAAAGGGCTACGGGAATATTGACAAGCAGCTTGGTGAAAAAGGTCCACTGTTGGAACAATCATTAGAAAATGGAAGAAGCTAAACATGACTGTCAATCTCCCTCGGACTGGGGCTCTATGCAAGATCTCACCTCGTGGGGTCTCAGAGATCCTAAGAAAGGTGAGAAATCAGCCCAGAACTACACAGGAGGAGCTGGTCAATGACCTGAAAAGAGCTGGGACCACCGTTTCCAAGGTTACTGTTGGTAATACACTAAGACGTCATGGTTTGAAATCATGCATGGCACGGAAGGTTCCGCTGCTTAAACCAGCACATGTCTTAAGTTTGCCAATGACCATTTGGATGATCCAGAGGAGTCATGGGAGAAAGTCATGTGGTCAGATGAGACCATAATAGAACTTTTTGGTTATAATTCCACTAACTGTGTTTGGAGGAAGAAGAATGATGAGTACCATCCCAAGAACACCATCCCTACTGTGAAATATAGGGGTGGTAGCATCATGCTTTGGGGGTGTTTTTCTGCATATGGGACAGGGCGACTGCACTGTATTAAGGAGAGGATGACCGGGGCCATGTATTGCGAGATTTTGGGGTACAACCTCCTTCCCTCAGTTAGAGCATTGAAAATGGGTCGAGGCTGGGTCTTCCAACATGGACCGAAGCACACAGCCAGGATGTGGCTTTGCGAAGCATATTTTGGCGGGCCTAGCCAGTCTCAGACCTAAACCCAATAGAGAACCTTTGGAGGGAGCCAAACTCCGTGTTTCTCAGAGACAGTTGAAGATGGGATCTGTGTGGAGGCTGGGGCAAAATCCCTTCCAACAAACCTGGTGACAACGTTTGACCTCTGGAATTGCAAACAAAGTCTGCTGTACCAAATATAACCATTGATTTTCTCGGGTGTTCAAATACTTATTTGCAGCTGTATCATACAAATAAATAGTTAAAAAATCATATTGTGGTTTCTGGATTATTTTTTGTTCACGATTATGTCGCTCACAGTGGACATGCACCTACGATGACAATTTCAGACCCCTCCATGATTTCTAAGTGGGAGAACTTGCAAAATAGCAGGGTGTTCATTGTTCCTCAATGTTGCCTGTATCGATTGCTCTTACTGGAAGTCGCTTTGGATAAAAGCTCAGCTAAATATATATGCAATATATGTAAATAGACTTTCTTTTCTAGTCGACTACAAAGTCATCATACAGGATAATTCACCCTGACAAGGTGCCACCTGCTCAGCAGAACATTCACACTCCTGTGTGCAGCATCGGGGGGCAACTCTGGGTTCAGTGTCTTGCCCAAGGACACTTCGACATGGGACTGCAGGGCCAGGGATCAAACCACCAACCTTCCGATTGGCAGGCAACCGTTCTACCACTCTGGACAGTTGCGGAAAGTAAACCCCTTTAAATTTTTCACTCTTTGTTTCATTGCAGCCTTTACCAAAAATTAAAAAGTTCATTGATTTTCTCAGTAATGTTCAAATCTTATTTGCAGCTGTATAAAAACAAAAACTGAAAATAAATAGTTCAAAAATCATATTCAGGTGCTGTTTCTTGGATTATTTTGGTTCTACACCTTCATTGGAGTCCAGCTGTGTTTGATTATACTGATTGGACATTGAAAGCCACACACCTGTCTATATAAGACCTTACAGCTCACAGTGCATGTCAGAGCAAATGACAATCCACTGCCTGAAGAGCTCAGAGTGGGAGGCACAGATCTGGTCAAGGCAAAAAAATTTCTGCTGCACTTAAGGTTCCTAAGAGCACAGTGGCCTCCATAATCCTCAAATGGAAGACGTTTGGGGGACGACCAGAACCCTTCCTAGAGCTGGCCGTCCGGCCAAACTGATTGCTCGGGGGAGAAGAGCCTTGGTGAGAGAGGAGAAGAACCCAATGGTCACTGTGGCTAAAAATGCAGTCATGGGAGAAAGTTATAAGTCAACCATCACTGCAGCAATCCACCAGTCGGGGCTTTATGGCAGAGTGGCCCGAAGGAAGCCTCTCCTCAGTGCAAGACACATGAAAGCCCGCATGGAGTTTGCTAAAAACACCTGAAGGACTCCAAGATGGTGATAAATAAAATCCTCTGGTCTGATGAGACCAAGATAGATGTGCTGTATTTTTGGCCTTAAAGCGGTATGTGTGGAGAAAACCAGGCACTGCTCATCACCTGTCCAATACAGTCTCAACAGTGAAGCATGGTGGTGGCAGCATCATGCTGTGGGGGTGTTTTCAGCTGCAGGGACAGGCGACTGGTTGCAATCGAGGGAAAGATGAATGCCACAGGGATATCCTGAAAACCTTTTCAGAGTGCTCTGGACCTCAGATAAACCTTCAACAAGACAATTCACACCCAATGTGGCAACAACTCTGTGGCTGGGGCCCAGCCAGAGCCCTGACTTAAACCCAATTGGCATCTCAGACCTGAAAATGACTGTGTTTACCCCAACCTGACAGAACTGGAGAGGATCTGCAAGGAGGAATGGCAGAGGATACCCAAACAGATGTGGGACTGCATCTTTCCCAAAAGACTCATGGCTGTATTAGGGATCAAAGGGTGCTTCTACTAAATACTGAACAAAGGGTCTGAATACTTATGACCATGTGATATTTCAGTTTTTGTTTTTTAATAAATATGCAGAAATTTCTAAATTTCTGTTTTTTCTGTCAAGATGGGTTGCTGAGTGTACCTGAGAAATAAAATGAACTTTTTTGATTTTTGGAAAAAGGCTGCAATGAAACAAAGAGTGAAAAATTTAAAGGGGTCTGAATACTTTCCGTACCCACTGTATATATGTAATGTTATGTTATGAGAAGCTCTGTTGTGGAGAAACTACACACAAATTAACTTCAGAGAATAAGTTTCAATGGACATCTTGACATATTTTCTTAATGTGACTAGTGCGAGAATCCAGGAAACAGCTGTGAATCAAAAGGCCAAAAACCAGCCGGCTGAGCATCTTGCTTTGCTCAACGTTCCACCCCCTCCAAACTGAAAAGTCCCTTATTTTCTCTTTAGCTCTAATATCTCGTTCTCCACCTACTCCACATCCAACAGCAGGCATGATGCCTGCAGACTGAGCCCTGAGTAAAGAGCTTTTTAAAACCAAAGCAGCTATGGAACTTGACACTTGTGTCCACAAACTACACCTGGAGAACAGGATGTAAAGCTCTTACCTGGCTAACGGAATTTCACATAATGCAGGATTTGACTAGGTCAAGCTTTTTGACGCAGATGAACGGATATTACCACTGAAAGAGAGAGCAATGCACCATGATCAGCTGTTTCCCCGAGAAGCGATTGACACCTAACCCACATCTTAACCACACAGCAAAGATTTGACTGGGAAATTGGCGGTCAAATCAGGCTCCTTATTGAGTGTGCTCAATACTATGCTTTGCTAGTAGAACCATGTATTTATTAACCACGCCCCCTCCCCTTTTTTTTTTTATTCCTCCAAGCCCCAGTTTGGGAATCACTGGGTTAGTTCCTTCTAGTCTGGATCAACAGAATTACATATCGAGGATAAAGCCATTATCTTCTGTTCTGTGATGGGAAACAACCTCCAAGCTAGCAATCTACTCACTGAAAATGGCAAGTTTAGAAGACAATTTGGATAACTGAAATACAATTTCACCACTATCTTGGTCATTTGGAGCAAGTATTGACCATATTTGGACAAACTGATGGAGAAAGGGAGGATGACGCGGCTAAGCCAGGGTCTCTATGGCTTGAATGACGCTGTGCTAAGCTAAACGCTAAAGAGAGAAAGACGCCGATTTCCAACTCTTCTGAAGCAAGCCATCCAAAATCGGCAGACTTTCCCTTAAATTACCAGCTAACGCTAGCTAGCTTGCTAGCTTTGGTTGACAAGGTGCTACTTAACACTTAACAAGACCTAGTTAGGCAACCAAGGACTCCAAGGATTCCAGATAGATGGATACAGTGCCTTGCGAAAGTATTCGGCCCCCTTGAAGTTTTCAACCTTTTGACAAATTTCAGGCTTCAAACATAAAGATATAAACATTTTATTTTTTGTGAAGAATCACCAACAAGTGGGACACAATTGTGAAGTGGAACGAAATCTATTGGATATTTTAAACTTTTTTAGCAAATAAAAAACTGAAAAGTGGTGCGTGCAAAATTATTGGGCCCCTTTACTTTCAGTGCAGCAAACTCACTCCAGAAGTTCAGCGAGGATCTCTGAATGAGCCAATGTTGTCCTAAATGACTGATGGTGATAAATAGAATCCACCTGTGTGTAATCAAGTCTCTGTATAAATGCACCTGCTCTGTGATAGTCTCAGGGTTCTGTTGAAAGCGCAGAGAGCATCATGAAGACCAAGGAACACACCAGGCAGGTCCGTAATACTGTTGTGGAGAAGTTTAAAGCTGGATTTGGATACAAAAAGATTTCCCAGGCTTTAAACATCCCAAGGAGCACTGTGCAAGCGATCATTTTGAAATGGAAGGAGTATCAGACCACTGCAACTCTACCAAGACCTGGCCGTCCCTCTAAACTTTCAGCTCAGACAAGGAGAAGACTGATCAGAGATGCAGCCAAGAGGCCCATGATCACTCTGGATGAACTGCAGAGAACTACAGCTGAGGTGGGAGAGTCTGTCCATAGGACAACAATCAGTCGTACACTGCACAAATCTGGCCTTTATGGAAGAGTGGCAAGAGGAAAGCCATTTCTCAAAGATATCCATAAAAAGTCTCGTCTAAAGTTTGCCACAAGCCACCTGGGAGACACACCAAACGTGGAAGAAGGTGCTCTGGTCAGATGAAACCAAAATCAAACTTTTTGCCCACAATGCAAAACGATATGTTTGGCGTAAAAGCAACACAGCTCATCACCCTCAACACACCATCCCCACTGTCAAACATGGTGGTGGCAGCATCATGGTTTGGGCCTGCTTTTCTTCAGCAGGGACAGGGAAGATGGTTAAAATTGAGGGGAAGATTGATGCAGCCAAATACAGGACCATTCTGGAAGAAAACCTGATGAAGTCTGCAAAAGACCTGAAACTGGGACGGAGATTTATCTTCCAACAAGACAATGATCCCAAACATACAGCAAAATCCACAAAGGAATGGTTCACAAATAAACGTATCCAGGTGTTAGAATGGCCAAGTCAAAGTCCAGACCTGAATCCAATCGAGAATCTGTGGAAAGAGCTGAAAACTGCTGTTCACAAACGCTCTCCATCCAACCTCACTGATCTCGAGCTGCTTTGCAAGGAAGAATGGGCAAGAATGTCAGTCTCTCGATGTGCAAAACTGATAGAGACATACCCCAAGCGGCTTGCAGCTGTAATCGCAGCAAAAGGTGGCTCTACAAAGTATTAACGCAAGGGGGCCAAATAATTTTGCACGCACCACTTTTCAGTTTTTTATTTGCTAAAAAAGTTTAAAATATCAAATAGATTTCGTTCCACTTCACAATTGTGTCCCACTTGTTGGTGAATATTCACAAAAAATAAAATTTTTATATCTTTATGTTTGAAGCCTGAAATGTGTCAAAAGGTTGAAAACTTCAAGGGGGCCGAATACTTTCGCAAGGCACTGTAGATACAGTTTTAGACACTTCCGCATTAGCTTCACTTTTCAGGCCGGAGGTTGCCGCTTGGGAAGGAAAACTACTGTAGAAATAATGCATAATCCAGCTAATTTAAAAAGATCACGTTACTGTATTGTTTTTTGGGGGCGCAAAACAAGTTCCGTCTCAAAACCGTTTTGCAGAGCCACCGTCACTGACGATGGCTCCTGGAACCTATGTGTGGTACGCCACAGCGCTGTGGACATAGGTCTGGAGATGTGAGACTGGTGGTTTATAAAATGTCAAAAATAAGAGTAATAAGAGAAAAAGTAACAATTTCCTGAAGCCCAATGAGACATCTTAATTGCTCGTTTTGTGCTGGAAACAAATAATAACCAAAAGATATTCAGTTGACCATCACAAAAAAGGTAAGAAAAGCTTCAAATACAACTGAGAAGTTGGAGTGTTTTTCATTTTTGCCCCAAAAAATAGTTTGTTGATTGACCAATCCCTTAATTGCCTGTCAATAACGCACAACTTTTGCCACCAACTGCGAGGTCTAAGAACATACACAACCTAATCCCATGGTAGTAAAGCTAAACTTTCTCAGCATTAGACTGTACTGTTCCTGCAGTTATGAGTCTTGTTATAAAAAGTTGCTATTGAGGGGAAAAAACTACCTACAGATTATTTTTAAGATTGGTTTTATTGAACAAAACGTTTTCAAAGGTCATGTAGGAAATACATTATTATACAAGTGTTGCACAAACAAGACTAACAAAGAAATAGAAAAGGGAATTGCCAGTGGGCATGAATATGACTGCGTACAGACAGATCGGAACATGAAATTCACCAGAACAGGGACTTGATCTGTAAAGCTGGCCACCAAACACTGATGTGGTCTCAGATTCAACAGGGGAGCAGAATGCTAATATGTGAATAATGCATGTACTCCAAACCAGTAAACACAGATTTCCATTTTAAATCTGATTAGATCTTTCCACAGCATTTTAACATGAAACATGCTCATTTACTGACCGGATGGTGGTTTAGTTCTGTTTTACGTGGACTTTAGGAACAGGTGGTTTAAAATAGTCAATCTTTTTTTATTTTTATTTTTATTTTTTTTTTAGAAAAAGAAATTAAAAGTATACTTTGACAAAATAAAAAAATCAAGTTTTGCTTTCTGTCTTTTTCCAGAGCCTTCGTTCACATTTAATGGATTTCTTGAAATCAGCAAAAGCTCCGGGAAAAGCTATCAAGTGGACTATGAGTTAAGATTTTGTGTTAAAGTACTGTTTCTGAGGTCAACACTCAACTTTACTCACGCGGAATGTAGTTTTGTAGTTTTGCAAATGGAAGTTCACAGGAGTTTCTCACAGATGACAACATGAAAATGAATGATAGTGGCCTCTCACAGGAGAAACCTTTTAGAAAAAACACGAGGTGGTTTGGCAAGCTCATCCCAACCTGCAGGGGGCAGCAGTGTTACAAATCCCTCAGAATAATTTACAGGAAGTTGCTGCTCCTAAATGCCCCAATCTGAACTAGAAAAACAGAATATGACAACATTCTTGTGCCAGTTAGTTAATTCAGCACCAACGTTGCAAAGTTAGAACCTGTAGCAAAAACAGTGTGGGTTCAAAAAACCAGATTATTTCACATATTTTCTACATGATGCAGGAAATAATATTAACAACCTTCATGTTTAGGAAACAGGCGACAATTAAGCACTGTCACACTCTCAAAAGTGCATTTATTTTAGTTTGAAGGTGAGCCACATCAGTTAGATAACAGCAGAGCAAATCAAGAAACTACCAAGTAGATTTTGATGGGCAGTTCTCTCCTTCGACTCAACAGGGCACAGAGTTCTGTTGGGAGATTCAACTTTTTGAAGATGTAGTTTCAAATTTAACTTGTCAGGAAACAAAGTCCTGCAGCTTAAGTTAACAAATGTCACCACAAACATTTCTAAATCAGCCAAACAACTTTCACACATCAAGGCTCCAACTTACAGTTGGTTGCCTGTGACGTAAAACAATGTATTGGACAAAAGGAAATCTTGAGCAGCATTAGACCGACAGCAGATGGTTGTTTTTTTGTATCCGGTGTTTATGGCAGTGGACCAGGGCCACATCATGGAATGGAAGAATGTTGAGGGGAAAAAGATGCAATTGGGAAACCTAACCCTAAAATTAGGCAGAAATTTAAATACAGGATCCATAGATGAAGCTTAATAGTGAGAAAACTTTGAAGATTGAAGTCAGAATTCTTCTAACTCATCATTGTCAAGATTTTCCCAGAATTAAGATCTAAAGATAATTCTCGGAAGCCGAATTGTTTGATGTAGGCCCAAGTCCCCTTCTATAGTCGCCATTTTCTGCAGTTTCTGTAAGACCTCAAAACATATTCTTTAAGTCTTTAGTCTCCATGTGTGGATACACTTAACCAAAAAGGAACACTTTGTGATGGACTGCAGCTGAAAACAAATCATCCAGGTATCAATCTCTCTCTGTATAGGCTGCAGGTTTGATTCCCTGCTGTACTCACCCCCAGAGCCTTCCTGGTTACCAGTGGGAGCAAAAGTACAAAAAGGAAGACAAACAAACATTTTTTGCTTAATTGTTTAGTTGATTTCTTTGCTGGGACCAACCAACCACCATGTCTGCTCTTCTAAAGACTTTGGAAACTTCCACCAGTTTATTTGGGCGTTCATTGGGACCACTAGCTTAATTTTCTCCTTCTTTTCAGGGGAAATGGGGTGTTGTAGAGTGACAGCAGTTTTTAAGCGCTACAGGTAAACTAAATGGCACTACACTCCAAATGAGTTATACATACTCCTTAAACAACTGTAAAGAGGACCCAGTGGCAGAAAAATCTGGGATGCTGTGTCCCAAATCCATCAGCAACACCGACTAGCAGGCAGTCAACTTAAAGCAGAATAATGGTTGGTTGAATTGTATAGTGTAAACTAAAGTGGACCGTGAAAATGTACCAGCATTCGGCCAAGTCTTTTCCCTGCCTGCTGAGAAAAGCATCACCCAACTTCAAATGCCTTTCAAGCCTGAGTGCCCGTCAGGAACCAGAACTTCCACAGACAGACTGACCTCAACACTCAGCAGAGTTAACAAAAACCATTGTAAGACGTCTGCTAGGAAAACTGGGGCTCAGCCAGGTACAGGCTAATGGATGTAAACACTAACATCTGCTAAAGGAAACAATATGTGTGGGTTGGAGTTTGGGGGAGGGTTCACTTATTCTGGTATCTGAAGTCTCTCAGCACATGGTTGAGAGGTTGAATCTGAATCACTGGAGACAGGTTGACCTGTAGGATCTTTTGCGCTTTTCTGCGGGCCTCAGCTACAGAGCGAGAGTCATCCACCTTTATCACTTTCCACCTAAGACCGTTTTTGTCCTTCCAGCCATTCCTCTGCCGGGTTGGGTTGCTCAGTTCCTTCGGGCCCCGACCATCTCTGTGGAGGCCGTTTCCCCTCCAGCCATTGCTGGTCAGCTCTGTGTGAGTCTCTGGGAATGCCCGTCCATTTGTGTAAAAGACCGGTGCAGAATCTCCAATGAGGGCGCCGTCCAATCGGATGGGGCAGGACAGGCTCTTCTGGCTGAACAAGGCCACAGCTTTGGTGGACGCCCCACCACCGTTCTGAGAAGGCTGCAAAGGTATTCCTGAAAGCATTGGAGGGTGCTGTTGCTTTGAAAAGGCAACAGACGGCGCCTCAGAGTTTTTGTCCCAAGAAGTGTGAATCTGGAGTCGGGCTGTATGGAAGCCAGACAGGCCCT
This sequence comes from Etheostoma perlongum, assembly GCA_026937815.1. Lineage (NCBI taxonomy): Eukaryota > Metazoa > Chordata > Actinopteri > Perciformes > Percidae > Etheostoma > Etheostoma perlongum. Next base: position 18,696,864 of record CM049374.1, read on the forward strand.
CAATGTTGGTCAGTCTGAGGCACGGCCGCACCTGCGACACCTCTACATTCCGACTGGGTGTCCTGCTGCAGGTGATGGCACGATGGTCCACCAGCAGCTCTGGAGGGCGGACCCCTTGGATCTTAGGGTTGCACTTCTCAGAGGTGTTCCAGGATGGGTGCACCTCTCTCTTCTTGGTCATGGACTTCTTTCCCCTCCTCTTGGCTGCAGGTCTGGCGCTCCTGTTAGGGGGCTTCAGCATGTCTTCAGTCAGGGGTTGGTTTGTGCTGGAGCGGTAGCCATACACGTCCATGCTACGCAGCACAGTGGGCTTGTGGCCCTCCTCGCCCAGCTCCTGCAAGAAGGTGACCAGCTCCTCATTGTTTGAGAGGTCACGGGACATCGGGCTGAGGATCTTTAGAGCATCCAGGAGGATGTTGTGCCCCGCTGACGAGATCCGGGACCAGGAGTGAACCGCCCTTCGCTCTTCAATGGCAAACGCCAATGGCCGGCCAACCACGGGACCTCGTGCAGCGCCAGCCATGTTTCTAATCCTGTCGGAAACAAAGAAAGCACTTGGTTGAATGGAATCATAGAAAAGAACAAGAACTTTGTAACTTAGCAAACTTGTATAAAACAACTTTTGAACTAGGGCTGCACAATTAATCAAATTTTAATCACGATCACGATTTTGCCTTCCCATGATCAAATTTGCGTGATTGAGCGAAATTTTAAATGCGTCATTTCATAGAACGCTCTGGTTTTCGCAACGCCAATCTACTGCTCCGTAAACCACTGTCTGATCATGTGCCAGTCAGAGTAGTTCCCTGCACCGTGCAGCTTAGTTTCTAGATGTAGACAGTCACAGAGGACAGAGTAACGGGAGGACAATTCAACAGATAGCAGTCGGTTATACGTCGGTCTCAAGGTTTACCAGTTTACTATTAAACTCAACATTTTGTGTTGTTTTTCAGACAACAGCAGTGACCAGTGGTAGTTAGGGCTCTAGGGCGAGTAATATTGTCCTTGCAGATGCCATTTTTTTGTTTTCTGTTATTTTAAAAGTGTAAATAATGGAAATAAAATCTAACTTTTTGTAACATATATGAATGTGTAATCTGTCATTTGATGCCTTTTGGAAATGTTTCCATCTTTTCTTGGCTTCTAAATGCACATTAATTAATAAATAAATAATTTTTACCTGGGGTGCCCGAACATTCGAGCCCCACTGTATGTGTGTGTGTATATATATATTACATACACACACACACACACACAGTGTATATAAATAAATAACTCATTAATGTTAAAAAAAAAAAAAAGCCAAGGGGTTCTTTAATGGCAAGATTAATGCTCGATGGAAAAACTTGTTTACTGTCAGCAGCAGCACTGTCAGACACCTCACACAGCCAGACCAGCAGACAGTAGACCACCAGACGAATTTAAAGAGAGTAAAGCTCCACAAGTGCAACAGATTACAAACTCACCGGTCGGATCACGATTCTGAGTCACCGATCGGATCAATTTTTGGATAAGCGCAAAAAGGAATTTAAATGAGTAATAAAAATGTAATAACAATAACTTAACAAGAATTACTTATTTCACCAGAAGATTTCTGTTAAGAGACAAAAACAGAAGGGTATTTTACAATAACTTTGATGCACCACAAGGTTTACCAGTTTTAGGTAATGCAACACTTTGTCCCGTCTGGTCACTGCTGTTGTCGGAGAAACAACACACAGTGCTAGTTTGTGTCTCATAGCTTTAGCAGCAGTCAGACTGTCGTCGTGCCGGTGTTGGAATCCTCTCCAGTGAAATACAGTTACACTTGTAAACCATTTAGCTATCAGCATTTTAACCGTGTTTAATCAAGATACTTGCTAACGCTGGGCTACCATCCACATTACCTGCGGCCAAGTGTAGTGTTAGTGTTTACTAGCGTCCCATGCAGCAATGTTTCTGTTCTGTAACGTCCGTTTTGGAGATCAGAAATACACGTTGCTATTCCGTCCGGTAGATAGGCCTACTGGTCGTTTACACAACAGTGCCATATTAGCAACGGAACATGAATGTTGGCGCGTGTATCTATTTTTAGACATAACGTTCTATGATCCACTAGTCTCGAAAGCAGTAGTGATGTAACGGCCGGTATATCAGGTTTAAAACACATGAACATGGACTCTTGGTTTGTCTTAAGCTCTTGATATTGTTATCTGACATGATTACAGAAACTGTTTTTAATGACACATATGTCCTGTTTAATATAGACTACGCTCCAGGTTAATTAGGCCACTGCTAGGTTAGAGTCTCCTTTCCAATGTGCTTGCTATTTTGTGTTTTTTGTTTCCTGTTTTTGTTGACAAGAAATGTTTATTTTAAAGTAAATTTAGTGGAATCAGTTGCTGTTCCAACCAGGTAACTATGGGCTGCTGTTTCTTTTTGCTGCCCTGTGTGTAATCTTGATCACAGAACTATTTTGAGTGTTAGCCTCTGGTTATACCCCCCCCCTTCCCTTGTGTGTCACTGTCTCGTCTGTTTTTGTTCTGTGTCTTACATGTTCTGTGTGTTGAGGGACTTAACTTTGGATGTATTATTGTTAGGATTTAAAGAAGTGAAAGTGTTGCTTTTCCACATCTATTTTTATTTAGAACAGCTTTTTTTTGATTATGGGTGATCTTCCATTTTTAGTTTGGAACTGTGGTGGACTGAATGCACCTCACAAGCGAGCCAGCACCCTAGCCTTACTTAAGAAGAGAAATGTTGACATTATTACAGGAGACACATTTGCTACAGACTACCGGCCCTTTAGCCAACAGATTCTACCGTACAGTTGTATCCTCCTCAGCAAGATCAAAAACCAAAGGAGTGGCCATTATTGTCAAACGGAATCTTCTGCTTAAAGTTCTGTCCTCGTGGTCAGACAATACGGGCAGAATTGTGATTTGTACAATAGAGTATAGTTTTAGGAAAAATTGCACTTGTGTCAGCTTATGCGCCTAATATTTTTGATGGCAGTTTCTATGGTACGCTCATCAATCAAATGCTGGAGTTAACGGACTGTTCTTGTGTTGTTGGTGCAGACTTCAACACTGTGTGGGACCCAAATATTGATCGGTTGAACGCAAAGGTCACTGGGGCTCTGACAAAAGTTACTCCCACCTGTAAGGATTATTCCTTTTTCTTAGGTAGACATAAACCTTTTTCCAGAATAGATTTTCTTTTTGCATCCCCTCAATTATTTCATTCAATTGATAAAGCGGTGTTACTTCCAATGGCATTGTCTGACCATAAAGGCATCCTTTGCTAGATGGCGTTTTAATACATCTTTACTGAAAACGGAATCTTTTATCACTCAGTTTATAGCAGAATTCCAGGTATTTGCAGACAATGTTGGCTCTGTAGAAAAGCCCAGGATATTGTGGGACTTTAATAAAAGGTTTTATTAGGAGCAACACTATTCTATTCTGCTCTATTATGTGCACAAACTAAGTCACTGAAACTGCAAAACTTTAAAGCTGAGTTCATCAGGTTAGACTCATTGTTGCCGACTAATTTTACTGGCCAAATTGCTTTGGAACGATCACTAGTCAAGAAAGAGAAAACATTCTGAAACAAAGGTCTGAGTTTCTAATTCACAAAGCAAGACAGCACTAGGACTGTTGCGATAGTCAATTAATTACACGGGAAAAAAATATGAGCTCGATAATTTTTTGGTATATATATACACACACACACACACACACACACACACACACACACACACACACACACACACAC